>JAZGLO010004450.1:1020000-1520660 GCA_036873155.1 Biomphalaria sudanica | reverse complement strand
TACATTTCCACGAAAATGGAAATCTTTTTAGAATTACAAAAAATATTTACATTACAGAATGTATTTATCATGATATATATATAAAAAATATATACATCAAAATACTTTTTACAATCTAGATAAGGCATCGGCGATAACATTTTCGCTGCCTTTTATGTGTTTAAGATCTAGGTTGTACTCTTGTAAAAATAAACTCCACCTGAGAAGTCGTTGGTTCTTGCCAGACATTTTGTGGATAAATGTAAGGGGATTGTGGTCAGTAAATACAACCAGTGGCCATCTGGACCCACTGATATAAAAATCAAAGTGTTGTATAGAAAGAATCAACCCAAGACATTCTTTTTCCACAGTAGAATAATTTCTTTGATGTCTATTAAATTTCTTGGAAAAGAAACAAATAGGGTGCTCTACTTGGAAATTATCTTCTTGGTAAAGGACTGACCCAACACCTGTGTCACTGGCGTCAATAGCTAACCTAAAAGGTTTTCCGAAGTCAGGAGCCATCAAAATGGGGGAGCTAGATAATATCTGCTTAATTTGGTTAAAGGCTTTCTGACATTCATCCGTCCAAGTAAATCGGACGTTCTTTCTCAGGAGGTTTGTTAAAGGACTGGCAATGACAGAAAAATTTTCGCAAAATTTTCTATAATATCCAGACATTCCCAAAAATCTTCGGAGTTGTTTCCGATCAGCAGGGATAGGGAAAGCTTGGATAGCTTCTACTTTGGCCATTACAGGTTTCACCTGGCCTTGTCCTACAAGATGGCCTAAGTATTGGATGGAAGCCTGGCAAAAATCACTCTTACTCAGGTTTACAGTAATTTTTGCATGTAAAAGTTTAGTAAAAAGACAATGCAGTTGTTTACAATGGCTAGAAAAAATCTTGGCTAAAAATTACTACATCGTCTATGTATGCGTGGCAATTCTCCATGTCAGTAAGCAGGGCATTTATCATTCTCTGGAAAGTGGCAGGAGCATTCTTCATGCCAAATGGCATCACTTTGTATTGGTACAGACCATCAGGGGTGACAAAGGCGGAGATTTCCTTTGCACCTATCAGTCAGGGGAACCTGCCAATAACCTGAAAGTAGGTCTATTTTGGTGATGTACTTAGCGTCACCAATACGATCTATGAGATCGTCTATCCTAGGGATAGGAAACGAATCGGTCTTTGTGACAGCATTTACCTTACGGTAGTCTGTACAAAAACGATAAGTCTTGTCCTGTTTAGGTATCAAGACACATGGGGAGCTCCAGCTACTGGAACTTGGTTCAATGAGGTCATTTTCAAGCATATACTTGATTTCTGACCTAAGTATGGCAAGTTTTTCAGGGTTGACCCTGTAAGGATGCTGCTTGACTGGAGTAGCCTCGCCAACATCTACATCATGCATTATAACATTAGTCTGTTTTGGTACATCAGAAAAAATGTCATTAAATTCATTAATGAGTTTCATGATAACTGGCCTTTCTGTCGAAGACAGATGAGACAGTTTTACATCCAAATTCTGTAATACAACAGAATTAGGTATTTTGTATTGTCCAAATTTCTCCTTTACAATATCATCATCAATAGGAGAAACATGGCTATTTGAACAACTTTTGACTGTATTTAAAACACAATTACTCTTATCTGAGTGATCTGGCCGAGATACATAAGGCTTCAGCATGTTTATATGACATAGCTGAGTCTTTTTCCTACGGTCAGGAGTTTTGATTGTGTAATTGAGGTCACTAATTTTGGTCTCAATTTCATAGGGACCAAAATATCTGGCTTGCAAGGGTTGACCTGGTATGGGCAAAAATACAAGCACCTTATCCCCGGGAGAAAATTCTCTAACACGGGCCTTTCTATCATACCAGCGTTTCATGCTGGATTGGGTGTTTTGTAAATTATTTTTGGCCAGAACACAAGCATCATAAAGTCTAGTTTTTAAACTTAATTACATAGTCTAAAAGTCCTTCAGTGGCTGTTGGTGACAACAAAGTCTCTTTTATACATTTCAAGGGACCGCGCACCGAATGGCCAAAGACTAAGTCAAAAGGGCTGAATCCCAACGATTCCTGGACGGATTCACGGGTTGCAAACAGCAGCATGTGGATTCCTTCGTCCCAGTCTTTTTCGTGCTCAAAGCAATAGGTTCGGATCATGTTCTTGAGAGTCTGATGGAATCGCTCAAGAGCGCCTTGCGACTCGGCATGATACGCACTCGACATGCAGTGTTTGATGCCCAGCTGAGTCATGACTTGCTTGAAAAGATTGGCCGTGAAATTCGTTCCTTGGTCCGATTGGATGGACTTTGGTAGACCAAATAGAGTAAAGAACTTGATTAAGGCCTTCACAATGTTTGATGCTTTTATGTTCCTTAGAGGAATAGCTTCAGGAAAACGAGTTGAAGCACACATAAGGGTCAACAGGTATTGGTTGCCAGCTTTTGTCCTTGGGAGAGGACCAACACAGTCAATAAGTACTCTGCTGAAAGGTTCTTCAAAGGCTGGAATCGGCTTCAGAGGAGCAACAGGGATCTTTTGATTTGGCTTGCCAACCATCTGACAGGCATGACAGGATCGGCAGTACTGGATGACATCTTTCTTCAAACGTGGCCAGAAAAAGTGTGACATAATCTTGTGGTATGTCTTGTGTATGCCGAGATGACCTGACATTGGTGTGTCATGAGCCAGATTCATGATGTACGCTCGGTATCTTTCTGGTAACACTATTTGATGGCATATTCTCCATTCTTCTTCGTTGGATGCGTCTGGAGGTTTCCATTTCCTGAAGAGCATATCATCTTGGATGTAGTAGCACGTTGATGCTAGCTCTGCCTCTTGTGATGTCATTGCGGTTTCTCGGAGTTTGGCGAGCTCTGGATCCTTCTTTTGGTCCTCAATCAACTGTTTTCGAGTTGATGCCGGCTTTTCAGAATTTGGCGTTGGTTCTTCTTCAAGAGAAGCAAAGAATGTGGTGCTCAAGTCCACATCATCGTGGTTACTGTTGGCTTTGACGACGTTCTCTTCTTGAGATGCTTTCAACCTCATTGCCCTTGTTACTGCACACGCTGGATATAACTCTAGGTCTTCCTCGGGTGTGGCAGATAAGTCGGGTGTTTGAGTGACGATGGGTTCGGCTATCACCTTTCCACCTGCTAAGTCATTGCCTAACAGCAATGAGATGCCTTCCAATGGTAATGTTGGTCGGACACCTACAACAACCGGTCCAGTAATGAGATTTGACTTTATGTCGATTAGTTGTAGAGGCACATCTATACATCCAAGCTCTACGCCTCGTAACAGGATGCTCTTCCCAGTCGATGATGATTTAGACAAGGGCAAGATACCCTCTAAAAGTAGCGATTGTGAGGCACCTGTGTCTCTCAAAATGGTGATAGGTCGTAGACTTGTAGAATCACCGGGTAGTGATACAAATCCTTCCGAAATGAAAGGCTTAAAATCCTCTAATAAAACATCAATTTTGGTTGATGCAGACTGGACTTGGGTCGAACTCTCGCTGGAGTCATTGACATCTTTAGGAGACGCAGTGGAGAAACTCTTTCTTGAGTCAGTAGAACATCTTTTGGATGTATTTGGAGAACTCTTGATGGAGTCATTGGAACATCGGGGTGATGTCTTATGGGAACTCTTGATAGAGTCATGGGAACATCGGGATGATGTATTATGGGAACTCTGGATAGAGTCATTGGAACATCGGGGTGATGTCTTATGGGAACTCTTGATAGAGTCATGGGAACATCGGGATGATGTATTATGGGAACTCTGGATAGAGTCATTGGAACATCGGGGGTGATGTATTATGGGAACTCTGGTTAGAGTCATTGGAACATCGGGGTGATGTATTAGGTAAACTCTTGTTTGAGTCATTGGAACATCGGCTTGATGTATTTGAAAAACTCTTGTTTGAGTCATTGGAACATCGTAAAGATGAATTTGAAGAACTCACTGTTGAGTCATTTGAACACCGTGGAGACATTTTCGGAGAGTCTTGTACAGTCAATACATTTGAAACAGGTGGTGTCGAGGTATTCTTGATATGGCTTGATGATGAGGGAGTAAACCTCGACGACCACTGTACTGTGCAAGCGCTGACTTTTGAAGGAGCTTTTTCGTTTCTCTTCCTCAATTTCCAACAATCGTCAATTTTATGGCCTTCTCGTTTGCAGTAGGAACAAGTAGCTTTACTTGTAGTAGGTTTTCTGTCGTTTGTACTGCTGTTCTTGATGGAGTTGCTAGCAGTGGACTCAGGCTGTTTGACTTGTTTTGGCTTGACATCCGTCGTATACTTGGCAAATTGATGTGATATTATATAATCGTCTGCCAACACTGCAGCCTTGTGCACATCTTCCTCGCCACGATCAGCTATATGCGTACGGACGTCCAGCCGCACACAACTCTTGAACTCTTCCATCAGCATTAGGTTCTTGAATTTTGCAAAGTCGGTGCCGATTTCCCTGGAAGTGAGCCATTTCTCAAAGCGTCGCTCCTTTTCCCGCAGGAATTCTACATGGGTTTGGCCATCCGATTTGCGACAATCCCTGAACTGCTTTCGGTAAGCTTCCGGAACAAGTTCATATGCCTTAAGAATTAAGGCCTTAACAACATTATAATCTTTTTGTTGTTCAATGGTCAAAGAACAAAATACGTCTGCAGCTCTACCAGTCAAAACTGTAAGCAGCAAAGTGGGCCACAAAGTTTCAGGTACATTAAAATTTTTCACACAAAGTTCAAATTGTGGAAAATAATTGTCAATTGTGGCTTCATTAAAGCGTGGAATTATTTTCAAAAATTTTGTTGCTTCAGCAGTATGACTGGCAGGGGAAGAATCTGGTCTTACATTAGCAGCTAACTCTAATTTTTTTAACTCTATTTGTAATTTCATTTCCATTTCTTTCTGCTCTAATTCTTTTTGTTTAATTTCCTTCTGGGCTTCTATTTCCATTTCTTTCTGCTCTAATTCTTTTTGTTTAATTTCCTTCTGGGCTTCTATTTCCATTTCTTTCTGCTCTCTAGCCGCTGCAAGCTCTAATTCTTTTTGTTTAATTTCTCTCTGCTCTCTAGCCGTCTGGGCTTCTATTTCCATTTGTTTTAATTTTATCTGAAGTTCTAAATCTGATTTACCCTCATCGGGTCTAAGGGTTTCTAAAAGGTCTTCAGAAAACACTTCCTCGTCTACATAATGGATTACAATGTTATCTCTGATTTCTTGTTTAAGGGCATTTGATTTTATTTTTAACCCTAAATGTTTAGAAATAAGGACCAGTTCCTTCCTAGTAAAAGCATCAAGCTCTTCCACAGAGGGATTTGCAAGAAAAACCTGAATATCCATGACTAACTAGCAAACGATCAAGCAAAAATATGTATACAATGTAAATATACAGTACAAAATCAGTACAACAAAAAAACCTTAAGAGAGTTTGGTCAATACTATTGATACTTTACTTCCGACTCTTTGACACAAAAAAATTTTTTTTTAAAGTCAACTTCGCGGACGAGCCCCCAAACTTCTTTTGTCACGTATTACGAATTGAATTCTACTTTTAAATGGCTTGCCTAGGGGAACGTGACAATAGAAAAGGAGTTGTGTCACTTATCTTAAGTCTGAATTTAATCAAAGACTTACAATGAATAACAAAAAAAAATGACACAAGAAATCGGAAGGTAAACTATCAACTTAATGTTTAATCAAATATAAAGTTACAAGAAAGAAAAATAAACATTTACTCAATACAGAATTGATGTGTTGACCAAAACCCTTTTACAAAAATGGCATGTAAAAATATTACAATACAAGAGTTTGAAAATGTAATTACAAATACAAGCAAGCAAGGCCTTGGGAAAAAAAAGAAAAAATCGTAACTTACACGATCAAGTGGTATACCACGCACGGGTCACGCAATGTCTCCGCTATTCTGTCTCACGGCTGTCTCCGTATGTCTGTCTGTCAACGTTACGCGAGCGGTCTTTATATAATCTACCACGCGTCGATATCTCGTAATTTCTAGAATAGAAAGTCATCAACACCCAGATCTAGAACGCTCTTCAAAGAGACAGAAGAAAAGAAAAAAAAACCACCCTCCTTTCAACCAGAGGTACACACATAGGTCAAGGACCGGTCACTGTCTGTGTGGCTTGACGAAAAAAAAAACTTATTACACAAGGGGCAGACAACCTCCCCGTCTCTCGACCGCAACAGGTCAAAGAAAAAAAAAAAAACCAATGCCTAGATACGTAACACCTCCCTCCTAAAAATAAAAAGTTTACATTTCCACGAAAATGGAAATCTTTTTAGAATTACAAAAAATATTTACATTACAGAATGTATTTATCATGATATATATATAAAAAATATATACATCAAAATACTTTTTACAATCTAGATAAGGCATCGGCGATAACATTTTCGCTGCCTTTTATGTGTTTAAGATCTAGGTTGTACTCTTGTAAAAATAAACTCCACCTGAGAAGTCGTTGGTTCTTGCCAGACATTTTGTGGATAAATGTAAGGGGATTGTGGTCAGTAAATACAACCAGTGGCCATCTGGACCCACTGATATAAAAATCAAAGTGTTGTATAGAAAGAATCAACCCAAGACATTCTTTTTCCACAGTAGAATAATTTCTTTGATGTCTATTAAATTTCTTGGAAAAGAAACAAATAGGGTGCTCTACTTGGAAATTATCTTCTTGGTAAAGGACTGACCCAACACCTGTGTCACTGGCGTCAATAGCTAACCTAAAAGGTTTTCCGAAGTCAGGAGCCATCAAAATGGGGGAGCTAGATAATATCTGCTTAATTTGGTTAAAGGCTTTCTGACATTCATCCGTCCAAGTAAATCGGACGTTCTTTCTCAGGAGGTTTGTTAAAGGACTGGCAATGACAGAAAAATTTTCGCAAAATTTTCTATAATATCCAGACATTCCCAAAAATCTTCGGAGTTGTTTCCGATCAGCAGGGATAGGGAAAGCTTGGATAGCTTCTACTTTGGCCATTACAGGTTTCACAGGTAACAATAGGAAGTGCCGTAGCACAGAGACTGCAGTGGTCCTACTTCACAATTCCGACATAGGCCACATATCAATACTTTTCATGTTGGACTTGTCCGCAGCCTTTGATACGCTAGACCATGAAATTATGATGGCCAGATTCTCTGCCACTTTTTGTTTAGGAGGAATCGTCCTAAAGTGCCTTGCTTCCTACCTGACTGAACGCACCCAAAGTGTCGTTGTTAACGGGACATAATCAACAAGTTTACTCTTGAAGTCAGGGCCGGTCTTAAGCCACTGCAACATATGCGGCCGCAGTGGGCCCCGCGCTTTCGTAGGCCCCGCGCTAAGCATATCTGTAATTGCATAATGATGCAAAATATACGAAAAAGTCGTGGAAATTATTTTAAAAATCTCCTGAAAATTAGACAAAATTGTTATATGGAAAACACAAATCTTACGCGAATAAAAAAAGCATTGTCAGCTTTCATATTTAAATTAAAAAAAAAATAATAATAGTGCGAATTTTAACCGAAACGAAAGTTCCAATAGAACAAGAATACGTTTTTAAAACGATCAAAACCCGAAAATGAGAACCATAATCACTTCTAGTGAGACAGCTGAAACAGATTCTATGAAGAATGCAAAAACTTCAGTGGTGAATGTCGTAAGAGATGGTGGTTGGTCGTTGTGCTGGCCACATGACACCCTTATTTACCGTAGGTCATAGAAACAGATGACCTTTACACCATCTGCCCTATAGATCACAAGGCCTGAAAAGAGAGCTTTGTTTTTCTTTTACCACGAAGATGATCTTACGGCGACCAGACAGACGTGTTTAACCTTGATTCTGTACACCGTGATTCCATTTATTAAAATTCCCAATAGAAAAACAAATAGTATTCTCACTTAATAAATCTATTTTAAAAGAGTACTCCTTATATAATTTTCTTTAAAAAAAAGAAAAACTGAGGTTCTGGCGAGGTTCGAACTCGCGACCTTCTGCGTGTAAAGCAGACGTGATAACCACTACACCACAGAACCTCACAATTTTCCTATCAAAATGTAAAGCATAGTCAATGTGTGTAAATTTGCTACTCAATACGTGTTCGGTTCTCTGTTTAATAAAAAAAAAAAAAAAACCTATCGCACTTATCGATTAAACCAGCGTTTCTCAACTGTGGCGCAACGTCTTGACCATGGGAGGTGGGGAGCCCGATCAAAGTACTTTGCAAGGGACTAAAAAAATGTTGTTTTTTTTCATTGTAGTTAGAAATCCAGGATTGAATATTTACCAAGTCAATGATTCAAAAATGAAAAATGTATGAAATAAGTCATGTGGGCTTCACCGTGTTTGCCAAAGTGTCAGCAGCAATAACAGAACGGATGAATTTCTCTCAACCAGGTCAAGATAGCATTCAGGACAGTGGTGTAAAGGTCATCTGTTTCTATAGCCGACGATTAAGGTTGTCATGTGGCCACCAACTCATGTCAAGTACCCATTGGGGATCGTGTGGACTCTGAAGCGCCTTAAGAGTCACGAAAATAAAATTTCCAGTTTACACCGAGATTCTATCCGTGACACCCCCCCTCCCCCAGACACCACGCCGCATTTCGAACAACAGCAAAATTTGATATTTGCTTCAAAAGGGGCTCATGTAACGTCGTGATTTGATATTTGCTTCAAAAGGGCCTCATGTAACGTCGTGATTTGATATTTGCTTCAAAAGGGCCTCATGTAACGTCGTGATTTGATATTTGCTTCAAAAGGGCCTCATGTAACGTCGTGATTTGATATTTGCTTCAAAAGGGCCTCATGTAACGTCGTGATTTGATATTTGCTTCAAAAGGGCCTCATGTAACGTCGTGATTTGATATTTGCTTCAAAAGGGGCTCATGTAACGTCGTGATTTGATATTTGCTTCAAAAGGGGCTCATGTAACGTCGTGATTTGATATTTGCTTCAAAAGGGCCTCATGTAACGTCGTGATTTGATATTTGCTTCAAAAGGGCCTCATGTAACGTCGTGATTTGATATTTGCTTCAAAAGGAGCTTATGTAACGTCGTGATTTGATATTTGCTTCAAAAGGGCCTCATGTAACGTCGTGATTTGATATTTGCTTCAAAAGGGGCTCATGTAACGTCGTGATTTGATATTTGCTTCAAAAGGGGCTCATGAAACGTCGTGATTTGATATTTGCTTCAAAAGGAGCTCATGTAACGTCGTGATTTGATATTTGCTTCAAAAGGGCCTCATGTAACGTCGTGATTTGATATTTGCTTCAAAAGGGCCTCATGTAACGTCGTGATTTGATATTTGCTTCAAAAGGGGCTCATGTAACGTCGTGATTTGATATTTGCTTCAAAAGGGCCTCATGTAACGTCGTGATTTGATATTTGCTTCAAAAGGAGCTCATGTAACGTCGTGATTTGATATTTGCTTCAAAAGGGCCTCATGTAACGTCGTGATTTGATATTTGCTTCAAAAGGAGCTCATGTAACGTCGTGATTTGATATTTGCTTCAAAAGGGCCTCATGTAGCATCGTGATTTGATATTTGCTTCAAAAGGGCCTCATGTAACGTCGTGATTTGATATTTGCTCCAAAAGGGGCTCATGTAACGTCGTGATTTGATATTTGCTTCAAAAGGGGCTCATGTAACGTCGTGATTTGATATTTGCTTCAAAAGGAGCTCATGTAACGTCGTGATTTGATATTTGCTTCAAAAGGGCCTCATGTAACATCGTGATTTGATATTTGCTTCAAAAGGGCCTCATGTAACGTCGTGATTTGATATTTGCTTCAAAAGGGCCTCATGTAACGTCGTGATTTGATATTTGCTTCAAAAGGAGCTCATGTAACGTCGTGATTTGATATTTGCTTCAAAAGGGCCTCATGTAACATCGTGATTTGATATTTGCTTCAAAAGGGCCTCATGTAACGTCGTGATTTGATATTTGCTTCAAAAGGGCCTCATGTAACGTCGTGATTTGATATTTGCTTCAAAAGGGGCTCATGTAACGTCGTGATTTGATATTTGCTTCAAAAGGGCCTCATGTAACGTCGTGATTTGATATTTGCTTCAAAAGGGCCTCATGTAACGTCGTGATTTGCCTTGGCCTTTCAGTTTTTTTTCTTTTCTTTTTTCTTATTTCATTTTTTTTTTCTTGTTTAGATTCAAGCGTTGTCATTGAGCTTATATACAAAATTTTATGATGATAAGATAAGTAGATTTTGGTTGAAAAATCGATTGCAAAAATCCTAATAGAAAAATACACGAAGACGATGAAGCACATTGCAGAAGTACGCCCTCAAATGTCCTTCGCACATTTTAAGGGCGGTGGGCATGTACCCAAATGGGACGGCAGGGGCACCGAATGAGCCACTTTGAATGACAGAAAGTCCCGTTAACTTGATTGGCTATCGCCTTATCTTTTATAAAAGATCTTTATAGACTTTACAGTGTAATACTATTTTTTTATAAACTATATATAGTCACATTTTCTGTATAAGAATGCTACCTTGCATGTTGCCATTCGCGCTTAGGGAGACTCTCATTATTGCAGGGCTTATCTCCCATTAGTAAACCTACATTTTCCACATAAAACACAATTAATTAATTATACATTTTTGGTTGATTCATTTGTTGTTATCGATACTGAATAATCGTGCAAAGTTTCAACTTGCTCCGAGGATGGGAAGTGGTAGAAATAGCGTCAGTGGCGTAGCTAGCAATGTGCGGGTGGTGAGGTAACAAACACTGGAGGCTTCTTAGTAGGGTAGATGACTATTTACCATTTTTTGAACACATTTATGCAAACGGTTTTAGATCTTTTGTCAACATTTTTTTTTACATTTGTATTGCTAAGTTAACTAAGGTCTGTTATAATAACTACTATATTTACACCAAAAAAGTTTACTTTTTTTTTAAAGACAAGATCCGTCAACCTTCTTTCTCCATTCTTCTCTGTCATTTGTCTTTGATAGAACTTCATTCTGATGTTTTTTTCTGAAAATATTGAAACCTGCCTTTTTACCTGCCTGGGTGGACCCAGGCTGAAAAGTCCTGATGGTGTGCATAGTGCTAGCTTGTCATCTCGGGTTGAAAATTGTTGACGATCCAATGGGAAAAAAATCTGTTAGTGCCACCTGAAAAAAATCTTAGATATCATTCCTTTTCTCTCAAAACAAAATCTGTCACTCAATGGGCATCGCAAACAAGTTGAATAAGAGTTGCAAAGACGAAATCCAGGTAATTTCCGGGAGCTGAGAAAATACTATCCAAGTAAGATCCACATGTAGTCCGAATCAATCAGATCGAATGTGTAAATTTCCCCACAAATACTAAACGAACTTGTAATTATTGGTGATTACGAGCCAGATATTTCTAGATAATTTTCCAAATGTTAAGGCTACGTTGTCTTGGATAATGACGGTGTACTAATTCTTTCCCTGACATCATCTTAATTCCTTGTCTGCTTGAACCATTCTCCGAGTTTGGCAAGTATTCAGATTACTGAACTTGAAATCAATTCAGTACCATTTTTACGTACACTGGACCGTTTACAAACCTTTTTTTTCAACTTCAGAACACCGCTAGGACGTCCTCACCAAAATAACCGGAGCTAACCTTAAGCGCTTGGTTAAAACCCACTGGAGCGCCAGGGGAGAAGCCGTCAAGATGTTTATGGTTTAATTTTCAAAAATTATAGAAACTCTAGAGACATGACTACTATATCTGAAGCAGGGGGCTTGTTAGTTACTATGCAGCCTACATTTATTTTCTCACCTTGTGGTATTGGTCGCTGTATTAACTAAAATAATGGACACGCAAGTCTACCTTCAAAAACATTGATTGTCGATTCGAGACTATGCACGGAAAACGGAAAAAAATAAACATTCTTTACTTATAGTCGGGAAGACATTGCTGAAGACAGTGTTACCTTTATTCGAAAGCATGTGCACAGATCTGGAGATTATCAGATGTATTGACAAGAAAAAGGATGACAGGCCAAAGAGGTGAAGATTCTGTAGTAACACGCAAGAAAGAGCTACGGATGGAAATGTATTCTTCCTTGGATGGGATAATTCAAGAAATCCCCCGATATGAGCAATTTCATGATGTAGCAAGTAAACATGAATTTTTGTCGCCATCCCAACTATTGAATCCTCAGAAAGTGTTCATTGCAATCAAAAATGAAATTTGCGACTCACTAATTTGGCGATTGATCTAAAAATAGATTTCGAAAAAATGATTGATAGTTTTGCGAGCAAGAAAGCACGTAATATTTATTTGTAGTATCTTTTTATTAAACTGATTTTTTTTCGCGAAGTAGCAACACTTGAAAACTGAATACACCAGCAACACTTGAACAATGAATACACAAGCAACACTTGAACAATGCATACACAAGCAACGCTTGAACAATGAATACACAAGCAACGCTTGAACAATGAATACACAAGCAACACTTGAACAATGAATACACAAGCAACACTTGAACACCGAATACACCAGCAACACTTGATCACTGAATACACAAGCAACACTTGAACATTGAATACACAAGCAACGCTTAAACAATGAATACACAAGCAACACTTGAACAATGAATACACAAGCAACACTTGAACAATGAATACACAAGCAACACTTGAACAAAAAATACACAAGCAACACTTGAACAATAAATACACAAGCAACACTTGAACAATGAATACACAAGCAACACTTAAAGAATGAATACACAAGCAACGCTTGAACAATAAATACACAAGCAACACTTGATCACTGAATACACAAGCAACGCTTGAACACTGAATACACAAGCAACGCTTGAACACTGAATACACAAGCAACGCTTGAACACTGAATACACAAGCAACGCTTGAACACTGAATACACAAGCAACGCTTGAACAATGAATACACAAGCAACTCTTGAACAATGAATACACAAGCAACACTTGAACACCGAATACACAAGCAACACTTGAACAATGAATACACCAGCAACACTTGATCACTGAATACACAAGCAACACTTGAACAATGAATACACCAGCAAAGCTTGAACAATGAATACACAAGCAACGCTTGAACAATGAATACACAAGCAACACTTGAACAATGAATACACAAGCAACACTTGAACAATGAATACACAAGCAACACTTGAACAAAAATACACAAGCAACACTTGAACAATAAATACACAAGCAACACTTGAACAATGAATACACAAGCAACACTTGAACAATGAATACACAAGCAACGCTTGAACAATAAATACACAAGCAACACTTGATCACTGAATACACAAGCAACGCTTGAACACTGAATACACAAGCAACGCTTGAACACTGAATACACAAGCAACGCTTGAACACTGAATACACAAGCAACGCTTGAACACTGAATACACAAGCAACGCTTGAACAATGAATACACAAGCAACTCTTGAACAATGAATACACAAGCAACACTTGAACACCGAATACACAAGCAACACTTGAACAATGAATACACCAGCAACACTTGATCACTGAATACACAAGCAACACTTGAACAATGAATACACCAGCAAAGCTTGAACAATGAATACACAAGCAACACTTGAACATTGAATACACAAGCAACGCTTAAACAATGAATACACAAGCAACACTTGAACAATGAATACACAAGCAACACTTGAACAATGATTACACAAGCAACACTTGAACAATGAATACACATGCAACACTTGAACAATGAATACACCAGCAAAGCTTGAACAATGAATACACCATCAAAGCTTGAACAATGAATACACAAGCAACACTTGAACATTGAATACACAAGCAACGCTTAAACAATTAATACACAAGCAACACTTGAACAATGAATACACAAGCAACACTTGAACAAAAAATACACAAGCAACACTTGAACAATAAATACACAAGCAACACTTGAACACTGAATACACAAGCAATACTTGAACAATGACTACACATTCGAAAAGAAAAGGACTTTTCCCTGATTTATTTCGCTTTTTTTTTTGGGGGGGGGAGACGGGACATCATCATGAGTTGACGAACTGGGCCTCATATACCCTAGCTACGCCACTGAATAGCGTGTAAAAGATTTTGGCAAGTCAGACAAACGGAGTGAGTTGAAATAAGCTCGTTAAGAAGCATTCAAAAACTCGTTGCAATATAATGATCAATGTTTGTTAATACAGGTCAGGTCAGGGCCGGCCTTAGATAATTGGAGGCCCAAGGCAAAGTGAACTGGGTTGCCCCAAAAGAAATAGAAAAATAAAAAACTAAGATAAAAAAATACGCAAAGAATTAAAAACCTTCCTGTATCTATATCTAAATCAACAAATAAGTTAAATTCATATAGCATAATTTAGGTAGCATTTCGTTACCTTCCCAAAAAATTGGTACAGGTGCCATAAACCGATTTTTCAGCTCAAACCAAGCGCCGATAGCATGAATGTACTTCTTATATGATACAGACGTTACTTCAAAAAAGAAGATGATTACGTCCTACGCGTCATGCATTTAGTCATATTAACCAATGACATAAATTTTGCCAAGTCACTGGTTTTCCTGGCTAGCTCAGGCAACCCGTTCCATGCTCTAATAGCGCTAGGGAAGAAAGAGCATTTGTACAAATTTGTCCAAGCATATGGAATGAGGAATTTGCTTTTATCTTTGTGTCTTTGAATATTTTATTAGATTTTGTTTTTGTATTTGAAGTGTTTTATGTATAATTGCTACTTTACTTTTGAGTCTTCTGTCCTGAAGGCTTTCTAAATTTAGTGATTTTACTATATGTGTTACTCTAGCCAAATGTGAATATTCATTTGTTATGAATCTCACTGCTCTATTTTGTGTCTGTTCCAGTTTCTTAATGTTTTCTTGAGTTGAGGGGTCCCAAACAGAGGAAGCATATTCTATTATTGGCCTAAATAAGGTTATAGTTTTATGTTCTTATTTGATTTATAGAAATTTCTTTTAATAAACCCCGATGCTTCGATTTTTTTGATAGTTTCATCAATTTGGGGATTCCATGACAGTTTTTCATTTATTATAACACCTAGGTATTTTGCGTTTTTAGTCTGAGTTACCGGTACTGGTATACCATGAATAACTTCATGGATGATGCATGATCACCAGACTAGAATTCTAGAAATGACGTTTTGACATTTCACCAAAAGGAACCAACAATGGTCTTCTAACATATGTAGTCTTACAGGTAGATCTAAATATTTGTGAATAAACCTTGAATTGTAGTAGAGCTAGGCTAGTAGGCATAGAGCAATAGAGTTCTGTTTGTTAGAGATTTGATCCATGCTTCGCAATTTTTTTGTGCGAAGCCCCCACCAATCGGAGGCCGGCCTTGTACAGGTTAATTGTGGGGTTGTATTTCCAGTCCATATAAATCGTTGTAGGCGTACCCGGTATTCGTATTATATTCTTAATATGTAACTTGAATAAAACTTGGAAAAAAAAATTATTAAAAAAGAATAACTTTTATTAACAATATATAGAGCTCTCAATTCCAGTGTAAGTATCTGTAGCAACACGAGCCAAATAATAGGATCTTGAACAATATAAACAAAACAACTCACTCCAAGACTACATTACACATTCCCTTCGATCTACTTTAATGGGCTGCTGGTTTATTTTTTTGCCACAGTTCCTCATTCCCAGGAATCAACCTACTGATTCTATGACTGAAGAAACCACCAGCACCACCGAAGACGTAGTCAACAACTCATGCAGATGAAACTACACAGATAAAAAGGAGAGCTAGGCCCAATTATATCATCGGCTGACTTTGACATTCAATTTTGTCAATACTGGTCTTCAAAATGACATTTGACTTAAGTTCTGATACTTCACAGCTTGCTAGCTATTTGATCTAATTTCACGTCATTTACTAGCTTTATTTGACTTTGTCACTTGACTTGTACACGCTATTTCATCGCTCCAATATGTTATTCTACTATGTTTATTTACTTAAATCTAGATTATCGTTCTGCGTTTACTTATTTCTTGCATTGTAAATAATACTAGTAGGCCTACCTAGGCACAGTTGTAACGGGGTGGGGGGGTTGAATACGTGGAAAATACGCATTTTCTTATCTTATATAATACAGACTTACTTTGAAAAAGATGTTGATTTCGTCCTACGCGTCATGCATATTAACCGATGACCTAAATTCTGCAAAGACACTGGTTTTCCTGGCTAGCTTAGGCAACCCATTCCATGCTCTAATAGCGCTAGAGAAGAAAGCATTTGTACAAATTTATCCTAGCATATGGAACGAGGAATGTGCCTTTATCTTTGTGTCTTTCTGAGTATTTTATTAAATTTTGTTTTTGTATTTGAAGATTATGGTTCAGTGTTTTATATATAATTGCTACTTACTTTTAAGTCTTCTATCCTGAAGGCTTTCTAAATTTAGTGATTTTACTAAAGGTGTTACTCTAGTCAAATGTATCAGTTGTCATTCTTATATTCTTTGTAACTCGTCCGCGAGAATGTTTTCACAAAAGGTTAAAGATAGTGTGTTGTGTAGTCATTCTGCGTATTAAACCTATGCGGACATGGTTTTCGGCTGTTTTATTATGTTCAGAACAGTGATAACAAGAACATACCAATGGGCACAATACACGAGTTCCAGGAAATTATAACCTTTTGTTAATGTGCAGTAGTTTCCAACATTGAAAAAGTGTGTATTAATTGGCCTACTACTGATAGAATGAATTTAAAAACATTGTAAACGTTTGATTGAATTAAGTGACATCCGTGTCACTGGAGGGAGAAAGAATTTCAGTTGTAAGTAAAAAGCGATTGGACCAATAAAATAAAATATTTGTAATTCTGTTTACTCAATTATTGGCGAAATATGGATTCTAGTGCATTTGTATGAATAGGCCGTGGAATATGTTGTCCATAACATTTCTTCACCAAACTTGAATAAAACAAGGTTACAAAGACTTTCTGTGGGGAAACACAAACTCGAAATCGGCCCCGAAGTGGTCCGCTCAGGTATATAAAAAGGCATGGTTCAATATTTTCAGAAAGAATATCCGAAACTATGAACTACAAACTCCAACCCTAGCTCCGTGGATACAAATAGAAGAGACGTGCTGTTGTATTGTTAGCTCGACTTGATACCCCAGGATACGGAGATTTAATTATATTACTATTACATTGTTAATATTCATATGTATTCGATGAGCTGATAGTTATAAAGATATAGTTGAATCTAGGTGTCACTTACAAAGACCGCATCACGAATGAAGAGATTATAAACAGGATTAATACAGCAATTGGACCCCACGATGACCTGCTAACCATTGTCAAATAACGTAAACACAAACTCTATGGCACATCACAAGGGGCTCGCAAAGGCCTTTCTTTAGGAAACAGTACCAGTAAGAAGATGGAGAGGAGACAGGCAAAGCGATGGGAAGACAGCATTAAAGAATGGACGGGCCTGTCAGTGAATGAAATTTATCAAAGGCAAAGGACAGAGGAATGGAAAAAGATGGTAGACAGATCTTGTGTGGTGCCCCAATGGTCCAGCAGACTAAAGGATAGGTGAACCTGGCTTGACTGATGTCACTGAATGATTTTCTAATTGTTTCGTAAATTACCGTGCTCTCTATTTAAAGCCTCAAGTCGAGTATGTGTTGCTATGTAGGGCCATCAAGTTCGCATGTATAACATGAAACACCAATTATCAATTGTTTTAAATTATATTCTCATATGCATATTGAAGAGACTTTTTCTCTTTAAAAAAAAAAGGTATACATTTTATTAATTTTTTTCTTCTTGTAAATTAAAATAGTATGACAGAAATTACTTTAGTAATACTATTTTGATTTTTAAAAAAAGGCAAAATAGCCCAAACCGTTGCATAAAGTCTCACGTGTTTCTTACTATTAATAGTGAATAGTTGTAAAACTGCTTGCATAGTTGATTTTAAAAAATTTTTCGCTTTCAGAAAAAAGGTGCTGTTGCATCAGGTTTAAAATATGTCAAGATTTTCACTATTTTTTATAGTTTACGAGATCTAAACGGGACGGACGAACAAACAGACATACCACACAAAACTAATCGCAGCTATTCCCCACCCGCGGGCGGCTAAAAATCTTAGAATAATTCTACCACAAGAACACAAATGTCAACTCAATAATTGGACTGAAAGAACACCTTTATTCCATTTTTTGCATACATCTTAACATAAACGTACATTTTAAGAAATGGCAGATGTATTTCCAAAAATAGGAATAGAATATATATATATATATATATATATATCAATACTTGTGTATAGTGCCCCTCATACCTGCCTCAATACAGCCATTATTGGAAGAGTAATGCTTGTGTTTACGATGAAAACACAGCTACACGGAGCCTGTCAAGATCAAAACTGTCAGCAACAACTAGAATCTCAAGTCAGATGTATTAGGCTGACAATTTTCATCTCAAGCTGCCTCAACATTAAATGGCACCACACAAAAAAAAAAAAAACAACCTATAAAACAACTACCCATCACCAAATAAGGAGCGCCTTCATTGTTCCTGTAATAGTAATATAGTGAGCTGATTAATTGAACTCAAATATTGATCATTTAGCTTGGATAATAGTTATGAAAGGATTTTTTCTACAAGTGTTACATACAAGTACAAAAACTGTACAAAAAAAGAAAGAAAGAAAAAAAAAAAAGCTTGAGCAAATAATGTAAATATGAAGATAAATATTGCTTCATCAAGTTTGACCTGTCAATAAAAAGGAGTAATGCTTACATGATTGTGGTTGACTTTAAAAAAAATGTCTTTGTATTTTCCCCCCAGCACAAAATACTTTCTTAGAAGGAGAGAACATGTTTTGGGGACACTTCTTTTTAAGAGATAGAAGCAGCAGTATGACAAATGCATTAGTTCTTGATTAAAAAATATCACAAGCCATTCAGTTAAAATGCATACATGTAAAAAAAAAAAAAAAAGTCCTTAAAAATATAAAAAAAAAGTGTATATAACAATGTTGTAACTGAGATCCAAACAACAAACTTTTTTGAAAGGGTGTTTAAAAAAACAAAATAGAGGGGGGGGGGGGGGATCCACATTATTAAAAGCATCTTTAAAATAATTTTCACTATTTGACTTTTTATCTTTAAAGATTTTGATTGCAACATTGCACAAACACAAACAAAAAGTCCTTTAAAAAAAAAAAAAAGAAGCTCAACTCTCTAGAACAATATTAGCCATTCAGGGTTTTGTAAATGGAGCTATTGATTGTCATGTGTATATATATTCATAAAACTATTGGATTCAATCTTTTTTCTTTTTCTATAGGTAAGAATTTTTTGTTGTTGTACTTAAAGTAACCTACATTTAATGGAATTGAAAAAAAAAAAGAATTATTGCCTTAAAAACAAAAAAGCAGTGCCAGACAATGTCACAAAAGTAGCATTTTCGTAGAAAGCCTTACATTGCATAATACACTGCATGAGACAGGACGAGGAGGGGGAAAAACCCTATTGGTACATCTGTGAGTGAATTTAAAAAGACCTTCAAGCACAGATTCCAATAATTAGAGAAAAAAAAAAATGAATATGTAAATATTGGTTTAATTTTTAAAATAATGTTTTGTTTTTTTTTGTTTTTTTTTGTTTCTTAAATGAAAAGGAATGGGGACAAACTGATAAAAAATATTTGAATAAATTACCAACACAAAATGCACCATGGTTTAGTGTCATTAACAATCAAATCTATTCAAGTTTAAAAATCAAAACATCAAGTAAACTAACTATATGTAAGACATAATAAAACCTAAGTTAACATAATTTGATATAAGTGAATTGGCTGACAGAATGATACTGAATACATTAATGTAAGATCACTTCAAAAATACAACTGTAACTGAGATGAGATGGACATACAATAGTGCCATTGTCAGCTTTTAATAAGACAACACTAGATAATGTCAGTTACTGCTTGAAATCAAATGAAAAAAAACAAAAACAATACCAGAATTTTAAAAAAAAAAAATGTCCAAACTGGGACAATTGCGGTTGAAAATTATTTACAAAATATGGAAAATGGATTAATGGAAAATAGACAACACAAAATTAATCAAATGGCCAAAAAAAATTATTTTAAACAAAACAAAACAAAACAAACTATTACTGGAAAAAATAGGAGTCAACAAAGAAAAAAATGTGGGCAACATTTTCTTGAAACAACCCACCAATTACCTAACAATTTTATAGCAATAAAATTGTTTTGTTAAAAAAAAATCATATATACAAACAAATATCTACATGGGATACAATCTAATTTGATTTTTCCCTATTTCTTTAATTTATCAGAATTTAACGTCTTGTAATTATTTAGTTTTTACTAGATTAGATTGCACCCCAAAATACTTTTGTTCTAAGATAAACAGTCAAGCCATAGTTTTGTAATCAATAAATGGAAAAAAAAAATACAGCACCATATGTGAATGAAGAAAAAAATCTGGATAATTTGCCTGGTATATATATATGTATAATTTTTAAAAAAAAAAGGGGGGGGGGGGCCTAACATAAAAATATTGGAAGAGGCATTTAGGGGATATAATCCTGTTATTAAGCTTTAGATTTTACTTTAATTGTTTAAGAAGACTAGAATTAGTAAATGTTCACTTAGATGTTCATGTAAATCAATTATCTAGTAATATATATATATATATATATAAATATAAAATCAATACATAAAGTCTGTTCAACTGATAAACACACACAATAATGCAACAGCTTTATCTTCAGGTATATACAAATATATAATAAATATGTTTGCATTTTATAGTATTCTTTCACATACCCCCAATAAGAAAAATCTCAGTAGTATTAGGGGTCAAAACATGTTGTTTTTTTTCTTTAAATATTAATGATTGAAAAATCTGACACAATATATTATAAAATAAGATGGAATTGAGAACATGAACACAGAATCACAATTGATAGTATGGTTAAACATATGTGATGAAAAAAACTCGTTGTGATTTCTAGAGAAAGAAAATTCAAAAATAAAACTAGATTGTCTGAATGACAAAGGCAAACAAACAATGGGAGACCAAAAAATGTGGCAATGAGAAAATGGGCTCAAAAGGAAGCCTCATTCCTCTTCCCTTCTTTCTGTTCATGTTTTTTTTTTTTAAAAAAAAGAGTCTACAAAGTTACTGGGTAAATATAATATTTCTGGAATACTTTAATGATGAAGCTTAAAACAGTTTATAACAAGGATGAATATGGTATAATGGAAAACTGTATTTAAAAAAAAAAAATAAAAAAAAAATCTACATTTTTCACACCTGCAAAAATACAATTAGAAGGTGAGAGCTAATAAATTTTGATTAATTCAATGTGTTAATAAAATATATAGGCATTATTGTCTGTATAAGTATGGTGGGAGTCATTTTCTGAGGTTTACATGCACATAAATTGCAAGTGGAAAGGAGGAAAGGGTAAGAAAAATTGAAATAAAAATAATTACAACTTTTTTGCCCCTAACACTCCAGACCCTGTCTGCAAAAATGCATAACTTATGTGCGATTTCACCACTCCAAATGATCTAAAAGCACATCAGCTTAAAAATATAATAAAAAGATGATATAAAACTATAAAAAAAAAAAAAGCAGGGAAAAATATTTTAAAAGTACATATCTTAATATAATATAAATATCTGTTGTAAAGCTTTTTGTTTTTAACACTGAACACGAAAACAAAAAATAAAAATTTTAAGGCACGGCAAAAAAAAAAAAAAAAAAAAAAGATGGGGGGTGGGGGGGAAACAACACAAAAGGTAACTGAAAAAAAAAAAAAAGGCCATGTCCAATGAGTAAATGACTAGATTCAATACACATGCATGTTGCATATTTAATATATAGACTTGGGACCAACCTAAACAACAAATTTGATAACTCATCCCTTAAAGATATTGTAAAGTTTAACTTTTGTAAATTTATAAAGTATAAAGTTTTAAACCTAGACAAAATATCTGGTGAAGGAAATAGAGGGTATTTTCGCTTAATAAAGACACATAATAAATTTCAAAAAATAAAAATAAATAAAAATCAGTATATGGGTTATAATTTTGAGATTACATAATTTTAAAAAATTAATCAAAAGGTCAAATAATCTGACCAATGGAAACAGAAATATGATTAAGTAAACTGTGTGGTATGTCTTTTGTTCCTCTGAGAACATTATATAGTTTACAAATGACAAGCTGCTGAAACTTTATACTTTATGCCCTCGAGGAAATAAGCCCCAATGAGGGTCTAATTGTAAATTTTGTTAAGAAAAAATATAACAAGATTACATATAAAGATATATTGGCACAAGAAAAAAAAAAGAGCTACACTAGAAGATAGCTTATATGTGCACCTTGAGTTAGTCTGCGTAAAGCTGAATGATATGATTATATTGAGTCAATTTCAATGTAAACATTTCTAAAGAAAAATTTACTAACATTTTTTTTTTTTTTTTTTAAAAGTCCAAATTTAGTGGCCCTAAAAGCATTGTTCCAATTAATCAGGATAAACATACATTTTGTATATAAATTCAATCAATATTTCAAAAAAGAAAACAATAGCCTCCTGAGAAAATGAATTTTTGTAATACATAATTTTTTTTTTATTTTTATTTATATATATATATATATTTTAAAAGGACAAAACAAATTTGTTTTTTTTTTACATGGAATGTTGTCCCCTAGCACTTAATTTTTTTTTTAGTGTAAATGTCTGCATTAAAAATAGAGAGAAAAAAAAGTGTAAACCTCTTGCGCAATTAAATATGCATAGATTTCTAAAATAAAAAAAAGGGAGAATAATATCACCTGTTATTTAAATATGGCTAATTGCCAAAAGTGAAAGAATCCACACATCTGCTGATTTACGGTTTTAATAACAATAATAATACTGTATGAAGATGACAACGACTCTAAAAAAAAAAATTAAAAAAAAAGGAAAACAACAAAACAAAACCTATTAATCGTAAGATAAAAAAGTCTCTTTGAGCACTTCAATTATTACAAGCTATCAAAAGAGACAATTATGTCTTTCTACAATGAAAAGAAAAAAAAATGTCAAAATTATATACATGTATTATGACAAATTTATGCTCTGTAAAGTTATTTAACATGCAAAAAGAAAAAAATAAGACCAATCAGCACAAAATATTAATTTATATTTATTTATATAAAACTTTCATATTGCCATTAGCTTAGTTTTATTTATCGGAGCAAAGAAAAAAACTGCCATGACCATGACGTCCTTTAAATAAATGCTAAGTATTTATTGAAGGGAAAGGAATTATTCCTATTTTTATTGTAGTTAATCTCGAAATTAATAGAATGCATAAAATTCAGAAAGTTACTCTATTATGTGCTTCTTTTCTGTAAATTTTTTTTTTTTTTTTTTTTACATTTTTTTTTTTGACATTGACTGTACAGATATAAAAAATTAAAGCAACTAACAAACATAATACTTAAAAAAGAAAGTAGTAAACTTCTGGTCTGCAGAGAACAATAGCAAATGATTTTCTATCACCAAAAATGTGATCAATAAAATGTTTTCCACATAATATAAAAAAAAATTATTAACATATGAAGTCAAAGTAAAAAAAAAAACTAAAAGAAAAATTCACTTAAAACCAAACATCTCTACTGAGTAACTTTGACATGATTTCACAACTCAATCAATTCCAAACCATTAAAATGTCATCTTATGGTATGTACAGCGTGTTAAGAACCAAAACATGGTGGTTATTTTTAGCTAAGGTGACAATATATCCTTCTGTAGTAATTTTTAGTCCACAGCAACGACTGACCTTTACGTAGGGACACTGAAACTCACTGATAAGAGAGCCATCTCTCTGAAATACCCCCACATGAAATCGGTTGCCATGGCTGTCACCAATTAGCACATCTCCGTGTCCACTAATGTCAATCCCATTAGGATAGTTGGTAATATTTTCGCAGCCAATTCTACGAAGGAATGTACCATCTCTAGCAAACACTACAACACAATGACCCTGAAATGAGATTTTCCATTATCTTACAATTTATGCCTTTATAAGAAGATAAGATACCTATACATACATATTCTTTGTATATAAAAAAAAAATGTGTCACACTCCACATAACTTAAATATTATCCCATTCATTCCTGTTCATAACAAACTCCATTTTTAACTTCTAATCAAAGACTCACTGCATGAAGATTATTTACAAGAATATTCTAGCAAGATTTTTCAATGTGAAAATGAAGAAATTCAAGGTATAAGAAGTAGCATTTACCCAATAAAATAAACAAAAGACACACAAATATAGAAAATCCCCACAAAGCACAAATTATGTATTAGGATCACAACAAAAATATAGAATGTAATGAAGTGAACATTTATTTTACTTGAAATATTGCTTATTTGTGTAATCTATGAGGCAGAAAATTATATTCAATCGAGACCTAATTTTAAACTTTAAACATTGTACAAATTATACATAAATCTGCTTATAAACACAATAACATTTATAGGCTAGACAGCAATTTAAACAATTTACAGATAATTTTAAATTTTAAGAGATACAAGTTTGTTAACAGAAATATTTTTCGTAACAATACCCTATTAACAACTCAGACAAGCTACCGAAATATTTAAACGTTTCTACTTTTTCAAGCTTGTGGTTATTAATTTTTAGATATATAGAACTAGTAAAATCTAAACTAGCTAGAATTAGTAGACTGGTAGATGATAGTAGATCTTAGATTCTATATAAATATATTAGATTATAATTTATATACTATACTTGAATCCTAGAATGTTATTAGAGGAAAATCTAGATCATCAATAGAATCAATTGTATAATTCCTTAGTTAATTGAATATTGCATGCTGGCAGATCAAACTTATTACTTAGGCCTCAGCCTTATGAATTTTTTATAACACTTTTGTTTACGTTTTTGACATGAGAATTAGCACATGTGCCATAATTTAAGAAATGTAACTTCCTGACTTTCTTTAAATTTAATTCATTATTAAATTTTAGTTGTTTGAAAGCTGACAAAGTCTTGTAGACCAAAACGCTATTGAAAGTGAGAAAAAATGTCCAATACCAATTTGGACTGGCGTTTGGCCGGCGATCTTGCATCCATGTATAAACATCTGGTCGTCACAAAAAGAATTGTCACTAAAAGAGGAATAACCAAGTCTATATTTCATTCTGTGTGAGACAGGAAGCACTCTTCTTACACAAAAGTTTAAAAAACTGAAGGTAAAGTCCTTTCGGAATGTAATGCATCACAATGTATTGAATCTATACTATAAAGTAGAAAGTAAGGTGTATGTATGTGACTTATAGACATCAAAACCGCTTGACCAATCTTGATAAAACTAGGCGGGAATGTTCCTTGGGTACTAACTTAGACCGTAGTGTATTTATTGTAGCCCTAAAACAGACTTAAGACCCTCAAAAAAAATAAAGTTGTCAGACTCTATTAAAGCTATAGTATTTATGGATCTAGCCATGGCTAACAATGTTGACATGAGAAAAGATCGAAAGGATTTAGACCTAGATCTAATTTTAAGAAATACACTTTGCGCAGATAGTTTTTTACTTTGACACATGAAAATACAAAAGAAGATTCATTGATTTCATTATATAATAAAATTAACCTTCAATTTTGTGTTTCAAAAGCATTTTTTACATAAATTAGTTCCTGATATCTGTGACTACAGATTTCCTGGCGAACATTCTTTCATTAGACATTACCAAATGGTTACACATTAACACATTTCTCTACTGAGTCTATTCCTAGGCCTAGGTCTAAAACTCTTATTGAACTCTAAGATGATAAAACTTCTTTTCGCAAATAGTTTTATGCTTTAACACATATACATACTAATTATTGTCCATTCATTTCATATTTTAATCAAATTAACATTCCAATTTGTTTTTCTAAAGCATTTTTAATACATTCGTTCGCTAAAGCTGCGTAGCTGTGTTGAGATAGGCCTATATTCATTCATGAAAAAAGGTCACAAATGCGAAACACAGAATGAACTCTATAAAAGCCAATTTTTAACTCTAGATTAGTGTAGATTTAGATCTATGTCTACCTCAAGATCTACTTTATACTTTAACACACGAACATAAAAAATTAAGTCTATTCATCTCAAATTTTAATCAAATACATGTAGGCCTACAAGCTAATGTTTTAATTTGAAAAAATGGATTTAAGCCTATTAACTATTTTGATTTGATAGCTTCATTCACACTATTTTTACATTCGCTTTACTTATTACATTATTATTTCGTTTAATTGTTTACAAAACACTCTCAGTGACTATATCGACAGTAATGCGCAAATAAAGACCCACGGGTCACAGGTAACATATGTCTAGTGTGGTAATAAGTAAATAATACTTACTTTAAAGTCACAAACAAAATATTCGTTGTTGTTGATAGCTATGTCAGAAGGTTCCCTCATGTAGTCACTGCAATCAAACCACTTAATTAGATCACCACTTTCAGAGATAACAAAGACCGTAGGAGATACACTGTCTACTGCTACAATGTGACCTAGGGAAAAGAATAAAAAAAGCAAATTCAAAAATAATTAAGATATGCAAATTTGTAAATTTAGTTTAAGTTCTCATTCTTAATGCCCATTAACCAATTTTCCTTTTTTACTTTATTACCTTCAGGAGTGATGGCTAGACCAGCAACAATATCAATGTAGCGAATGGCTATTTTTTTCAAAAAATGTCCATTCCTATTAAATATCTGCATTCTTGAACGTTCATTGCCCCGATCACAAACAACAAACTTTCCAGTTTTTAGCATCACTGCAACTTTGCGAGGATACCACAGTTGACCTTCTTCTCTCCCTTAAAAAAAATGAAAATTACACCATAACACAATTTACTATTCAAACTAAATGTTTAAAGATTTTTAAAATAAAATGGAAAGCATACCTGGTATTCCAAATTGGTATTTAAATTCACCAGTTTTCTGGAAAACTTGAATCCGGTGATTGTTAGTGTCTGCTACAACAATGTCTTCATCATTCCCCAAACAGAAGCCATGAGGAGAATTAAACTGACCTTTACCAGGGCCAAGTTGACCAAATTTACATCTGACAATATAAGACAAGTTTTAAATTTGAAGATTAAAAGTCTTTCAAACAAATAGCTTTCACTATTATAATTATTTAGGAATTCTACATGAGAACTGCACCGACTGAAGGAAGAAAGTCACACAAGCTATGCTGACACAGAAGAAAAAAACTTCATAACTGAATAGTGAATTAACAGACATGCCTACATCCAAGACCCAGATTGAGGAACACTCTGGTTGAAAATGAGGAAATTTGGGCCCCAAAGAGGAACATTAGTGCATTTAAGTTTGGCAAACATATTGCATGCCAAAAAACAAAACTTAATTTCAGTAGATTGATCAAAATGTATGTATGAGTTATCAGTTAACCTTTCGTTAAAAAACAACATACTATTGAAAGATTCATTTTAGATCTAGAATATTATAATCTATTAAAGACATAGATCTAATGTCTTTAGGCGGTTTTTGTATCCTAATTCTACAATCATATAAACCATTATGCTTAAAACAACAACTTTTTTTTTTGTAATCAGAAAATGTTATATTTGTAATATAGAATTAAAAGTGAATGCACACCCTTTAAATAAAAGGATGTTTATAAAATCAAATTGAAATTTATTTTGGAAATTGCATTAAAAAAAAAATACTGACTGTGTACAAGTCTCAACTAGATCTAGACTAAATCTAAGCAATATTGTTAGATACAAATTGAACTAAAAGTATTTTTTTATGATAGTTAATATTTCACAATACTTAATGTACAACATATATAAAAACATTATTTGTCTTGAGATCACTATCCCATTTCACTACCATGTAGAAAATAAATATAAAAAATAAAGCCTTTTTTTTTTTAATTATCTCCTCTTTAAAAACAGTTTTTGGTAAAAAGTAATTGAAAATGAAAAAACTAGGTTTTCAAAAGGAACTCATTCACCAATCGTAAACAAACAACATTTAGTCACGTGATCTTATTGATAAAACAATGGAAAAAACTGTCACGTGACAACCATCATGAATTAAACATGAGATCGTAAATTATATAGAAGAGATAGAGCACCAAGTGGCTGTTTGTTTACGGTTGGTGAATGAGGTCCATTGAAAACTATTCAAGAGTTAATTATAAGTAATTAAAAACATTTTGGGAGGAAGCAAAAAACATCTGACTTTTTAAGTATCAAGGATATTGCTGATTTGACTGAAAAAAATGGGGTCAATTCACTGAGATGGTATTGTCCATTAGAAGAGAAAATTAGATTAATTAGTAACTTAATTTTTTGTAGTATTAATGTAAAAAATATATATAAATTTTCTAGAATTTAGAATCTACTATTTAGTAACGTCTAAGTCAAGACTAGTAAATGCTAATCAGAAGCTAAAACCTAGATTTATATAGAGATTTTCGATCTATTTAAAAACTAGTTTTTGATTATTATATTTATAATCTTCTATATCTAAATTTAAATCTATTCTAGATTATATCTGGACTAGATCTAGTTAAGTAAATCTATTCTACTATATCTAATCTAGATCAACTTGAATATAGAACTAGATAAAAAAAAATCTAGTCTAAAACCCTTGTCCTAATAAATTGTATTCTTTTCATAAAACTAGTGTGGGTAGCAATGTGTCAATTATTGTTTTGGTATGATTATCATGAATAAATGAAGCCTTAGGGCTCAACTCTATCATCCAACCTAAACCAAATCTAGGCCACATAGAGGAAATGCTAAAATAAATGAATTTTATTTTGCATTAAAAAAAATAATGAAAATAACTTTTGTCTGGATTCTGACTGTGAAACAAAAAAAAAAATCCCAATGGGGAATGGCAGAACATGGGAAAATAGATAATTTTGTGGAATGGTTTCACAATGTGAAACAGTAGGCATGTCTGAATATTTGTCATGTAAACACGAGTTTTAAATGAAATATAAATATTTTAATAAATATTTTAAACTGTCATTTTGTAACCAATCTAACAAAATAATCTAATATGTCCACACAATTTTTAAGTGGCAAATTTCAAAGGATTAATCCACTTATGAAAAAACAAAAAGGACAACTAAAGAAACAAGCATTATAATAAAAGATATATTAGCATGCTACTACAAAAGAATGTTCCTGTTATGATTTATGAAGTGCATACAAATAACATGCAATATATAACATACGTGCTAATACATTTATTCATCCTGCAACAGTGTAGAATGTTAAAAAATTCATTCGCCTGAGCTCTATTCAGTGCAACTTCCTCTTCGGGATAACATCACTAGCAGTGTTATTCTCAGCAACTAGTTTGGCTGATAGTATTCACTTTATGGTATACTCTTACCCCACGCCCCCCAAATTTAAAATTTAGAAGCTATTTTCTATATTTTATCTATTTATCCTTTATTTGTTTTCATTAAAAATTTAAATGCTAGCTTAGATTATATGTCATAAAATAAAGTTATGTTTGTTTTAGTAACTCCACATCTTTGCAAATTTTAATTTGATCTACAAAATTCCATTTTATCAATAAAAAAAATATGCACTGAACTGAAGTTAAAATGTTTTCAACATGCACATCATATCCAATATATTTTATATGTGAATGAGTGAAATGAATATGAATATTAGTGCAATGATACAAAGCAAAATAAAAAACAGTGCTGTCCTGTAGAAAGTATTTACAACAAATTAAAGTAAGTGCCAAACCACATTGAAGGCCTAGTATATATTTTTTTAAAGCAGCAGAACATTAGGATAAGGGGGAAATAAGCTTGTCTTACACATTTATAATACACAAAACTGGATTTGCCATTGAATTTGATTTATGAAAAAAAAAAAAAGAATAAGCCTTTGAAGAAAATATAGTTATCTTCATTTTAACTAGAGATTCTTAATGCATTACTGCATGGATGCAAGCATGTCAAGCCATAACTGGTTGGGAAGTGTAAAGGGAGGGACCATCCTAAAGTGCATACAAGCCAATCAAGATGATGTATAGCCCATGCTTAAGTAACAATTATACATTTAACATTTTCAAAATTAAAAGAATACATGAATTTTCTCTCTAGCCTTTTATTAAATAATGTGTAATTTTAAAAGCTGAATAGAATCAGATTTAGGTTTGAGAATGTAGCAACAAAACAATTTGACATGCTAAACAGATGACAAATTAGGTAAGGCTGGCCATTATGCATTCATGTTAATGTTAAGATTAATGTACCCCATTAACAAATGAGTTAAGAATCTCTTATCAGTAGCTTACAACATTAAAAGTCTATGAAATCACACTAGCAAGCAGGGCTTCAGCTACACTGATTATAGAAAATATTAGCTAAAGAATTTCAACCTCAAAGGAACTTCATTGACTTGTTTATGTTGTGGTCCCCAATGGCCAATCTCAGTGTCTCCAAGTCCACTTTGAAATCTGCTGAAATTTCCCAAAACCAAATGAATGAATTTAAGAAATAAAACTAATCTCCCTTTTGCTCTATGAAATCATAATGAAATGTTTTATTTCTAAATAAATTAATACTATAAATGTATATGTTTGTATATGCCTATATATACACTAACCTGATTTGCATGGCATTCATTTTATTGGTTCTTCTGACAGGTGGATATGGCTCATTACTATAAGTACTATTAGGTGATCCAAGTTCTATATGAATAAATGCAATTAATAATCATAATAATCACAAGAAAAAAAAAAAGTTGAAGGTCATGAAATAAAGAAGCTATTGAGCCTTAACCCTAATTTATCTAACCTCATGTGAGGACAGCTTAAACCCCCAAATAGAATAAAAAATGCATGTGCAGGCATGCAAATAGGAAAATAAATAATTTTTCCTTATCTTAACTTGTAAAGAAAATATTTTTGGAGGACAATTTTTAGCTAAAATGATAAAAAATAGTTAATTTTCATGTCAAGATATCTGGAAAACTACTAAAGCTAGTTCAATAAAAATTTAGCTGTTGATTATTAAATACTAGTAGAAGATTGTGAAGCAGAATTAACAATATTCATTGAATAGAAAAAAGTTACAGCTTTAAAATGATTGTGGCCCATTATTTCAAGTTTTTATGGGGGGGGGGGGGGGGTAGGCATAGAAAAAAATTAATTACTCTATAAGTTTTCAACCTTTTGTATTTATTCTGCTTCACTTTCATACTTGTATATACAACATTATTTGTGCCTAATTTCAAGGCAAAATATTCATAAATAAATATTTATCACACCATCTCTTAACAAAAAAATATGAAAATGGTTAATAGGAGAAAACAGCAAAAATGACCTCTTTGGTAAAAAAATAAGTTAGTATACAAAATATTTTAACTACTACCACTTTGAATTTGGATATGTTGTATAAACCAAATTGTTCAGAAATGAATGCTGTATAATATTCAGTTATAACAAAAATTGATAATTTTGAACCATTGGGGAGTTTAAGCTGTCCTTAAAGCATTCCATTTTAAAGCATTTTTTAAATTAGAGCCAAATCTATTAATTACAGTTAATTACTTGACAAGACGCTTAATAGGATTAATGCCTACAAAATGGAAAAAAAAAGTAATATTAAGATAACCTATTCAGATCAATACTTTACATAATAGAAACAAACAACATGGTAATAATAAGTTTCACAGGCAGTTAGGCAAATATGCAAAGCTTTGTTTTAAAAAGATGTTTACAGAGAAAATGTTGTGGACTAAGCTTTATTCATTTCATCATTATGTTCACATAGGAGGAACTAAAAAAAAAAAAAAAAAGTTCATACTATCAACTCAAGATCTACACACATCAGCATAACACTGCCAAAATGAGTATTAAAAAATAAACGTTTTTTTGCAAGATAGACTAATTCTAACCTTGTTGCTTATAGCAAATTACCTGGACTAAATTGATCAAAAGAACCGATACTAGTAAAAGTACTCAAAGTAGGTGGTGGTGGCTGATTTAAAAGAGAAGCCAGTCCTTCCAAATTGGCACTTTGAACATTGCCAGCATTAGAACTTGACACTGGTGTATTAGAGCCCAAAATACTAGCCAAGGAATTATCTCCAGATCCAGAAGTAATAGGATTTCCTCCACTGCCAATTGCTGTTCCAGGGCCATTAATACTCATACCAGGAGCAAAAAGTGGACCTATAAAAACAAGGATAAAACTGAATGGGGTTTCTGTACTTGTAGATGTAAAGCTATTTCCAAAACGAAAATATTAATGAAATTGATTTCTTTCTGACATTGATAGTTACAGTAAACCCTTCCATACCAATGCTGTAGATCAGAGGTGGGCAAATTAAAGACTGCGGACATCTACAAATATTAGGTGTGCCCATTGATTATATACAAAAATGCATATATGTATTAAAATAAATAATTTAAATTATCTATTTAATTACTGAAAAACCTGAAAGATTGTCTATACATGTCATTCTCAACTAGCCTTACACTGACCAGTTTGTTCGAATCAGTCAGACACAAGATCTATTTACTTCTTGGGACAGAGAAAGGCTTAGATGAAAAATATTACTCTTTTTGTCGAGTTGATTATCCTAATGCTTTTAGATCTATCTATACATGTGTAATTGTGTATATATATATATAACTGTATCATAGCTCTGGACTAGGCCGTCACTAAGCCTAACAGTTACTGTAAGAATGAAGCGATACGATTGGTCAAATCTAGTTTCTCTTTCAGTATTGTTGATGGAAGTGAAGTATGAACTAGCTTAAAACAAAATCTCATAGAACCCCCCCCCCCCTTTTTTTTTGAGATGTCAAGAATTTACTGACTAATTTTTTTAATATAAATGTTTCTAAGCATTTAAGTAAAAAATGGTAAAATGTTTACTATTACAACATTTTACGCAGAATTTAAATATGTCAATAACTCAAATTTGAAAAACCATCGGAGTCTCCCTTTAACAACAAATGCAGAAATCCAAAAAATTAACACAGCATTAAGTTGTATGAGACATTCTGTATATTTTGTTTCACATTTAGTCTTTGTCATAGACTTTTCTAGAACATGTTAGAATGTTGCCGTTCTTGTCACTTAGCAATTTTATGATCTTGATGCCTCTAGTGTTGCATTCCTGATAGCACCAACAAAAAATTCATTTAAAAAAATGGGACTTTATGCTAGAAGTGAATTTGGACTTAAAAACCAGATGCAACGGTTTGCTTTGCTGGATCTGTGACATCTAGTTTTGTTAATGGGTGATTTCTTTACAAAGTATGCAGACACTGGAAACATTTTATCACATTTTGAAAGAATTCAGATTTTCTTCTTTCAGACCATTCTTTGCAGAGTGAGCAATGAAAGCTTTGGCATCAACAATCTCAAATTAAAAAAAAGCTTTGTTGTCAGACTTATAATCCTTATAAGTCATTGAACTTCTTTCTAACATAGAAGCTGGGCTATTGAGTCTGATGAATGTAAAAACTCCCTAGCTTTTGTAAGATATGCCTCCCCTTAAGGGGGATGCACAATGAAATTTCCATTTTTTTAATTTACAGTTAAAAAAAAAAGCTTTATGCATGACTTGATAGAACATATAGAGACATGAGTAATCATACACATTTTATGAGTGTAGCCTTTTGGGTTGCTATGGAAATGGCGGCCATCTTGAAAATAAACAATGTTTACAAAAATCTTAAAATATTCTAAAGTACTCAATTTTTTTGTAATTTCTTGATTGCACCTGATAGATATTTGAATCCCATAGGTAACTGGCTAATTTCTTTTTTGAAATTATTGCTGGTTTAATTTTTATGAATTTTTTAAATTTTTTTTTTTTTCGACCCCATTTTTCACCTGAGGTCACATCATTATTTTTCTTTTTTTATGAAAATTATTATACATATTGAAATTTTTTGCAGCCTATTACCTATGATATACTATTAATAAACTACATGTGAAAAATTATTAGTCTAACTTATACAGAACTAAAGATTTTGAGATTCTTGTGAACAACATGCACCTAAAAATACATTTTGAGAAAAACGCATTTAAAGTTTTTAAAATGATATAAAATATTTATTGCAACCATAAACATGAAAAAAAGGAAATATTTACATAATACAACATAAAAGATAATAAAAAAACAAAAAAACTATTCATTAAAATGGCCTGATTGATAGGTTGGACCTTCTAGAACCTCTGCCCGGTGCTCATGCTCAATTCTTCGTTTTTTCAAGTTTTTTCTCCTGGACACTAATGCGATTGATCTTTTCTTTTTAACAAGCTGTAGTTTGACATTTTGCTTTTTCTCACTAGAAGAAATGTTCTTTAGTGTCCAGGGAACGCCTAATATGTCAAAAACTGATTTGATGCCAACAGGTCCATTATTGAAGGCTAAAACAGCAAGGTATGTCGCAGCCCTTACAGTTTTTAATGTTGCGAATTCTGTTTTGGGGCATCTTTGCCAAATGAGGGAATGAAAAGATTCATTGGCGTTTTGTGTTCCCATTCTTGAACATCTTTTTAACAGATCTGTGTCTGTTAGTCTTTTCATTATAGGAAATAACAGTTTTCCTATTTCTGATGTGATGGTCTGATTATGTTTTTTGTATGGCTGTTTTAGTGCCTCTGATCTCTTAAAGTGACACCAAGATGTAGTGCCATCAGGACACAACCTGTGGTTATGATCTAGGTCTGAGCTCATCATATGAAAAAATGAGCCCATAACAGCCAGCTTCATTTTTTTAATGTCAGGAGCATTTTGGCGCAGAGCTTTGGAATAGTAATTTGTAATTTTTTCAATTTTTGGCTTTGTAAGCCTATAATTTAGTTCTTTTTTGTTAGACATTTTTAAATTGTTCAAAGCATTAAACATTCTTTTTGAGATGTGGTTAATGCAGTCCTCTTTTAAGATTTCTACATCATATCCTGAGTTGGTAATGGCAGATGAATGCGATTTACTATCGCCATCACACAGCATCGTGCCATAAACAAGTTTTCTGGATGCCACAGAGCGTGAAAAAATTTTGGATGCTGCTGCGGCCTCCATTGCATTTGCTGAGCCACTGAAGTTTTTTTGACACATATGCTTAGAGGCATCAAAATTTAGTTCTGCAGAGTTTGAATCACAAACACGGCAATAATTTGATAGGACTTCGGTGTCGATGACGAGTCCAGTATCAAAATCAATAACTGTGCCAATTCCTGAATGAGATGAGTGGCCCCTTTTATGCCAAGTCCCATCGAAAGAAACTGTAATAACAGGACAGCCTGTTGAACTTATTCTATCATCTGTAGTTAGAGGTTGTGAAATGTTTCTTCCATGCACAACAGCAGATGCCCTAATCATACATCCTTCACCAGCTTCAATTATAGCAGTGTTGACTATGTTAGCTAGATTGTTATAGGTATTTCTGTGCATGCAGGGCATACTCATAAGTCCACAAAACCTATCAAATTTAGAATGCGAGATTCCAGATTCTTTTAATGCAGCGACAGCGCGGACATTAATATCCAGATGACCATTATTACTTTTTTTTGAGGTCCAGTCGGACCACAAATATGTTTCACAATTTAGGCATTTGATTTTAATCAAATGAGCCATGCCTTTTGATTGTGTGATGCACATGGTTAATTTTTTGTCGAAGCAATGTGGACAGCACAACAAGGAGACCATTGTGGTCAATTCTATCGAATTCATCATGACATATATGAAATCTTCAGGCAGCCTCTTATTGGTGTTATCAGCGTTAGTAACTGCAGTAAGGGATATTTTTCGTTCAGCTGCACTTGCAGGTTGCGTTGTTGCTGCTTCAGATCCAGCTGTATCCAAAACAGAGCTGCAAACAAATAAAAAAAAAAAAAAGAGGTTCTTTAAAAAAAATTTAATAGTATAAAGTACACGTCACATCTATTTATGTACAACATGAAGATTATTTTAAATCTTATAATGCATTTTATATTGTATTAATCATCAAAAGTAAAAAATGTAAAGAGACATGTTACATGTAGATCTATATACTAGATCTCCAAAAAAAAAAAGACCAAGTTGAAGCCCTACAACTACATGATAATCTAGATTTAGATCTAGTCAATCTAGAATATCTAGTTCTAATGTGATCTATGCCCCTAATCTATACTAGATCTAAAAAAGGATAGATCTCTATGTTTGCAATCACTTTCATGATATTTATTTAATGTCTATAGATCTAGATGTGATTTATTGATATGATAAACACCTTGTCGAATTGAAAGATTGATGAAGCAAAGGTTGCAATAATGTTTTATTATCATTATTTTATGTGTAAGTGTAAGCACACGCTGGTCTAGTAAATAAAAAATAAAAAAACTGTAGATCTAGACTTACCTTTGTAATTGTGCATTTGTCTTTGAAGCATGTCTTCCTCTGGGCTTACAGTAACGTTTTTTCTTTCCAAACATATAACCTTTTGTTGGCATTCTGAGTTTCAATAATGAATCGAGTGTTGATGAAGCTTCCAAATGTTTACTGAAAGACCGGTTCAAGTCATGTGCGCATGCGTGCAAATTTTGTTGTCAACGAAACTTTTTCAGTGCGCATGCGTATATAAACAGTTACCAATGTAGCTTTGATAGTGCGCATGCGTAAATATGGCTTTGTGGGTGTGTATATGAGGATATTGGGAAAAAAAAGAGGTAGTGACGTATTTTGAAAGTTTATTATAGTACTATTTATTTATAGAATGAGAAACCATGCACATAATCGGAACTAGAAAAGTAGACCTTTGTATCGATACCATCTGTTAGGGATAAGAGCGTACATTAGCTTATCAACTTTAGCTTACAAAATGTTGATTTTTCACCAAAACATCAAAATTTTGCTTATACATCTACTTTTAAAATACAAAATTGATATATAAAGCGCAGTGTTTTTAGTATTCTGATAGGGAATTCGTTTTCTAGACATTTTAAACTATTAAAATCAATTAATTTTAAAATATCGATATTTTTGACCTAGATCAATGTTTTCTCACTGTGCATCCCCCTTAATAGAAAAACGTTGCCCACCCCTGCTGTAGATGCTAAAAATGTAAAATCAGCTGTAAAAAATAATAATTACAAAACAGAAATATTGATAACATACTCTGACTTTGGTGCAATTTGGCCATGTTTGCAACATTCATCATTGCAGCTGCATTTCCCCCACTGCTGTGGCTGACATTATCCACAGAGATTCCACTATCAGACAATGGGCTATTGTTACCCGAGATGGTGTTGCTATCTGGATGGTGCCCCATAGTCACAGCAGATAAACTAGAAATAACATTGGAAAGAGACATGTTTTCAATGCTAGGACCGATTCCTATAGTACCAAGTTGTACACCAGTTAAACTTCCAAGATTCATGAGCTCCTGACCAGTAGCATTGGGCATGATATTAACACTGCTCATATTATGAATACTGGGAAGAGTATACTGCTGTTCAGGTTCAAAGGGAGAATGTGTTGGAGCCTGAAAAAAAAAATGTGTACAAATGAATATAAACAGCTAAATAATTTAACTTATTTGTGAACATAATTTTACAGCAGCAGAAAATAAAAATTACCATTCCACTTTTTTCTCTCGCAAAGTAGCCAAAAGTGCCTTTGACAGCTGCAGTAAAAGCAGTTGCATCTGTCTTAAATTCTGTGTTAACAGGAACATCTGGCATAATAATGCCCATGCACAATTTATTTAACTGATTCAGCATAGTCTGTAAGAGTTGAGCAACTTGACCAGCATGTCCATGTTGACAAACTCTTTCTACAAATGTTTGAGCTTGAGTTAGTTGATTTTCATGAGTAGACAATTTGTGCATTCTTTCCATAAGACAAAGTTCTCTTTTTTCATGAAGGTCATCTAATTCTTTGAGATAAGAATCCTAAAAAAAAAAAATATTTAAAAAAAATAAAAAAAAAAAAAGGTTGATAAATGTGAGACTTGAAATTAGCCACTTGACATTTAAAACAAAAGGGTTGTGGGGATAAAAAAAGAGGAGAGGGCAAGCGGTTGTTATGGTCAGTAGAGTTCTTTAAATAACCACTACATACTCTACTAGATTACAAATTATGTTAACAGTTTTTTCTAGACAAAAGAATTTCAGAATTTTTGCAAATGTTTAATTGCTTGCAATTTCCTATATGTCATTTTCAGATTTTAAAGACATAACATTTTTTTATTTTTCAGATTTTTTTCTGCATGAAAGATATGAAACTTGTGACTGTAATGCTAGATCCAGAACTAATTCTAATATATTGATGTATCAGCAGCTGAGATGAAAATTAGTCATTTGTTTTGTCATTCTAATAAAAATTCAAAACAGTAAAATGATTTTACATATAAACTAGTTTTGTCAACTCTCAAGTGGACTTAAGGACAGCTTAACCCCCCCCCTATGGGTCAAAATTTTCGATTTTTTTTTTTATAAGTGAATATTATACAGTATTCATTTCTGAAAAATTTGATGTATAAAGCATGCCAAAATTCAAAGTGGAAGTATTTTAAATATTTTTTTATATTTTGTATACTAGACATTTATATGTCACCTAATTAGTATGCAAATTTTAAAAATTGTATAACTTTTTTATTTTTGGTCCGATTTCAATAATTTTTTCCCCACAATACATGAAAAAAAAATCCTCTATGTTCCATGAAGAAAAGCTGAAAACAAATAAAACAAACATTTTCATTCGTTTAAAGATACATCTTTATGTGGTTTAAAATTGTTTAAAGATACATCTTTATGTGGTTTAAACCAATCAGAAAACACTTCACAAATATTGACCTGGAGACCACATGTAAACAACTGCTTGGGTATTTTTAGCCTTCCAACCCTTTACTGAGAAGCTACGTGGCTTGATAAAGTTTTAGTACTTTTATTTTATTTTATTTGCAATCAGTTCTCAAACTCAATATGAATAGGAAATGGGATATACACTTAAATTTTGAAAGGTTTACTTAATATAAGTAAGCTTTGCGGAAATTAGCTCATTCAGCCCTCATAAACAAAGGCATGATGATGATTGCTACTAAAAATAGTCCTAGATCTAGTAGAGTACTAGACTAGATCTAACTAGTTACTAGACCTGGTCCTCTAGTCTAGATCTAGCTAGAGTCTATTAGCAATAGTCTAGTCTAGATTATAATCTAGATCTACTCTTTGCATTTTAGACTTAGGCTTTTAGGTCTACTAATAATCCATAACAAAAGCAGACCTAGATCTAAATAAATCTAATAGTACCATAGCCATAGTAGTCATAGTATAGCAAATGATAGTAGTTAGATCTAGAAAGTAGATTTAGACTTCAGGACAATACTGTCATTTAGACATTTATGGAATTGATGAAAAGCTTGAATCTTATTTTTAGATCTAAAGCCTAAGAAATTTCAAAAACAATTTAAAGTACCAGAGGCAGTACCAGAATTTTTTTGTATATATAGATCTATATATATAGACATAGAAATATAGAAATGTATTAACAAGCAACTGAAGAGCAAACTAGATAAAAAGTAATGCATTAAGAGGCAGAGAATGTCAGAAAAAAAAAAATTTATGCAAGCTTCTTTGTGTGACACACTTTTACACACACACACATGGTGATTTGTGGTTGATTGCAAGAAGTAGATCTAGGACACTCGGCTTGTAGAGCATTAGTTAGATCTAGAGCAGTGGTCTTCAACGGGGGCGCTGGGCACAATAAGGGGCGGTTAGGGGGCGCTAGGCATAAAGGGGGAAAGAAGAAACTAAAGATGCACTAAAACAGAACAAATAAAAAAAATCTTCAACATTAAAGATGGCTGACTACATATAGACAAGTTATAGTTAGCGTGCTTCTAATTTAAGAACAGAAACAACGTTAGAAATAATTTTGCATTTTTAAATTCTTACTCTTTTAATGAAATTGTAAAGGACACTTAGTTCTTGCGCTCATAGACGTACAAGATTTCATAAACAAACTAGGAAATACACCTTTTAGATTATAGTTTATTTTATCTACATATGTTAAAATATTGTTATGTAAATGTTGATTGAAAAAAAGCGTTGAAGCTAACATTAGAAAATAATAATTTTACCTTTTTTTCAAAAACAAAAAACATTGACAAAGTGTTATTACGAAAACTCACTGGTATGTAAAAGAATATTGCTTAACAGTTTTAGTGAATCGCCATTAGATAAAAAAGTATTCCAATGTTCTACTTTGAATGATGGCACTTTCAGATGATTTTGTGGAACCAAGTCTACTTCACGAACATATAGCAATACCAGTATCCAAAAATAATTTAAGAATATTCATGAACAATTATAAAAATCTGCTATTAAAACAATATGAAAAACAAAAAACGCAAAGCAGGATACGTTTTTGTAGCCTCTTAGAAAAATGCATAGCTTTTTTTTTTAAAGTCTTTTGATATTGTTTGAAAATTAATTAAAACTAATAAAATTATTTTTAAAAAAACATGTTACACAAAAAAACTTTTTTTCTGTTAATGATGAAATATTTCGATCTTGTTTAGTTATGTAGCTTATGACAACATAACCATAAGTGTTTGGACAACATTTAAAAGGGGACTACACGTAGGATTTGAAAGAAAGTCATGACAATCAGATTAATTTTTTGTGTATAATCACTGCAAATTATTTGACATACTTTTTGTGTAATGATAATATTTGCAATGCCTTAGATTCAGAAGAGTACGGCTGAGTGCAGTGTTTCACATAACTACACAAACCAAGTTTGCGACCTGCATATTTTCCCAAATTTTGTGCAAACAAAGCCATTGTCTGCTTTCCGTCTTCAATAATGGCTTTTCTTTGAGTCTCAAATGTTTGTCCCTCAGCTTTTGTAAGTGCTCTCCAACTATCTCTCTCAGAGGCCATCTGCCAGAGAATGCGGCTAGTTACTTTCCTCTATGCCAGTGAGGGCATCTTTATGATGCTTACTGGGGGCACCTGTGTAACTCCGTACTACTCCAAGCTCGCCAAAGAAGATCATTATGACATCATACAAGTTAATAAATAAATTACATTTTGTTCAAATTTGCCTTCTCACGCTTATTTATAAATGTTTTTCTTTGAGGGGGGCGCTGGTGGATTCTTTTAAAGAAAAAATACGAAAAGGGGGCGGTAGGCCAAAAAGGGTGAAGACCACTGATCTAGAGTAATCTGAATAGCTACTAGATATAGTGATATCTACTAATCTGCTTCCAAGGGTTTTAAAGTTGTTTTTTTTTAAATAAATATTATTAGTTGTTAATATCTTAAATATAGATCCAATCTACTCCATAGATAGTTTTATAAATAATCCTATTTGGTAGGCTTAGTCTAGTCTATTCTAGATCTAGACTAGTAAATTAGATAATGAATTTGAGTTTATTTCCATCTAGATCTAAGTGCAATATACAAAAACAGATCTAGAATAAAAGGAACAAAAGCTTTGAATGCACAAACCAAAAAAAATCACAGAACAAGATTAAAAGTGTAGTTCTACATGTGGTATCTAGTTCTAGAAAATTTAATCTAGTGTATATCTAAACGCAAAGAGCATATTCAAGCAACATTCTTAGTTTGCATTTCTTTGAAAAGAAAAATTGTAATTTCAGATTTTGTTATTTGGATAAAAGAGTCTGGGGAAATTTTCAGAAAATGTACAGCACTGGTTTTATGTGCAAGATTCAATATAGTATCTTCTATTACATATTATGTTAGCATCATATAACCAAGTATAAAAAGAAGTAAAAAAGATAACTCTAATATACATATATATAAATTCTTTCAAACTACTCACTCTGATTTCTTCTAAAACAGCTTTATAACTCTGAAAAGTTTCCTGTATCAGCCCTTTGGTGCTATCTTTTTGCATTTCTAAATCTTCTAGTGCAGCACTTAAGGTAGTGTTAATTCTCTGACATTCAATTAGTTTTCTCCCACATTCTTTAATGAACTCTGCAAGGTTATCCTTCTTTGCACCAACAGCTTCAGTTAGTTTTTTCACATTGTGCTCTGGAGTATTGTGACATTTCTGGACACATTCTCCACAAACTGGTACCTAAAAATATAATAAGATACATTAAAAATATTCCATTATATATATACATATTTAATTTCTCAAGACTTTTCTAAAAACGCTTAAATCCCATGTCTTTGTCTAGAAAATCAACACTTTGTTCTTAAAAATACACAAATTTATTTAGTTGCCACTTTAGAAATATTCATAGTTTTTAATAGATTTTTTGGCAGTCCTTATGCCTACAAGGCAGCATCTGACAAAATGTCAAATCCCTTGTTCTTAAATTTCAATGATTTTCCACCATCAAAGTTGCGTACGTACATTAATTTATACATTTGCAAAAGTATGCAGATCTTAACAAATTATCCTAATGCATAATAGCAGAAAATGCAACTTTTCTATTAGTAAAAAAATAAATTCTGATTTGATAGAAATGTATAAAGTTAAGAATTATTACTTTTTTTCCCTTCAAAACATTGAGGATGATGGGTTCAAAAGTTACTGAGATTTATCTTTTTTATAGTTTTATGGTGTTTTTTTTCTCTTTTTAAGAATATCTAATATAAATTTATATACACCTCCCTCAAAATATGTATTTAATGTTGCTTTAGCTAAAGAAAAATATTTCTTATAGAATTCCAGCTCAATAACTAGAATTGCTTACCACACAAGAGCAGCAAAAGAACTTGATGCTTTCTACGGCATGTAATGAGCAGAACACTGGTTTTCTCAAATGATCTATTCCTTCTCCACTTTTAATCATTTCATCAAACGTCACAACCTATAATTATTAAAATTACTTCTATATGCCTTATTGTAATTTTAAAAAAAAAATCACATTAAATAATGAAATAATAATTTTTTTAGCACAATTTATATATTCAAAATTCATTTTTTTTTACTTTCCAGGAAGAGACAAACTTTGCTATTGGGTGGCACTGAGATCTAATTCAACTTTTTTATAAAAGTAATACAATCTATATTCTAAGTGCTCACTGATTCAATTATGTATCAAGAGATCTCAACGACCGTATGGATTTACATACCTTAACTACCTAACTAAACGTAGCAATTCACAAAAAACAAAAACTTATTGTCAAAAATGAAACCTGTGTATTTTATTTTCCTTATTTCTCAAAAAGGTCGCATTCAAAATATTAAGCATTAATATGAATGTATAATAGAATATGAATTGATATGAATGTTTAAAATAGACTTTTAAAGCATATTTTTTCTTTTTCCTAAAATAAGAAATAGCCATGTGAGTGTGTGTACAAAGCTTATGAAAAACAAAATGAAATCAATAACTCTTTCATGCATAACTCACCATTGTAAGTTAACTAACAAAACCAAAAGTTTAATTTTTAGATTTACATGAATACTAACTCTAGAATAAAAAAAAAAACAAAGAATGGTCACAGTTAAAGTATTCGAGTGTCTAGTAATAGTGTGTGTGTGTATTTTGGGAAGGATATTTTGTTTTCTACGGTTCATCTTGGTGTAGCTATTTGATTTCCATGAAAAATGTGTAATGGGAAAAAAAAAAGTTATAAGATGCGTCTTTACAAAAAGGTCCAAATTTAAATCTTTAACTGATGGGGGAAAAAATCTTTAAAGAGTGGAGGGCGCAAGAAGTTTTTTTTTGTCAAAAAGCAATATAGATTATATTTAATATTTCAATATTGAATATAAAAGCAATGGAAAAAGTCATACGTAGGATTAACTTTTTTTTTAATTATTGTTATTTTGCAGGTCCAGTATCTATATACAACCAAAACAAAGAAAAATCAATCCCCATCACATCCAGAAATTTTTTTTAAAAAAGCATCCACTTCCTAATTGGGAGTAATACCACACAAGTCTTCACTAAGTAATTTTTCTGAGAAATTACCTTATGGTCCTCAAAGCATCTCATAAACTGATGAGCAGTGACACAGTTTGGACATAGCAGATTTTCACATGTCCTACATCTTGCTACAGCATTATCACCAGCTTTGCAGCTTGTGCAGCCAATCTAGTTAATGTAGATTTGAAATACAAGCTGTATATTTAGGTCTTTAAGCTCAGAGTAATACATTATTATACATTAAATGAAATCTGCAGAGATCCATGAGTGTATAATGAACTATGACACAGAAGCCACTGTTTTTACAAGGCCAGTCATTATCAAGCAAATTCAATAGCATAAACTAACTAGCATACCTGTTTCTTATCATCCAAACCAGACTCTATCATATCCTCTAAAACTGAATCAGACAGAAGTCCAGATATGCCTTTTTCTGGAATCCTAGTTTTCTGCCCACAAGTTGGACATTTGATAAGATCCATCAGCCATTCTTTAGCAAGTGGACTACTAGGAGAATTAGATTCTTCTTCTCTTACTATGTCGTGTCTTTTCTTCAGACACTCTTCACAAAATTCGTGCAAACATGAAAGAATTTTAGGATGTTTCATTTTCTCATCACATATCTTGCAAATATCAAAAGCTTGGTTATCTTCTAACCCTCCATCAAGATTATTAATGTTGTCATCCTCTGTTAAAGTCCTCTCAGATTTGACAGAGGAGGCTTCATCATTTTCTAAAGCCATTGTGTTATAATCTGAAAATAAAAAATGTATATACTGATCAATTTAAATTTGTTAGAGGTGGACCATATTATTTAATTGGTAATTGATTTTGTGACATTTCATCGTTGAATTGATCTGAAAAGTTCAGACACAAAAATGTATGATTCTTCTAGAAAGCTTTTTGCTGCTAAGCTGTGAGCTCTTTTGCAAAAAATGTATGATAAATTTTCACTTTCACTGCATTGAAAATATCTGAACAGAAAAAAAAAACAAAAAAACATGACATTTGAGATTTTCATCTGTTATCTCAAAGTGAAAAATTTTTTCAGAATAAAGCAAATTTTGCTCATAGTAATTTTAAAAAAATAAATGTATATTAAGTGTAATGTAATTGTATGTATGATTGACCTAGACATAAATCTGTGCAATAGAAATATTTTTACATGTTTTTGTTTAAATTTAATAGATTTTAGCTTTCTCAATGCACTATGATCCTTTCACTTGTCTGGCCCAGTTGTGAAAGGGGGAGGGAAGGTGGGGGTACCTTGATCAATATTTACATGATCATTTTTTAAATGCATTAAAAAAATGTTCAAACAGGGATCAAGATTCCTCAAGGGGACTAATTCAACTTATACCACTCCATCTGTAAAGTGTGATTTCTTTCCCTTGCACAAGATACCAAACAAAATCATTAATAACCAATAGTTAATTGGCTAATTTTTAAAAATTATTCTTGGTGTTGTCAGGTAAAAGAAATAATTGTGCAAAATTTCTGCTTATTGAGTGTGGGAGAAATAATGTGTACAAACTTTTTACCATACAGAGTGAGTTTATAAGCTTTATAAAAATTCTTATGATTAATATTCTATTTCAACAACTACAGCATGGGGCTCAGCAGCCCAAACCAACCTAAGAAAAATAGACAAGGTTCAAAATATTGGTCTAAGGATAATGACAGGAGCAATCAAAACAACACCCATAAGAGCTATGGAGGAAACCGCTGCCCTGATCTCTCTGGATGAAAGAAGAGAAATAAAAATCCTTTCCCAATTCACTAAATTGGAAACCATGGAGAGGCACCCACTCAGAACCAAAATCCTCAAAACTGGCACCAAAAAACGTCTCAAAAGGACTAATTTCATACAGGAATCTCTAAACCTAAAAAAGAAACACCAACTTGAAAATATTACCCTGGAATCCTCGATACACTATAATGAATCCCCACCCTGGGACGAAAGCCCTCTTCCTACTATAAGGGACCATATTGAAAGCATTAAAAGAAAATCTGATTACAGACCAACAGAGCTCAAGAAAATAGTGAACTGTTTTCTACATAATAATTATCCTAGCAATCAGTGGATCAGAGTCTACACGGATGGCTCAACCCACAAAGCCACCACAAATGGAGGAGCTGGAATACTTATCGAATGGCCAGATGGAGGAAAACTAGAAAAATCCATTGCAACTGGAGAGCTCTCTGACAGTCACAGAGCAGAAAGGGAAGCACTAGCACTAGCTGCTACCATCCTAGCAAATCATCCAAGTTCCCCACACAGTCAGATTGTCTTACTAACCGATGCAAAAACAACCCTCCAAAGCCTGCAAATCTCTGATTCCTCATATATTAATAACCTCAAAACAGCACTTACAAAGCTCAACAACAATAGCAAAAAAACTGTAATTCAATGGATCCCAGCTCATATAGAACTAGAAGGAAATGAGAAGGCTGACTCACTCGCCAAGAGTGGGAGAATTAACACACTAATAAACTCTGCACTCTATCCAGAAGAATTGAAGGAATTAATAGTAAATAAAATAAATGAGAAATGGACGAGCTCTCATCCAAATCACAAGAAAGATGACGCTTACTATAAGCTATCCCGACAAGACCAACGTCTAATCTTTCGACTCAGGACCGGACACAACAGAATGCGACAACACATGTACCGGAAACTCAAAATTGGAACCAGTGAAATCTGCCCATGTGGAGAATCACCAGAGAATACAGACCACGTCCTCCAAAACTGCTCTCTATACCAAGAGGCTCGTATAAGACATTGGCCCCAAACCACCCCAATAGAAAAGAAACTATATGGAGAGCTCCCTGATCTGGAAACCACTGCGCATTTCATCTCATGTATTGGTCTACTCATCTGAACACTCCAACATAATCAATGAGAACGAAGAAGAAGAAGAAAACAACTACCTCATTTGTACTTTACTTCTTAATATACTGTTACGAATCTCACTATCCAGGCTCTCTGCAAACTGCACCATACACCACCAACTTAAAGAACTTGACAACTCAGGGCTCCAAAGTAAAATAACACTTTAATAGTTGAATAAATAACAGCCAATACTGTACAATTGGCAACACGTACACTGTACAAATATCTCTCCGATAACACTGTACCGCCGTATCAACTCTTGCACTGGCCTCTCCGTCTCGTTCCGGGCTTGCACTGGGTTCAACAGTTCAGGACTGACTTCACACCCTAGGCTCGTTGCGTCGGACTCGATCGCAGACCAAGATCAAGACGCCAGTCATCTCAACTGTACTTGACAGTACTCCGCTGAACTGTGCTGTAGTCGACCGGACTGTAGTGAACCGGGCTCTGAACCTCGCTGTATTGAGACCCTTTTCTCGACAGTCTTGACTGCGATACCTCCGCTCTTATATAGGGCCCCTACTGGCCTTCTCGAACCGGACAGAACGCCGCTCGACGTTTCTAGGTGGCCAGATGACAACAACTCTTGTGACGCTCCAGAGCTCTGTTCACGACGGCGATCCTTCTCGAACCGCCCTGTTGACACTCGACTCGGCTGACCGTAGTAACTCGTCACGGTTGACCGCTCGTCTAACGCTGGCCTGGGGCGATTTGCGTCAGCTGACCACACTCACACCACTCCCCCTCTCTGTGCCACCACCAGGTTTATAACTATACATAGAAGACATATAGTTTTAAAATTTCAGGAAGTCTTACTAGCTTTTTCATACAGAAAATTTTATATGAAAAATATTTTCTCTAACTACAACCTTAATTTTGATCAAGCCCCATAAGCAGGCTAAAACTTTAAGTCTGTGGCAGGGGTGCCACCCATGAGACCAAGTTAACCCTGAAACCCGAATTTCCAAATTTTACAAACCCTGAAATCATAAACCCCAAACTTTACCAACCTTGAAACGTACCGCATATACAATTTAAGCACCAAAATTTTACGAAAGAAGAACGGTATTAAATTACTACCAAGATCTATATCATAATATGCCCCCCATGTTTTAAATATGTAATCAGTAAGCCTATCATTATAATAGAGTTTGTGTGTATTTATTGATAAAGCTTGTAATACAAGTTAAGAGGATTTAGTACAATTTTATATTAACAATGTTTGTACCCCCCCCCCCCAAACACAGTTATTTTAAATGATGTTTCTCTCTCAAACATTTTTTCCCTCATTATTCATTTGAAGCAGCCTACTTTAATCAACATTGATAAAACTGATTCCATCAATGTACATGCATGGACCTGTAAATCTATTGCAACAAGATAAAATTGATTTAGTCCAGATCTACTCCAAAATGAACATTTAGATTTAGTTTCTAATATTTAAATGTAGACCTAGATGGCTAGAATGTGCTGGACTGCTTGTACATAATAATTTATTTGTATAAATCTACTGACCAATTGATCTATTTTTTTTCTAGCATCTAAGTCTTGGGGCGAACGCAAACTTACTAATTTAATTCTTCAATCATTGATTCTAGTTCTGATCTAAAACCGATGTAAATATCTTAAATCTAGATCCTACTCTAGACATAGGCTAAGGCTCTATGTCTATATGGAACCTATACAAATATTATTATATAAAACACGGAAAGAAAAAAAATAGAGAGAGTAAAGTGCGAAGTTCGAGCAGCCCCGATTTGTCAAGAGGTTCGAACAGTTCACTTTTTATTGCTAAAACTTTTTTATTTGAATGTTTACCAAATTACTACTATATTGCTAATGCGCATGCACCTTTTTTCTTTACTTCCCACACATACTATTTTCTTTTCCTTGTAAAGGCTATGTTCATGGTGAGGTCAAACTCAGGAGGTGTGGAATTATTCTTTTTTACTACCTGGTAGTGAAGGAAATGGATAATGGGCTTAAGGCTATTTTTAAGTCTGATTGCTCATCAGCTTAAAGAGACTATTTGAAGTTGTGGAGGGTGGGAAATGGTGCAATGGATGGTGTTCTTGCGCTGGAGTAGAAAGAAAATGACTTTATAGTGAAAATTAAATATTAAAACATGTTTTTAGATATATTTTCTTTGATCTGTTCAAACCTTCCATCAACCCATCCGAGCTTACTAACTGGGGAAAAATCCGCTCGAGGTAAAGTACGCTTGGCAATACCTACCCTACACCTCTTTGAACTCATATTTAATTTTAACCAAGCCTAGTGATACATTAAATTCGATCTTTTTTATAGAAAAAAGGACGAGGAATTCAGTGATATTTTTTTCATAGGTCAGACCGTTACGGTGCTATAAAAATCCAAACGTGAAAATTGCTGCCTGCGGGCTTAATAATTTCGAACTTCGCACCTTATAATTTCTCACACATGAATTTTTTTCTTTCTATTTCTAGATCTAGGACTAGTCGCTAGGTACGTGAGTAGATCTAGAATATATCTATACTAAATACAAGACTTTACAGTCTAGATTGACTCTAGATCAGATCTAGATTGATCATAGAAATAGATCTAGACTATAAATCGAGCCGCTTTCGTAGATCTAGAAATTCTCTATAAATCTAGAACGTTTACACTTTTTTGTTACTAAAAAAAAACAAAAAAAAACTGTACCGGTAAATAAAGCTTAGTGCGCATGCAAAGCGACAGTCTCGCGAATCGTGAGATATGAGACTGGTCGATTTTGTTTAAAAAATGGCAGCTCGCGCGATCGGAACTAACAAACTAAAATTAATGGGGGAAAATGACCAGAAATTTCAAAAAAAATCTAAATCAACTAAAACCCTGGATTTTAACAAAATTGTAGAAGGCAAACCCGGAGGGAGGAAAATCGGACCCCTCAAAACCCAGATTTCCGGGTTATTCCGGAAAAGTGGCACCCCTGGTCTGTGGTATATGGGAAGAAATAGAAAAGAAATGTACGTACCTTAGAACTTAAAACTTGTCAAATTGTGGCAAGTGAACACGTGATGTAAAGGAAAATTAGACCAGAAGAATCTCTAAAATTGAAACAACACTGTGGTAAAAAAAAAAAAAAAAAAAAGATACATCAGTTAAATCAGTACTAGTGTTTTTGGTTTATGATACTTTACATCTATACAATAAACTAGGTTGTGTTTTTTTTTTTATTTTTAATTTATCCAGAATTGATTTTAGACTTCATATTTACAGACCTGCCTACCTAAAAAAAAAAAATCCAAATTCGTAATGTTTGCCCAATCGACTATTCAGAAAGTGTAATATATATTTATTAAAAACAAATTAACATTATATTTAGGTCTAGATCTATATAACAGAAGATAATTTCCCATTTTTAATTATTACATTTCAGGCCATCGAATCTAAGGGTCACAGATCTCACAAGTAAATTTAGAATCTAGTAGCATTGTTCTAGAGCAGTGGCTCTAAACCTTTTTTTAGCTCGGCAATCTTTTTTACAGTACCCCACAACAGGAGGCGACCCAATTATAATTCTAATGTAAGTTTTTGGTATTTATTGCAAAAGCTTTATGTTTAAACACGAAACAATATGTAATAATATTTTGTCATATATTTCGACAATGAGAAGGCTAAGTTTGTTACTGTTACACAAGACTAGGAATTCTCTGCACTGTCTATACAAGAGTAATTGTCTCAGTATTTAGACTTGATAACTAACAGGCTGGGAAAACCCTGTTTTGCAAAAATATATTATCGGAAATGGAAGAAGAAGGCACAACAAAGACAAAATCAGGATAACACTTGATCCAGATTTGTGTAATGTCACTGAAAACCATCATTTATCAATGTATCGCTATGAATGTATTCAATAAACTTTTCTTTTTCTTTGATGCTTCCATAACATCTTCAACTTTGACAGTGAATGGAGTTCTGGCAATGTTACGCAGGGTTCCCCCCCACCATTCTGAGATTAGGTTTTCAGGAGATTTCCAGGAAAAAATATTCGAGATGAGGAGCGAAAAACGCAAACTATATCTATATTTAGTAATAAATATAAGAATTACCATATACATGTATAAAATTTTTTTTTCCTTTTCAAATTAGCAAATTCAAAAGTAACTTATTAAAGTACTTTTAAACCAATAAGCCTATTTGCACTACTCTCTCTATATATATTGCTTGTATTAGTCAACATTTGGAATTAATTAAAATCTCTAAAAACAAATTGCAATGTATAACACATTATCAATTACCTATTTTAGTGGAAATCTCTTTCATGGATTGTTTTTTTATTAACAATAGCTGTCTTTAAATCTATAAAATCTAGCTCTGAATCATAAAGCTAGAAGTGAATTTGAAAGTAAAACCATTAATAGTTTAATTTTATATAGCAGCTTATAGACCATATTACACTATACTCTAAGCCCCATCTACTTTACAATCTAGATTTATAAAACTAAAACTAAGAGAGAAGATTCCAGAATCTAAATAGATCTCTATTAGATCTAGAATTCTAGAAATATAATCTATACCATATATACTCTGAGGCCTCCACCTTAAACTAAAGACAGTAAAGTAGAATAATAGGCCCTATATTCAGTATATTGGCTATATCACTATCCATATCTGTCTCTAGATCGGACTAGAGATCTACTAGTACTACTACTAGAACTAGAAGATAACTAGATCTAGATCATACTGATCACAGTAGATCTAGTAGACTAGATATAGAATAGATCTACATCATATTATAACATACGTATAGTAATAGATCTAGATCTAGTCATTTCTAGTAGATCTAGTCTAGGCCAGGCTAGATACTAGAATTCTAGAGTCTAGATCTAATCTAAATTTACGGTCTAGTCTAAATTTTAATATCGTCTTTCTAGATAAAATAGATCTAGCATTTTCATTCTAATTCTAGATATATCAAATCTATGTAGATCTAGATTTGTTTTTTTTTAAAGAGATATAGATAGACTTATAATACTGGTAATTAGATCTATATATGCCAGTGACTATTAAAGTAAACAAAGTATTAGAACTTCCATTTTAGATTTAAATTTGCCATATTATTACATTTTTATTAAACGAAAGCAGACAATCCCGTTTTTTTTCTTAATCGCCCGTAGGATTGGCGATTTTCATATTGAATGACACCCAAAAAGACAATTTTGTCTATTTTTCAGGACATTTTTTAATAATTTCAGGAGATTTCCAGGAGCTCCTGAAAAATCAGGAGGCAGCAGGAACCCTGAATGTAGAGAAGTATGATGAAATTGTGTCAGCAAGAATGAGCAGAAATTATTGTATTTGTTTGTTTTCTATTTTTCTCATGGAAATTGATAAGGTTGGCAAGATGTAAATATTACTTTCGTCAAATTTTGTTTGCCAATCTTAAGTTTCAGGGTTGGATCTTTTCAGACTAATCAATGAATCGAACAGTGAGTTCCAATAACTTTTGACAAATTATTTTGTACTAAGTTTCAACCTAATAGAAATTTGGAGCCCCATCTGTGCAGGCACAACTAATATTTAGCAAATCTTTTCCAAAACTGAATCAACATCTTAAGATGTTTGCAAAAGAGAAAACTTACCTCTAAGATTCAATGTATGTTATCAAAATGATGTTACATTTTTTTCAGCTTCATTGATTATTTACAAATGAGGCACTGGGGTTTCCCAATTGCTGCTTTAAGTAAAATTATATCGTAGAAATCAACATTATATTCTCTTTTTTAAACATTTTTTGTTGAGATACATTTTCATGGGTTGCATAATAACGGAACTATTATATCCAATAACATAGGCTATAAAATGATGGCATAATATTAATTAATAACCAAATAGAATTTCAATTGCTTCAGGAGGAAAATAATATCTATGATTCTGCATGACATAATGTAGTGTTATTATTATTAAATCTATATTCTACCAGACTTAAACTCAGTAACTCACTAGTCACTTAAAGTAGAAGTATGCCTACATCTATTAAATCTATAGTATTGTTATAACCCTATTCGTGACGCAAAAGGGTTAACTGTGTGTGGTCAACTGATATGTGACACAGGCCAGTAATACAGTTTACGAACTTTGCACGTGAATAGTGCCCGTGTTATGGTCATCTGATCATAAGCCCGAGCAGACCAGAGACACAGTGTGTAGGAAAGCTGCAGTTCAAGACCGGGACTGTAAGTCAGCCATAAAGTCGGTCCTGGTGCAGTCCTCCGGTGAAATGTACGAGTCCAGGAAGAGATAGAGACAGTAGAGTTTTGTACTGTGATGTACAATGTAACATTTTAGTTGATGTGTTTGTTGCCAATTGTCTAGTATTGGCTGTTATCTACTTGGCCATTATTAAAGTACCAGATTATTTGGAGCCTTGTTGTCAAGTTGTTGATGTGTTGTGTTTAGCAGTGTTTACAGAAGGCCTGATTAGGAGAGAGAATCGTAACAGTATAGTAATAGATCTAGATGGCCGGTAGGTAGGTCTACTAGAATGCTAGATTCCTAGAACTAGATCTTATAATATTTATAATAGATCTAGATGTCTACTAAATCTAATGATAATCCCATTTGAACTCATGAAAGTCTGCAGGCAGGGTTCAAATTAGAAAAATCTAGGCGTCATCGTAACAAGAGAGAAGAAAATAGCGCATAGCGACCAAGAATGATAATGTCGGCCTAATCATTCATAATGATACTCTCAACTCTGACACTTTACAAAAGTCAAAAGCTGGCGATCAGCCATTGAAGTCTAGATGTCAAAAGTATTCAAATTAAAGAAACTAGATATCTTATCTATAGAATATATCTATCTAGACTGATTCAAACCACTCTAGTCTAGAAAGAGATTTAGACTTATAAGACAATAATACGGTAACACAAGATTTTTTTAAAAAAAGAACTTTAACTGTGTCAAAAGACAGGATGAGCATATATTCAAAACAAATCGAAAATCTTATTTTGCACTCTTCCGAAAATGAAAAAATAATAAAATAGGATTTTTGTTTCATTTTTTAAAAATTCAGATTTTTTGTTTTGAATGTCTGGAAAATTTTTAATCACTGATTTAAGTTTTGAAAGGATAAAAAAAAAAAAAAAAATATGTTTTGTCGTGGTAATGGCTGATAATTAAAAAATAATTATAAATCTAGATCTAATTGCATTACTGTAATTGTTTTCCACAAATAGATCTAGATCTATGAATTTCAACAAGATTATTTGATTTTTTAAAAACACAATACTAAGTAAATCCAGTGATTATAGGATTATAGGCAAATCTAGATGACTAGATTAATAAAAAGTCAATAGTATTCATTAGCAGATCTAGTCTAGAGTTAGACCAATTGAATAAGACATAAGAGATCACTGATCAGTCAATCGAATCTAAATGATTTCTTGGCTAGATACTTATCAAAGAGAGACATTACATAGATTTTTATATAGGATCAAGGCCTCTAAATATTCTTTTAAAATTAAAGTTGTTTATGCTGATATGGTGTTAAATTAAGCTTCAATCATGACTAAGAGCTTTATTTTTTGTTTCTCCGCAGAGAACAAACATTAGCGATGGGGATAACTTGAGGCTGCGGTGTGACATGATTGTCATACACACTGATGTGGCAGCAACAGACAGGGATGTAATAAATACTTTTACATATTCTGACACTATCATTGGGCGCAAGCAAAAAAATTCATATTAGAAAATTATTTTTCGACCTGCTGACGTATTTACCTATTGTCGCCACAGATCTTTAAGAAAAAAAATGTTTAACTTCAATCTCAGGTTTGAAAATAATAAAAAGGATGACAATTAAATTCATGCATTTAAGTTGAAAATTTTATTCATCGTATATCTCTGAAAGTTAAAAAATTACAGCCTTTACAACAGAGAAAAAAAAAGTACCTTTTCTGTCATTTTGTTTTTTACATGTGGTGCCTCCTCATGAAGTGTAAAATTTTTTTTTTTTAAACTTATATCTATAATTTATAAGTAAAATAAGTATCAACAGATAATCAAGCATCTCTGTTTAAAATTGTATTCAATTATCTCTTAAGGTTCAAAAGTTACAAGTACTTCTTTGTATCCTCACTTTAAAAATGAATAAGAAAATTTTGTCAAAAACTATCACTTGTTTGAAATTAAAATAAATATCAGGACATAATCATGCTTTTCTGGTGAAAATTTCATGCAGATAACTCAAATAGTTAATAAGGTACAGCATTTTTATTGCGAAATTTTCCTTTTTCTGTCACAATTTTTTTTTTAAGAATCTAGATTCTAGGCAAAGTTTTCGACACTAAAATTTCTATAACTTAGAAACATAAATCAGGTATCAATAAACTCGGTTCAAAAAGCTTTTAGATTCTAAGTTTCATTACAATATAGACTATTATTGAGTTTGAAATTTTTTATCGAAATCAAAGTACCTAGATCTAGAGTAGTTTATGCTATTCGGACACCTATAGTAGGCTATAGGCCCAAATTTGAAAGTTTGACTTTCACAGCACATTATTTTACAATGGTTTGACATAGAAAAGAAACTGAAGTATCAAAATATTCTTTAGTTTATGGAGAATAAGGATTACTACTTATATTTGTACCCCTAAACTTTATTTATCATATTTTAGGTCAAAGAGGACGTGCATTTTCATTTAATTCTGACAAATTTGACCCACATTAGATTCCGGACACCATAATTTATTTCGGACAGTCTCTATATTTAGGCATCAATAAACTCAGATTTAATTCTATATTAACATTAACATAATTTAAAGATCCCCAGGCATAGCCCCTCAAATTAATTCATTAAGATGTTTTCAAATTATGCATAAATACGAACACAAAATTAAAAATATGAACACACTTATTCTACCTGAATTAGGTCAGTGGGATAATGACTTCTATACAGACTTTTAGACATTTTATGTTTGCATGATTAGAAGTAGATCTATGTTAAATGTTTGTGGTTTTTGTTTATTAATTTAATTAAATTTAATACATTTCTAATACAGATGATCTTTTGTAGTATAGTACAGGTTAGGATAGCCTTTCTTGTCTAACTGAATCCTCTATCTAGTAGGTCTAGATCTAAGCCTTTAACAGTAATTTAACTTCAATCAACATACCAAGCTCACTCTAAACATTTGCCCATTTATTCTCTTAAAAAAAAAAAAAAAAAAAAAAAAAAAAAAAATATAATATAGATCTAAGACATAAGATCATTAACATTGATGTCCAAAACTGGCTGTCTGAAATAAATTTTGGTAAGAAAATTGTAATTTAATCCGGACACCCTATTAGTATTAATTTTTTTTTAAAAATGGAATCAAACAACTTGGCTTATGAATCTAATAAATCAGCTCCAAAAACAGAATAAATATTGCCAGGCTCATTAGTATAGGCTAGACTTCACTATACTTAGCCAATCAAAAAATATAGCCTTAACCCTAGGAAGAGGTAAAGTCACTAAAGTCATCTGGGTAACAGGAAAAAACAACCTGACTTACAAATTTGGAAATTAGTTTTTCTTACATAAAAAAGACAGCTAAATGGAAGGAAATTGGGTCAGAATTGGAAAATGGACAAGCACATTATACAGCGAGCTAGTTTTATAATGAATATTAAATAGGCACTTCAACAGACGCTATTCTCATGCGCCACGAGACTGCGCGAGAATTGGTCCTCCATATTCGGGCGAGTATCGTCGCTATCATCGGTAAACTAATTAAAGCGTAATTTTTTGAAAAATAAAAAAGTTATTCAAATTTTTGTAGCTTCGGCGCAGAATTTTTTGATTATTTTCCTTCAGACATGTAAGTACAGAATTTTTTAAAATTATTTCATAAAAGTATTTAATAAAGCTTTACTATTCATTGTGTTGCCAAATGCATGATCTACGTCTCCTGAAAATTTGAAATAAAAATATTGAAAAATAAAAAAGTTATTCGAGTTTTCCTTGAAAATTAACAAAATTGGGTACCGTAACAAAGGCAAATAAGAAAAAAATCAAAAATACAAAAAAATTCGTAACTTTTTTCTATTCAAGTTAGAAAAATAAACACTTTTAGAAATGGGATGGCAAGCTCTACTAAATGGAATGCATCAGAATGCAATCTGAGTAGTTTAAATTTTATGTTGAAGTGCCTATATTAAAATAATTATTTAATAACCAAAAAAACAGCGAATGTCCGAATTAAATAAACTACTCGTCTATCTGTGAGGTGAGGTCAATCGCTTTAAAAAAAATAGTGAATTTTTTTCGATTACGTAACTTTTAGATCTAGATACCTAGATCTAGGAGTAGATCTATTTTTATGTTACAGACTAGGTTTAGATTTAGATCAAAAATAAAGTCCGCTTGAGCAAAGGCAGTACGTGTGGCTTGAATTGGGGACAGAAAGGTCATCATCATGCCGTCCAGACAGAGTTTGAAACGTCAATCAAACGCGTTGCAAGTGATGCAGTTATTGATTGTTACAAATACATATCTAGAAGACATCTAACTCCAAACTAGACCTAGATCTAATTACCTGGAATGTAAATGAATTAAATATGTAAAATATAAATCGATTTTGCCTTCTTGTAAACGAAGGATGAACACAGAAATACTTAGAAAGCTCTTCCCGCCATCTTGAATCCTTCTACAAGAACCGTTTGCACATGCGCACTTCGATGGATTCACCAAAAATGAGATACGAAGTCACGTGCTTAGCCTAAAATTAAGTATTGAGGGGTAGGGGGTTCAACAGGTGGGACAAAAGTAGTGTATCACCAGGATTAGAATAGATCTAGGCATAATATATTAATGACTAAAATGTAATAGCTCTATGTAATTATAAAATCTAAGGCCTAGATTTCAATCTCCATAGTTGTTGGTTTATGCTCTTTTTGCTAGATTATTATGAGAACTAAATTTACTTTTTGAGCATAGTAAGAAAATTCCTGTTCACGGAACTGCAATGAATTTCGTTTCCCTTGAACTTTAACGAATGTCGATTGTAGCTACTGTGATGAAAGATTATTCTCATAATGTAAACAAATATTTATGATCCTATTATTTGTCCCGAATGAAAATTTGTATTACGTTTGTCGTAACGTTATAGCCGACATAACAATTCAACTTTGCTCGCTTTAGAAAAAAAAAAGATGACAAATAGGCCTACATGTAGGATGCTCTGATTTATTTAGGCCTAAAGCCTACAGTGAATATTCATCGATCAGTTAATTATCTAAAAATCTTATTTTCAGAAAAAAAAAATGATTTAGGGTAAAACTGAATAGCAATACCAAATGTCCTCACACCATACCAACATGGCTTTAGGAAATATAGATCATGTGAAACACAAATAATAGGACTAATTGATGATTTTTCTAAAGGTTTAGATAATAGTGAACAAATAGATGCTATCTTACTAGATTTTTCTAAGGCTTTTGACAAAGTTCACCACCATAGTTTGCTTAAAAAATTAAAATATTTCGGCATTAATGGTCCACTGCATCAGTGGATTAAAGATTTTCTGATAGGGAGAGAACAAACTGTAATAATAAATGGCTCTAAATCAACACCGATAACAGTAAACTCAGGTGTACCTCAAGGAACAGTCTTGGGTCCATTACTATTTTTAATTTACATAAATGATTTACCAAATTGCATTACTTCAGGAACAAAAGTCAGATTATTTGCAGACGATTGCATAATATATAGAACAATAAAAACAACACAAGACACAGATATTTTACAAAGAGAATTAGATGAATTACAGAAATGGGAATCAAATTGGAGCATGTCTTTCCACCCAGAAAAATGTCAGTTGTTAAGAGTAACAAAAAAACTATATATAAGATAAGATCTTATTCATGGCAAACCAGTAACACAGACTAAAAACGCAAAATACCTAGGTGTTATAATAAATGAAAAACTGTCATGGAATCCACATATTGATGAAACTATAAAAAAAATCAAACAAAGCATTAGGATTTATTAAAAGAAATTTCTATAAATCAAATAAGAACATAAAACTAAAATGTTATTTAACCTTGGTTAGGCCAATAATAGAATATGCATCCTCCATTTGGGACCCCTCAACCCAAGAAAACATTAAGAAACTGGAACAGACACAAAATAGAGCAGTGAGATTCATAACAAATGAATATTCACATTTGACTAGAGTAACACCTATAGTAAAATCACTAAATTAAGAAAGCTTTCATGATAGAAGACTCAAAAGTAAAGTAGCAATTATACATAAAACACTGAACCATAATCTTCAAATACAAAAACAAAATTTAATAAAATACTCTGAAAGACACAAAAATAAAGGCACACTCCTCATCCCATATGCTAGGACAAATTTGTACAAATACTCCTTCTTCCCTAGTGCTATTAGAGCATGGAATGGGTTGCCTGAGCTAGCCAGGAAAACCAGTGACTTGGCAGAATTTAAGCAATTGGTTAATATGCATGACTAAATGCATGACGCGTAGGACGTAATCATCTTCTTTTTTTAAGTAACGTCTGTATTATATAAGATAAGATAAGATAATAAAGGGAACCTGTAACCAACTAACACTCCAACAGAGAATGGTATCCTGTGATAGGGCTGGCCTTAGACAAAGACAGACAAACCACGTAAGGCCTCGATTCAACGATTGGCGAGGGCCTCGCATAGGACTTAAAAAAACAACAGCATAACTAGGATCGAATCTCAAAGCTATATTGCTCTATGTCTGCTAGACTAGCTCTAAGTTTTTACCATGACTCAAGATATATTAACGAGAGTTTAAATTTACTTGTTAGACTATCAATTTAATGCTAGAAGACCTTTTGTAAGATATGTGAAGACGTTATTTCGAGTCTGGTGCATCAAAAGGCTTTAAAAGAAGTAGTCAAGGAATCGGCTGTTTTGAAGGAAATTTCATGAACACGGTTACCGAAGATGCAAAAGAAGCGATGCAAAGGAGAGTCAGCATATCGGCTTCGAAAGGAAATATCTAGGCCATGTGTGTAGCCAGGGGGGGGGGGGGAGGTTGGGGTTCACCCCCCCCCCGAAATGAAATCCCCCCTCAGGGGGGGGATGGAATTCAGTGACTGAGATTTTGCTTTCATTTTGTTTATTTAAGGTGAGATTTTAATACTAAATCATCACTTACCACAGCACAGACGAGGGGGTTTTGAGTTAAAAATAACATACCAGGGGGTTTTGAGTTTAAAACCCCCTACCAGGGGGTTTTGAGATAAAAATCCCTCTACCAGGGGGGCTTGAATTTAAAACCCCCTACCAGGGGTTTTGAGTTTAAAACCCCCTACCAGGGGTTTTGCAGTTAAATTCCCCTCTTCTATAAACAAAACTAAAAAAAAAAAATGCAAACGACAATCCCCAAATTCCAAGAAAACAGCTCAGTTAGATTTTGACTTTAAAACCGCCTCCAAAAATTACGATAAACCCCCTCTCAATATAAAAAAAGCAAATTACACGCTCAACATTATATGAGCGTAGCCAAAAGGGGTTTTGAGTTTACCCCCCCCCCACCCTCCTGTTGGGGTTTGAAGCTAAAAACCTATTCAATATATTAAAAAAAACAAATTACACACTATAAAATCTATGAGCGTAGCCAGCCAAAGGGGTTATGAGTTTAAAACCCCCTGCCTGCGGGGTTTGAAGCTGAAAAATACCTCTTCAATATTAAAAAAAAGCAAATCACGCACTCAAAATACTATGAGCATAGCCAAAGTGGGTTTTGAGTTGAAATCCCCCTTCAGAGATGCTAAAAAATACCTCTTCAGTATAAAAAAAACAGCAAATTACACACTAAAATTCTTTGAGCGTAGCTAAGCTAATGAGGGTTTTTGAGTTTAAATTTCCCCCTCCAGATGGCTTTATTAAAAATTTAAAACCCCTCCAGATGGTTTTGAGTTTAAAATTCCCCTACAGAGCTTTTTTGAGTTGAAAATCTCTCTCTTCAATATTATTTTCAAGCAAACTACAGTCACCAAGTTCTATGACCGTAGCTAAATGGGGTTTAAAAAAAACAAAAAAACTCCAGAGATTTTTTAGTGACTTTTTTCTATATAAAATCTAAAGCTAAATACAGGCATGTAATTCCAAGAGCGTAGTCAAGAGAGGTTACACATTTCTACCAGTGGCTGTGCTCTTTTAATAAAGCGTGAATAGTCATCTGCCGAAATTGAAAAACAATAAATGTGGCTCAACAAAGATGGCTAAGACAGATTTTAGGAGTTAGTTATAGAGATCGGGTCTAAATCAAAGAAATCATATGCCGAACTGGGAGTCGAACCATTAGTAAGGTTGTGACAGAGCGTCGCATGAGGTTTTGCGGGACATGTTCTCTGACAAAATGAATTACGCATAATAAGAGTTGCAATGACATATTAGTACAACTTGGCGCCACAATTTCATTGAGATCCTCAGAGCAGGTGAGAAGAGGCTTCAGACATTGCCAGTGACAGATTTTTGTGGAAACAGCTTGCCGGAAAATGCGCCGAACGGTGCGAGAGGGTCTAAGTCAGTAAAAAATAGCACATTAGGTTTTTTGAAATACAACTTTTTAATAGCAAGATAATGCACTGTAGATACCTCAGAATATGCATTTTGTTGGCCTTCAATACCAGAAATAGTGCTCGGCGGCGGGTACAAAAACGAAAAGAAATTGACTTGAAACTATCTGATTAGAAACTTACATTAATGATTAGACATTGGAAGTTTTTCTTTTTTTTACGCTTCGGAAAGTGGCTTCATTTCTCTACTTAAAATGTGAGCAACATTTTAGCTAGTTTTACCACCAACTCATTTTCTTTTCTCTTTTTCATAACTTTCCCCATCAATCCTCCAATCTCTAGAAGTAGTTAAACAATCTTTTATTTGCGGCTCATACCAAGAGTGCGTCATATTTGTTCATAATACTGTTAAACATGTGGTTGTTTTTTTAAACAGCCACATTTTATTTACAAATCAAATATGTTGGCATATTATCATGTTTCAATAGCAAAGATCCGTTCACTTTTCCTGGTAAATTCTACATTTAGAGTCCCATTTCGTAAACGAAAAATGATAAAGGTCATGTTACAAACCTATCAGAGAAAAGTGAGAGCCCTAACATTTGTAAAAATACATTTTCAACCTTTTTTTTTATGAAGGGGGGATTGTCTACAATTTGTGCTGACGTTTCAGCGGGCCGGAAAGAACCACATCGCGGGCGGATCTGGCCCTCGGGCCGTACTTTGGGCACCACTGCTCTAAGGTATTTAAAGCTACTGACACTTGACAGCTTTTCGCCACCAATCCTGATGTCTCTTTTAAAGCCTACTTGACTTGACATCACGACGCGCATTGTTAAACGATATGTAATTGTGTTGTTACAACAGCAAACCAACCTAGGTCAACTAAACGATGAGATCAGTGAGCTCCTACAGTGAGCAGAGGTTGAACACACGGCAGTTCTAGGTGTCAACTGTTATCTCATGTAGCCTATACTATAGTAAGCCTGTAAACATGCATACGGCGTTCTAGTGGGCGTTTCTTGTCCCACTTCTTAGACTAAAGATTATTGCACTATGCGGTGGATCATTTTTCCAGGAAGATCATTTGTGTTGGCCCGAAACCGGTTTCATGTATATAGAGGGGGGAGAGTATAGGGTAGTATAAACTATGATTAGTCTCGCGCTAAAGAGTATGCCTATATGGCAGTTTAGATTAGATCTAAACATAGAGTTGAAGCTAGGTGCTGAAACAAATGTGATACATACATATATTAAACATAACTGAATAGCAGCACCAGGGACCACGTTTTTAAGAGAGAAAGCAGTGAATTAAAATGCTTTGAAAATAAGAGACAGCGCCGACCGAGGCTCGAACCAGTGACTCTGGAGCTACTAGGAAAAAAGTCGAAAGAGTAGGTGACGACATTGTTCAAGAGAGAGCTGTAATATTTCTGCTAAATCTCGTATAAGGAGAATGAAAATTGATGCAGTCTATGATAAAATGTAGCGCTTGACCTTCATAACAAAAGTCGAATTATATTGATGTGTGTAAATTGTAGGGTATAAAAAAAAAGTATTGAAAATCCTTACGTCGTTATCATAGAGATTGCAATGGACAACATTAATTAAATGAATGTTTTTTAAACATATCCGAAGATTTTAACAATATTAGAAGTAGTTTAAAGAAGGCGGTTTGTACAAACAGCCTAATACATATGTTAACGCACTGGTTCCTACCAACAGAGCCAGAAATAACATGATTACAAAAACAGTTTGTGTGATCATACAAAGTCAAGCGCCGCCCCCCCCCCCCCCACGGATCCGCACCACAGGTCTGCAATGTAGTTAGATAGACAGGTTTCGACGTTTTCAACAAGAAATCCAAATAAACAATAAACAACAAGCTAAAAACAATCCTATCCTACCTCCAATTAAAATGCTAGTTTTAGCACGATTGCCAGCGATCACGTATAGGCTGCCACGATTTATGTCACAACTGGAGTTTTGGTGAGTGTCTTCCATTTACGGATGTGATTAAATGATCATCTTGTTGATGAGGGGCCTTACGCTCGGGAGTTTGGCAAAGAATCTGTTTCTCATTCCTGTCCTCTGGAAGAATTCTTTCACTTGGTGTCTAGGGTCTAAAGCGCCCTTGGGAAGACTGCTATGAACTGAGAACTATCAGCTACAATCCATTACAAAACGAAGAGACGTGTACGTATCAAAAGTGTTGCCGATAGGCTACTATTGTAATATTTTTTTTTTTAATTAATAAGTTTTCGATTTCAGAAAATAAAGTAGCCGTCGCATCAGAACTTTGAAAGATCTTAAATATTACGATATCGTATTCTCAATATGTTTTCTAGTTTTTGCTATCTAAACGGGACGGGCGGACGGACGGACAGACAGACCACACAAAACTAATGACGGCTATTCCCCTTAAGGGGGCTGCGAATAAAAATTGACATAACAGAGGCTTAATAAGCCTACTCAGATGCAGGATAGGTTAATTACAAAAATATGTGTTATAAAAATCCTTGTTCTTTTTTGGACATCTCTTGGACGTATATACAGGTCAAACAATAATTATTATTTATTTTTTTTTTGGGGGGGGGGGGAAATAGGCTTCTATTTTTATTTTTATACACTTTGTAGACTTATTTTAATTTTGCTTACACTTGTGAATTGAAAAATAAAAAAATTACTAGATGAGGTTTAATTAGATCTTATCAGTAATATTGACCTAACCCATTCACATTTTCCAATAATTAATCATTATAGCAAAAACAGTAGAGCCTTTAAGAAAATATAATTGTTATTTATTAGGTTTCTGAGCATGATACAGATACAAATCTCACAAGGATATTGTTTAAAAACAAGAAAGCTGTGAGCGCATAGGCCTACTTAAATGACAGGAAATTTGTTTAAGTGTTACTTTTCAAGATGAATTTAGTGAACGACCACCATCCATTTCTGTTGGTGGACTAGAAATTTATTATTCCGTGAACTCACGATTTCTTTGAACAGCTTAGGTTTACATAGAAAAGAATCCATTTCAGACCATGCGGTCATGTTTCTGTGGCCCATGGTTAAGGAGGGTGTCATGTGACCAGCACAACGACCTTATTTTTCTCAAAATAATGTCAGGAGCTTGGTGGACTCTGAGGCCTCCCAAAGATCCAGAAATTAAACATCTTCACCAGGATTCGAAATAGGGACCCTTCCGTTCGGAAGCCAAGTGCTTTCCACTCAGCCACAGCGCCTACATATAAGTGAAGTAAATTTTAAGGTCTGGTCAAAAGCAAATGATTTGATAGACCAGGAAAGTTAGAGATGAATGAAAATGTATGTAGTCACAAAGTATTCAAGCTTGTTCACTGTTGGAGACAGAAAGCATCATGAGCGTCAGAAGCAGAAACCGCGTCGTTTATTATGTGGGTGAAATGTACTCGTTACCCATCTGAGCTGAGGGTTATCTTATGCTACTTTAAATCATTTGTTCAGAAGGCGATAGTGAGAAGGACACTTTCCAGAAATGAAATCTGTGTCGGTCAATTACCATTGTAAGGATCACCAGGTTGACGAAAGTTTTAGGATAATTATTATTGTTGAAGACTTCTGGTCCACAAATCAAATAGGGATGATTCATTGATTTGTATAAGTCATAAGCAGGGGCGGACTGGGTATCAAAATCGGCCCGGGCATTACCATATAAACCGGCCTACAAATGGCATGTCATATATTTTCGGTGGGGGGGGGTTAAAACCCCTCCGCAATTTATATATATATATATATATATATATATATTAGTGTGTATATGTAATTAATCTTCATTACATTCTTATCTTTCATTCTTTTAAACGTTTTTTCTACTCTAGAATACTCTCTTCCTATAATTAGTGAAAGGTAGTACACACCGCCAAGGGACAGCTACAGCTAGGAAGTCTGGGGGAGCGCCGTAAGCCCCGGATCCGAGCATTATTTCCGTTATTTTAAGCTTTAAAAAATGCATATTCTGAGGTATCTACAGTGCAATTAGTCTGCTACTCTTCCGCTAAAAAAATCAAAAACTAAATCTTCTATTCACTGGAGTCCAGCGACTGGTAGAAAATGGTAAAATGCTTTAGTTTTGTATTGGAAAGGGGGGGGGGGAACCACAAAACCACTTTTGGCTACGCTCATGAAATTTGGTGACTCTTGTTTGCTTAAGTTGGCTGCACTGGGGCAGTAAGTTAAGTTTCCCTTTCAGACAATGAGATCTGAAGCCAGTGATGGTTTGAATTCCTCCCCTCTCAGCTACGCTCATGTGTTTTATCATAGGTGTAAGCCTAATTCTATTCAAAAAATATAAAGTTTGATAACGCATCGAAAACTGGATGTATGCTTTCGTAGGCTTACATAATGTATTCTATTTATAGATCTACATGTATGTAGTCTGAAAACTATAAACACAACAATAGCAGCCTTAATGAGTTTCAAACTTTTTGGTATTACTTATAGATTACAGACGTTTCTTCAAAAAAATAAAATAATTAGGTCCTACGCATTTCACGAGTCAATCTAGTCATGCATGTTGATCTGTGACTTAAAATATACTAAATCATTGGTTTTCCTGCCTGACAACCCATTCCTTTAAAGTGGTATCACCACAAATACAAAACTAGGGGTCTATCGAGCCGTCATCCTCCTCTACATTGCTCTATGCCTCAGAAACATGGATAGTATACAGTTAACATGCAAAGAAACTGTATCACTTCCACATGACATGTCTGTGAAAAATACTGAATGTCAAATGGCAAGACAAAATGACAGATACTGAAGTCCTTCAAAGAGCGGGTATGCAAAGCATCCACACAATCCTGATGCAGTCCCAGCTGCGATCGGCAGGACACGTATGCAGAATGGAAGACCACCACATTCCTAAACGACTTGTATGGCCAACTAAGCGAAGGAAAGCGCTCTTAAGGTGGTCAAAGAAAACGCTTCAGGGACACCCTCAAAGCTTCTCTGAAGGCGTTCAGCATAGACCCATCCACCTGGGAGACAGAGGCACATGACAGAGCATCATGACGTCGCGCTGTGAAAACTGGCGCACAGGTTGCTGAGGAAAAGAGAACAAAGCTGGCAGAAGAAAAAACGACAGAGAAGAAAAGCAAGGCCAACGACACTAGCTCCAGCTGGAATAACCTGCCTAGTGTGCGGCCGAACATTCCGGGCTCACATAGTTCTCACCAGCCACACGAGGAGACATAAAACCCCAGTGCAAGGCCCTCAGCCCCCTGGATGACAAAGTGGTCATAATCGAACTACGATGGACGAACTATATATATATATATATATTCCTTTAAAAGATAAGAGAAAGCAGAACGGTTAGAGAGGTACTACTAAATCTGAAAAGCTCTTGCTTCGTCCTAGTACATTCTCAAAAACGAGATTTGTATATGAATATATTATTTAAAATATAAATGATTCTAAATCTCCTTTCATTAAATATCGGATGTAACAGCGCTATATAATAGTATATAAATTATTGTAATTATTGTAATAATGTTCATCATCAATGACTTCATACTAAGCATAAGTTTGCCGTTAATCACAACGGTATAAAATTGATTTAGATCTAGATTTATGTTTTAATTAAATAATATATTTTTTTTGTAAGCCTTAAGTGTATATTTTTAGATCTATGTTATTACAAATAAACAACAAGAAATTTACTTTTTCTTTTCAAATCGCAGCTAGTAGAACTTTCTACCCATATTGAGCTATGAATAAGTTGGGTGGTTTGCAATTTCGCGGCTGTGTGTATGTGTTTTGTTAAAGAGCTAATTGTCTCCCCTTTTGCCGCGTTATATCAATGTTTTCTAACTTATCCTCTCCCTTTCCCTCTTTTTCGTTAACTTTCATGGAACCATAAAAAAAAACGGGTGAGGGAAGGAGCAAAACAAAAATGGGAGTGCCATTTAAGGCCCATATCGACCAGCAAAATGATCAGGCCAAAACACAGTCTCGAAGACATCAAAGTAGTGTTGAAGGCCATGCCGCTCGTGCATAGCAGAAAGTACGGTCTAACGTTTTACAAATGATAATACGTACAGTGTATAGTGTAATTCTTAAAATTATATTCTTGTTGAATTTCAAACAAAATTAATTGTAATAATAATTTTAAAAAAACACAAGAAAACATGTTCGGGCCTTTGTGTCTTGTTGCTGTCACTTTTTTTGGTACCGGCCCACCGGGCATTTGCCCGTTTGCCCATATAGCCAGTCCGCCCCTGGTCATAAGTTATTTTTCCCCCAGAATAGTTTTCTGGTTGAGCCGCGTTTTCAAGGGCGGTTTCACGACAAATGATTCACCCGAACTTTGTTATCTGACCAATGGCTCGCTGACAAATGGTTCATAGACAACTGGCTGTGAACAAATTGTCGTAATACTACCTGAACGCCTTAACCAGGTTGGAAAAGGTCTCGGATGATATTTTTCCAACCTACTTAAAAAGATAACATCACACAGTCAGTAGGGCAGAGAGTCTCTCACGTGCCAGGGGAGTCAAACAAACTTGAAGCCATTTTTCTTGGCAGCTCTTGCACGAAATGGCTGGTACAAAATAAAAACTTTTGTCGGAGTCTTTCTAATTATAAGCCTTCGGCCTTGCCTTTGGTGGACATTTCATTGCAATAATGCTAATATAAATCAATATCTTTAGCATATTTAGAGAGCACTGTTAGAAGCTGTCTTTGTTATTGTAACGGTAGGGCTAAATTTATAGTTTTTACTCTACCATGGCTTGGACGAGATGGAGAGATTGTGGTAAACGGGTTATCGTGATAGGGGGTAGATGAGATGTGTGATTTTGAAGTTAGTTGGTGACTGGACTCTTGATAGAATGAGAGTGCGCATATTGTCACAGTTGGAGAAGTCGAATCAATTGGTGGGGCTACATTATTGCAACCATTTTCTAAAATGTATCTTGCCAATAAGGATGGCTGCCTGGTCGTGCGGTTTGCACGCTGGACTGTCGTTCAGATTTATCGATGGTCCCGGGTTCAAACCCTGCCCGCTCCCATCCCCCGTCCTCCTGCGGGAGGTTTGGACTAGGAAGTAATTATCTTCAACTCTGAAGGAACATCCGAAACATGTAAAACATTTTACAAATATCTACCAGAAGATTTTCTAGTTTTTCTACGGCATTGTCTTCGATTCTAAGACAAAGGATGAGTGCAGTATTTCACATGACTACACAGACCCAGTTGCGAACTGCATATTTTGCCCCCTCTGATACAATCAAAGCCATTGTCTGCAGTGGGTGGGGGGGGGGGGCTTGATTTACGTTTTATTTTTGTCGTCTGCTCCTGTTTTCGGCATGTGCTCTTCTTGAAGTCTCAAATGTGCGACCATCGTGAGAGCTATCCAGCTGTCTCTTTTAGAGCTACCATACTGCCAGCTGCTTTCTTCTATTTCAGTGAGTGCAAATGGCGCCTTATTTGAACTTTATAGCGCTTTGGTGTGTGTGCGTGAGTGTGTGTAGGTCCTCCTTTAATCTCGCCAAAAGAGATCGCTTATTTCGCGAAGTCGTCATACATACGGGATCGATGTCCCTTCCCGAGCGCAGCTGTTGAATGGTAAGAATTGCTTCTATACTGTCCACGCCAGTCTAGAAGAAAATTGGTATTGGTAAAGTCGTCTTGCCGGCATATGCCCATTATAAAGCTAAGGCACCTTTTTGAGGAGCTCTATTTTTTCAACCCAAAACATTATTTATAATGTGACCGTATACGTGTTAACCTTGACCCAAATTTTCTTGTTCTTATCTGTCTGTTAAAAAAAATAGTCTCATCATCGATCTAGACTCAGGCTGTGTTAGTTAATGCACCGTCGCGGCTGTAAGTATGACATCCAACGCAGACCAGCGTACTCCATGGTTTTACAGTTTGTGTGCGACTGCATCAGGAGGATGTCTCGAGAAATAAAACAAGCAGTTGCACAACGCGTCATCTCACACAGACAAGATGTTCACAGTGTCACTGCAGTAGACCACTTATCGTACACTTGTATTTAAGTAGGTCGATTCATGTTTGTAAACCATTTTTTTTTAAAATAATAGAAATAAATTCCTCTTCAAAAATATTTTTGTTGGCCTTCACGTTAGGCTATGTTCACACTAGCGAGAAACCTCTGTTGTCGGTTTTGGTTGTGGGTTTTATGGCACATCGGCACAATTTATGCCATGTCGTTCCCTCCTGTGTTGCCTGGCAGAAACATAATTAATAAAGCTTAAAACTTAACGTTTATATTACTATGACTAGATCTTGTTTTGTTTTACAAATAAAGTAAAGTTCCCCTTTCAGACCTTGCGATCTATAGGGCAGATGATGTTAAGGTCATCTGTTTCTTTGGCCAACGGTTAACGATCAGGGTGTTACGTGGTCAGTACAACGACCAACTTCTTTTACTTTCCACAACTAAATTCAGGTACCCATTTGAGTTGGGTGGACACAGGGGCGCCCTAAAAATATCAGAATTCAAAATCACAGTCTTCTCTGAGATTGGAACCCAGGACCCCAGGTTCGGAAGCCAAGCGCTTAACCACTCAGCCACCGCGCCCCTTTTGGCAGCAATTGTCCATCTCAGCGTTACTACTAGATCTATAACAATAGAAATACGTTCCTTCAGACATACAGATCTCATATTTAACAGATTTAAAAGACAAAAAAAAGCAGGCGGGATGACTACAGACGGACGATCGAAATGAAGACTCGCATGCCTCTTTCAAATTTAAATTTCAACTTGAATAGAGTTCGCTAGAGTTAGTTAGGCCTATCACAAAACAAAATAGTTTAGAAATAAAAATGTTTGCCACTATTATAACCTTAAGCCATATTATCAAGTGTGACAGATCACACGCTTGCTGTGGTGGAAATATAAATAGAACAATAAAATGTATGAACTATGCTGACTTGATAAGTTCTGGGAATATTTTTTTATTTTCTCCTTAGAAAAATATTTTGGTTTAAGTTTGGCTAATAGGCTGGCTATACAATAAAACGGGGACGTAGTGGCTGAGTGATAAATGACTTCTGAAACAAGACGTTTCAGGATCGAATCTGGGTGAAGACTGGCATTTTGAATTTCGGGATTTCTAGAGAGTCAACCTAACTTTAAATGGGCACCTGACTTTAGTTGGAGGTAAAGTAAAGCGGTTGTTCGTTGTGCTGGCCACATGACACCCTCGTCGCCCAAAGAAACAGATGACCTTTACATCATCTGCCCTACAGTCACTACTTCCGAAAGGGCTACTTTACTTTTTAGGCAAAATGGGTGGGAGAGAAAGAGAATTAAGAAAACAAAAACCTCAAATAAATTATGCCTTTTTTGTACTGGATCCAATCAAATATGTTTAAAAAGACTTAGGGACTTCTATCCAGCGACTGGCTTTATCATTTGACTACCTTTTAACAATATAACCATGATACTAGTTTCTTCTTTTTTTTTTTTGTGATAACCTATTAATTAGAATAGTTTAATAGCTCAATCTATTCCGTCAACAGTTTGGACTTGATATTGTCGTACTATTGATGTTTTTTTTTCATCTATCTATCTATCTATCTATCTATCTATCTATCTATCAATCCATCCATCTATCTAGATAAACCGGTTCTGTCCTTAACATTTGAATATCACCTGTTTTTTCTTTTCTTTTCTTCCTCCTTATTTTCATTGGAAAGTTTTTAGATTTTGTTTGACAAGTTTCAGACGTACCTTCAGGAATGAACTTATTTCGACGTAATCAAAATATCAGGATGGAAGATTAGGTATAGAACTCAAAACCATCAAGACGACAGTCCGAAGCGCAGCCTCGCTGCCATGCCATGGGTTTGGGATTTTTTTTTCTTTTTGACTTTTAGGCTTTCAAAGTGAGCAATTAATGTATTTGAGTTACTACATCTTTGGTTTTTCTCTGCGTAGTTTATTCTATATTATCGTTTTTTTTTTAAATCTTGTAGGCCTATTTGTTGTTAATCAGATTTGCGCCTTTGTCAAGTGGTAGGCCTACGCGAGCCTCAACTGAAGCGCATATCATGTTATGCGCTTAGGTAAGCTTGATTTAAAGACCTGTTTTATAACAGTGCTGATTGTAATAAATGTAACTTTATCTATAATGTCTCTTCTACTTTGACCTAGTTGTAAGTAGACCTATATTGGCCTAGCTTGGGCTCCAATGAATATTGAGAACATAGTCGTATGAATGCCTCAAAGTCCGCCATGGAAATTCGAATAAGGGTATGCTACGCATGGCTAATTTTATTTCAATGTCTTGAAGCAAGCCTAACGTACAGTGCTCTGGTCGAGCCTTTCTCAGTGAATCATAAGTGCATTTATTCTCTAAATACTTAAACTCAATATTTTTAATATGTTAAGACTAACATTCTGAATAAAACTTCCTTGTGGTGCGTTTATTAACTTTCAGAGCAAATAATGTTAGCTACTTTAGCGTCTGAAACGACCTTTCTTTTAAATAATGGCTAGAGAAATGACTACGGAAAAAAAGGAGTAAATGAAGCTCTTCCTTTCGGAAACATGAATCTATGTGATATAGCAGTAATTCTATAAACTGAATAGCTAAGGATGCGAAATCAAATTCGAATTAGGATGGGACTTTTAATGACAGATTTTTTAGCAACGAAGTCTCAAATGTTAGAGAGGGTTACATTGAATTATAGTAGTGACTATCGTTGAATAGAGATTCAGTACAGAAGAAAGTGTGGCGTTGATTAATCAGAGGCATAGGGGAGAGGAAGGGGGAGATTTTTAAAAATCCACCCGTGCCCCCATTTGAGGGGGGCCCCAAAAGAGTGTTTTTTACATTAAATATTACGCAAAATGCAAGGGCTTCCAAAGAGGTCAAGCCCCCTGGACCCCCAAATGATGGGAAATTCCTAGCTACGCCACTGTGATTAAATAAGATTTCACAAGAGATATGCAGTTCAAAACATAGTAAAAAAAATCGCAGCCCAGAATATTATTATTGAAGGGAGAAATTCACAATATTATAGGTGTTGTTGACGGTTGTTGACTTGTAGCACCAAAATGCTGGTAAAAGACTTCATCACTGTAGGTGTATTAGGTCTATATCTTAACTAATAAAATTGGAAAATAACTTGATTAACCTCTTTGTGAACAATACTAAATACAACTTTTATTTAAATATAGACTAAATCAAGTTGATACGAGATTAAAATAAATGTACTAGACTTTAGTGATATTTTAGACAAACTCCAACTCACTTCAATAGCACAACCTTTCAATCTCACGTTCTTGGGTCGTCTTTTCTAAGACCAATGACGACAATACCAACTATCTTGCATCATTCACAACCAATCGCTAAAATCGTCCCACTGTCACCATAGTAACACATACACACACACACATTCCATGCTATTAGAGCATGGAATGGGTTGCCTGAGCTAGCCAGGAAAACCAGTGACTTGGCAGAATTTAAGTCATTGGTTAATATGCATGACTAAATGCATGACGCGGAGGACGTAATCATCTTCTTTTTTGATGTAACGTCTGTATTATACAAGATAAGATAACAATAGGATAGGCACAATCCAGAACATTTTAGGGACGATACACATTTTCTATAACGCTTATAGCAAGCTCAGTGCGCTATGGTCAAATCACTTTGAACTCCTTAGTGAACCAGTGGGGGGGGGGGGAGTATCTGGGAGTAGGTTTCCGTGCTTCATTGAGGGGCTCAGCAAACATAGCTCTGCTCGAGTCCGGATTCGAACTCTAGTCTCTTGTTAGGGGAACATGCCGTAGCCAAGCGTTTTTGGCTTCTCGACACAATTTCTAATACAACCCAAGAGACACACGCAGTCCAGCATATTGTTTGGGAAAGGACACAAAAAGTCACACAATCCAGATCATTGTTAGGAAGAGACACAATCCAGAACATAGTTGGGAAGAGACATACAATTTACAATTCAGAAAGTTTGCTCTTTTTTATTTCGGTGACGCCATTACATAAACTATTGCTTTACGGTTAAAACATTTGCGATTTTTTTTCCCTGGCTGTAACTGAAAAGAGTGTGACCTGGTGAACATTTCACCAAATGCTCGTGAGTGTGTGTGTGTTTCCAGGGTGACGATGAAGAAAAGGAGCATTCATTTTTTTATCTGGGAGAATGGTGAAATTGCACATAATGCTATTCCTGAATAGCTATTTTTATTTCAAAAACAATTTTAATGTTCAACATTTTCAAACCCAACACATACCCCTTACCCCTCTATTATGAATAATAAATAAAATAATGAAATTGCTAGTCCACTCATGTTCCACAATTCAGGATACTGAGATGTAAACAAACAAGAAGTGGTATATGAACACTTTTTAAGCTGAATGCAACAACAGAGAATGGTAAGCAATCCTCATTTTTAGAACCTTCGCTGGAGGTATTTAGTTTTGTTTGTGTTTGAGAGGACTGACACATGTGAACGCGATTTATCTGTTCAGCTCGTGCAATCGGCTAATAGAAAAAAAGAAGCCCAGTGTTTTGAAAAGATAGGACATAGGTTAAACACGCTGAAACGAAACAAAACGTGCTTCGCTGATGGTAGAAATCATTAGCAATCAACGACAGGTTTCGCCATGACTGAGAGGCTTGTTGAAGGATTAAGTTCACGAACAATGTTAAATAAACAAATCTAGGTCAGCAAGTTTGACAAACTATAGACCCATTATAGCAAATAATAATTATAGATTTTAATGCTCGATTTGTAAGTCGTTGAGGCCATCTTGGGAATAATTGATAGGTCTAATTCTGCTTCATACGAATGATGATTTTATTTTGTTTTTAGGTATGAATAAAGAGAAATGTCAAAAGTGAATGAAACAGTAGATCTATGCATGCTTCTATAATCAATGCTCACCAGCTCATGAGGAGGCACAAAACGGCAATGAAAAACCCTCTGCCACTAAGATGAGTGATTATCATTATATCATTGCGGTGTCGAGACAGCTGGAGGTCACTCACGAAGGCCGCGGGATACACATTTGAGACCAAAAGAAAATCTGCTGCCGAGGTCAAACGCAGACGACGAAAAGAAAATAAAAATCGACCACCTGCGGACAATGGTTATGCTTGCTCTGGGTGTGGCAAAATATGTAGGTCACAGTTGGGGCTGCGCAGCCACGGGAAATACTGTATTCCTCACTAATCTTCGGACTCGAAGACAAGCCTTATATTATAATAGAGTCACGAAATCTACAGTCTTTCTTCTTTTTTTTTTCCAGAGAGAGAGAGAGCGCATGTAATGGTACTTTGTAGCACTGTCAAAAACATAACAAAAAAACTAATCTTAATAGCATTAACAAGATAAATCTAGATCTATTGTCATTCGCTATATTCAAAGGAATGAGATAAACGATTACAGTAACAAAACCAAATTGATATAAAAATAGAATAACAAAAACAAATGAAATACTTCGAAAGACACAAAGACACATTTCTTATTCCATACGCTAGAACGAATTCGTACAAGTGCTCCTTCTTCCATAGTGCCATTAGAGAATGGAATGGGTTGCCTGAATTAGCCAGGAAAACCAACGACTTAGCAGAGTCATTGATTAACATGCATGCCTAGATTGACAAATGAAATACGTAGGACGTAATTATCTTCTTTTTTAAACGTAACGTCTGCACTATATAAAATAAGATATTTCTTTTTATTTAGGTAATAAAATACCAAAATAAATGTTGAAACGGGAATTTGAATGTGGGATTCAATTGGGGCCTTCGGAATTTTTTGCACTCTAGGCCCTGAAGCTGATGGTATGAAGAAATGTATTTGGTGTCATTGCTTGCATTAAGTTTAAGGACTGCGAAAACAAAAAAAAAAGGGGGGGGGGAGGTTATAAGAAGAAAAGTCAAATGAGTGATTGTATGTGTCGGGGGCGCCTAAAGGAGCGGGTGTTTCCAAAAAGTCAAAAGTCTATGTCGGAGAAATTACGATGCGCAGGTTAAAAGAAAACAAAATGGGGCTTCCAGAGATCGAAAAGAGACAGCCAGACAGACGAAAAAGAAAATAAAGAGCGGGCCGTAAAATTTCAATGCAACTGGTACACTAGCTCAAGGGCTACAAAAAAAGGTGTGTTAAGTTGATCGTTAAAATGTGGCCCCTTTATTACAATTTAAAAAAAAAATGAAATGAAAAGGTGTTCCGTTCATAATTATCAATATAAAACCTGGGAATAAATGAACGGGCGTAGCCGGTGTGTATTGCTAGTAGCTCTATAATTAATTGATTTGTTTTAAAAGGGAAAAGCCGATATAGAATATCTATTAACATATTTGTTTTTGAAACTGCGAAAGAGGTTTAAGAAACAAAATCGTTGAGGGGAAAAAAGAATGAGAATGGGAAGAAAAAAAAAAAAAAAAAAGAAAAGAACCTAACTACAAAGTTACTAGATCTTTCGAATTAAGTGACATCTGTTCGATACACTCGTCTCATAGAAATGGGACAGTTTCACAATGGGACCGGGAGGATGGTTAGGGTTGGGGGGGGGGGGAAGTGATATAAAATGTAAAGGCTAATATTAAAATTGGCGACTCTATGCCTAACAAATGACCTAAAACTATATGATTGAAACACTAGTCATTGATAGATTTCAAGGTGTGTAGGCCCCTACTTTGTAGATCATATATCCTTCAGACCACTTTAGGACAGTGTTGGTAGGTAAATCAAGCAATGGTTGTTGGTCAGTGGTACTCAAACCTTTTTCTGTCTGGACTCTGGGGTCCTTTGAATCGCCGGCATGCGTGGGCCTAATACTGGATACAACTAAAAGTCCGAGAATTCAATACAATGGAACCTCTGCGGCTATGAGCAAAATCTTTGAAGAGCCGAATAGTACTGCGCCACGATACTAGCTATGAGTTATATAAAAGTTATTTCTTACGAGTTCAAAATGTTTCGCATTCACACTGGCTTCAAAGAGGCGCGGGACCCTGGACAAGTGTCATATCAGGGCCACGAATATTTGTATAATGGGTTTACGCCTGACATGGACAAAAAGATTCTCTTAAGCGCGAGATCCCTAAGGCGCGGAGGCCTGGGTCGGTTGCCCTACTTGCCAACTCCTAAGGCCTGCTATGCTCCAAGGAATCAAATAATTAATGGAATCACTGATGTAATGAATAGTATTTCCAGCTTCCTCCAATGCACTCACTCACTGAATGAAAAATATTTAAATTAAAACTAATTTGTTTTACATCATCTGTTAGCCCCTCCCCAATGTATGGACAATTATATGTAAATATGCAGAGAAAAAGAAATTAAGCTTTTAACATTCTGTGAATCAACTGTGACTCGGTGACAAACTGAATGAAAATTATTTAAATAAAAACTAATTTGTTTTACATCATCTGTAAGCCCCCCCCCCCCTCTTTTTATTTCTGTCCTATTCGTAGAACAACAGGAAAACAGCATTTTCTATTTGAAGTGATTTTCATCGGGTCCTTGGGGTGGTTGCATTGGTGTTGGTCATAAAAACATGCCCATAGTATTTCACAAGTACCACTGTCAGACGACTTTAATTGCGGACGCTCTACACTCACACCTCATGTAGCCTTTCCAATGTCGAGTAGGTTCGAAGTCTCTGAAAACCATCAATCTAGATTTATGCATATCTATGTGAAAACTCTCAAGTGTCCAGGGAATGGTTGCAGACAGAGCTTGGAAGGGCGTCGCACGGCTAAGTGCCCATCACGCCCCAATGTGAACTACAGTTCCAAAATAATCAGCCTTTGACATTTTGGTATGCTGTCTGCTTATTGAATTAATTATTGACGCCTTGCTTCACGACAAAGCCGTCTTGAACATTAAGGTCATGTTTCAAGGACTAATTGTCGGAAGCTATTTCAAACTCTCTGACAAACGGTTTCGTCTTTACTTAATGAGATGCAGACGTGTACAATTACTTTCAAACAACATATTTATTCTTTAATTGTGTCTAGGTAGTTAATAGAGGATAATTACCCTAACCCATGATGATTTTTATATTACGTGCGTTTTAATTAAACCGTGTGGGGGGGGGGAATTGTAAGGAGATAGGACACACAGGAAATATCAGAATTAAAAGGAAGCGCGAAACTGAACTAAAGTTCGTAATTACGCCTACGGAGTTAGTAGTTCATATTAGAAGTTTTAAAATACCTAGTTAGCAGTTCATATTAGAAGTTTTGTTTATGTAGGCCTATTATAGGCTACTCAGAATCAGTTTGCGACATTACACCAAACAACAACAAAAAAGTTGTACCTAAATGTAGTTATTGAACCATGTAACTACCCATATATCTATCTATTCTAAATGATTATTGTTTTATGACACATTCCTGCGTTGAGTCAATATACGTGACCACTCTCATCAACCTCGGCCTCACTCTCGGGAGTCAGCGCTTCTCCACAGTGGGCCCCTTTCCTGTTTTTTTTTTTCATGGACTAAAATCTTTTGTAAATGCATTGTAGTTTTAAACCCATATTTAATTATTGATCAAGTAAAAACGACATTAATACCTTGATTAAAACGAATAAAATAATAAAACTACAATATGTGGTGTCAACTTCTAAATTAATTAGTTCAAACGGTTTTTGTGAGAGGCGTCTGTTAAGAGAAAAGTTCAAACCTTTTTTTGTCTTAAAGAAATATAAATACGTCTCCGATTCTACCAGTTTTTCTCACACAGGAATAGTCGAATTTCTCTCATTGACGTGTAAAACATCACTCTGTTGACGTCGTTTTGTTTGAACTAAACAGGCTCTCTCTTGATTTCCTGCTACGAACAGCTGCTGACAGGAAAAAATGGAGGAGTTTGGTTACGTGAACTGTCACAGCAGTCGTACGATGAAAGTATACGAAGAGAGGAGATGAAACAGGCTCTCTCTTAAGACATATTGCGGGTGATCTTACGACAATCAAATCCATTAGAAACGTACATGACGGTACATGCATAGACCTCGAAATATATAAATCTTTGGTACACGGGATACTGTGATAGTTGAGTCAGAACCCATTACTTTGGAGGGCAGTCTGTTGGAGAAAGTAGAGTCCTTCCCCTACTTGGGTAGCATTATAGATGAAACAGGTGGAAAGTATGCTAATGTGAAAGCGAGAATTGGGAAAGCAAAGGTCGCCTTAATACAGCTCAAGAAAAAGGGCAAGAGAAATTTCAAAAGTAAGGCCTTTTTGCTCTATGGAGCTGAGACCTGGATAACAACTAAAACTGTCATTAGAAAAGTGAAAGGTTACATTAGCAGCTGTTTCGAAGAATACTTTAAGTCTGTTGGCCAGAAACCATCAGCAAAGAACCAAACAAACTCATGTACAAGAAGAAATCAGAAACAGAAGATGGATCTAGATTGGGCTTATTTTGCGCAAATCGCCAACTAGCATCACAAGGAAGGAATTGAAGTGGAACCCACAAAACAAAAGAGAGAGAGGGCGTCATAGAAGCACCTGGAACAAGATGGAAGGAATGGCCCAGGACAGGGGACTATGGAGATCTATTGTTGGCGACCCAGATGGGGTGACGGGCTGTAAGTGTAAGTAAGTACATGGGATACATGTGTCTCGAGTCCCTAAAACTTCAGGATAGGGTTAGTATCAAATATACTTCACCTGCGCTGTTTTTACTAGAAGAATGTAGGCACCTGGACAGTGCCTTTCTGAATTTTAAAATGCAGGAAAACGCTCTGCCCCTGGCCAGGCCGGAGAAATATACAACGCACTGCCTCTCCGACTAAAAAGGACGCGAAAGAATACTTTCTTTTTTAAAAAAAAAAGTCAGGCAATGCGTGTGTCACAATTCGAATCTCTGTTACATTAACGTGAGAATATACAACTACGTTATGAATACAAATAAAAACTTGATTACAAAGACAAAGACTCAAAATCGGCCCCCGAAATGGTCCACCCAGGCAGGCTTCAATATTTTCAAAAAGAACATCCAAATGAAATTATATCAAAGACAAATGAGAGATAAGAATGGAGAAAGAAGGTTGACAGATCTTGTGTATTGCCCCAACGGTACAGCAGATCAAAGGATATGTGCAAGTGAATGCAAAGTTAGATGTGAACCTGGCCTAACTAGTTCTCCTTTCAGACCTTGTGGTCTATAGGGCAGATGATGTAAAGTTCGTCTGTTTTTGTGGCCTACGGTTAACGAGGGTTCATGTAGCCAGCACGACGACCAACCGCCTTTACTTTTCCCCAACTAATATCAGGTACCCATTGGATCTGGGTGGACTCTGGGGCGCCTAAGGATTTCGAAGTTGAAAATCCCAGTCTTCACCAGGATTCGAACCCGGGGCACCCGGTTCGGAAGCCAAGCGCTTTACCGCTCAGCTACCGCGCCTCTCCTGGCCTAACTGAAGTCTTATAATTGATGTAATTGTTTTGAAAAGGCTCAATGTCTAAAAAAAAAAAAAATCATTTTCATAACGTGTAAAAATGTTCATGAAAATGACGTTTACAAGACTACTATTCTTTTTAATTTAGGTCTAACATATAATGCATACTAATTAGCTTTTTCTCTTTAAAAAACTGCTTGCATAACTGATTTTAAAAATGAGATTTTTCGCTTTCAGAAAAAAAAAAGCAGCCGTTGCATCAGAACTTTGAATGGTCTAAAATATTGTGATGTCGGATTTTCAATATCTTTTATAGTTTACGAGATCTAAACGGGACGGACGGACAGACATTTCGCACAAAACCAATAGCGTCTTTTCCTCTTTCGGGGGCCGCTAATAACTGTGCTACGGAAGAAAAAGTTTGGGAAACGCCGATCTAAATATTATTGCGTCTGCCTAGGCTTTATCGTTGTTCAACACAAAGCTGTTAAAGGCAAACAGGCAACTTACAATAAATCCGCCCACTTTACTAGGCTAATGTGTTCGTAGCGTAACCAGCACACATAGCTGTGATGCTGATATCAAAATAAAAGTGAAGATAATCAGAGACAGGCCTGGTTTATTTTATCTTGCACCGCTTGTCAATACTCAGATGCGGAAGTTTATTGAATAAACATTCAAATAAAATGTCAATAATAGGACTATCATATAGTGTAGCCTACCCTTCAATAATTGCCACCTTTCCCCATTAGAATTACAACTGACTTTATCCAACATGCCAAAGATGGAAAAATATTTTTTTAAAGAAATTCAATATACAATAAACTTTCACATTTTTAGATTTTGTAAATTGTATATTCTGCTAGCTGTGCGGGCTTTTCAGTAGCCTGCAATGGGGTGGGGGGTAGGTTTGGAACTCCTTCAGCATGGAGCTCAGACAAACCACTTGATTCCCCACATTCAATAAGAACCTTAAGACCTGCCTGTTCAAAAAAGTTTGCCCATCATTGGGCTAGGATGCAGTGGGGCCATCCGAAACATGTCAAACATAAAAAAAAAAAATATTTAAAAATGCCTCCTTGATTCTCAAGCTTTAAGTAGACGCTGAGAGGCGAGGGGGACTCAATCAACTAGCAGGTGGGACTCGGGCCTAATGCCGCCAATGTTAGATCTTTTTCAACTAAGAAGGATAGTTTGGAGTCTGTTACGAGGAGAGCAACTGGATGCTGGGAAATGAAGAGCCACTTTACAGGTTTAAAAAAAAAAAAATAAGAGTAAGGTTCAGACCTTGCGATATAAAGGCAGATGAAAGGTGATCTATTTCTGTGGCCCGCGGTTCACGAGGTGTCATGTGGCCAGCACAACGACCAACCGCCTTTACTTTTTCGTCAACTAATGTCAGGTACCCACTAGAGTTGGGTGGACTCAGGGGCGCCCTAGAAATCCCGAAATGCAAAATCCCAGTCTTCATCGAGATTCGACCACATGACCTCCCAGGCTGTATTAATAAGAATCGGTTAGGAAGCTTTAACACTCAGCCACCGCGCCTCCAACTTTATGGAGTACGTGATAGGGAAGCTCTGACGTTGAAAAATACGAGACTTATTTGAACATTGATAACGCTCGTAAATTTTAGTTTTAATAATAGATCTCGTTTATTTTTTTAAATCTTAAAAAAAAAAGCGTTGCAATAGATAACAAAAGTCTACATTAACAAAAAGTTACAATGCCGGTACCATCAAGTAACCTTTATAGACATGATTATGCAGAGAGAGAGCAATATAACACGCCCACCCTCGAGCCATTGGATAATTTGACTTCCACCTCTCATCCTGTTTCTCAATAGGCGCATTTATAGATCTGGTTGTCTCAACCTAAAATCAAGTCGAAAGCTAGACATAAGCCTTAAGATTTGTTTTTTCCAAAGCTGATCTATAACGTGGCCAGGCCAGACTATTGGAGGTCGGGGGAAAGCAGAGGAGATAAAGTTTCTACTTAAAAACACATTTATTGCATGCATAAAATCAAAGCTACGAACTGACAAGTGTAATAAACGCGTTAAAATGTGACTGCTAGAAATCAAATAGACCAACATGACAATTAGGATAGGATCCTTCAGTTTACATACACATCTTTAAGTCTTATCACTGAGTCCATAAATAAGATCTTATTGTTTGTGCAAGTTTGAGCTTATCATCCCCTTTCTATACATATACCTAATGAATGTATCCTAAGAATGTATCTATCTATCTATCCATCTATCTTTCTATCTATCTATCTATATATATATATATATATATATAATAAAACTTCATTCGTTTTCAAAGTAAAAGAGTAAAGAAGACTGACTGCAGTGAGACTGTGTCAAGGCAGATTGGTGTGCGTACGAGTTTAAAGCGCGAGAGATTACAAATGTCTTCGAAAAGAACAACCTTAAGTTAACAACAAAAAATCAATAGCAAGCATTTATATGTGTGCAGATCAAAAGCGTTCATCAGAACTCAATTAGATCATAACCTACTGGCCCGTATTCTGTATCAGTTGCAATGTGAACTCGGTATGAATATTTGATTTAGGCTATGTTACTTTTCTTTTTCACTAATGTCAGTGGCGTCCCTTAGGTCGGTGTCACACTGTGCAGTTCACTAAAAGACGTCAATAGAGCGATGATATTTTACTTGCGTTAGTGAAGCCGCTTTGCATTGTTTTACTTTTGATTCGATGTAATTTCTTTAACATTAGTTATAGTGTCGTTTAGTCGTATCTATTTCATTAATAGGTTTCTCAGATATGGAATAATATGGCGAATATAGTTTCGAAGCGACTTCGAATTATCTTTTAGAAATGAGCCTTGGGATGAGTTCTAGTCGAAACCATGGGCATAGCCAGGATTTTTTTCGGGGGGGGGGGGGAACCCGCGCGGAAAATATATATGTGTGTGTATGTACATAATTAATATTTATTAAATTCTGACCCTTCATTCTTTCGGAAGACGTTTATTGTACCCTAGAATAGATTCTTTCTGGAGTTAGTGGAAAATTTGTAGACTCCCCGCCACTGCCAGCAAGGTGGTCTGGGTGAGCGCTGCGAGTTCCGCCAAGCACTATTTCCGGTATTGAAAGCCAACAAAATGCATATTCTGAGGTATCTACAGTGCATTATTCTGCTATTAAAAAGTTTTATTTCAAAAACTTTATGTGCTTACTGAATTAGATACTCCAGCGTCGTTTGGCGCATTGTGTGGCAAGCGGCTTCCACAAAAATCTGTCACAGGCAAACGCCGATGGTCGAATTGATGCCGCATACATAGAAGTTACCCTTTCCACACTGCTAGTGCCTCCAAAGTAGAGATGGAGAACGAACCAAACTCGAACCTCACCGAACCTTAAAACTGATCGGTACGAACCGAACCGAACGAACCATCCTAACATTAACCGAACTAAATCAAGATTTTGCAATATTCTATTTAGAAAAAAAAAGAAGTTTTCCAGCAACATGATTTAACAGTTATTTATAATACTTGGAACATACTTCTGCCTTCTAGAGCTGGCCGTGTCCTTGACATTTTGAAAGTGCATCTTTCCTGCGTCTTCCTTTGGTATCAACACGATGGGTGCCGTACCCTTGAATATTTGTGAGTTAATGAAATGGGAGATTTGAAGGAACGAAAAGTAGATTCTGAATGTAGAAACTACTAGGAAAATAGATCTTTATCTTTTTGTGGAAAATGTAAATAGGCCAATGCGTAAATAAGGAGAGGCCTACTTATCAGAGATGGAAGAAATGTGCAATGAAAAGAAAAATGCAGCCACCATTTTTCCCATGACAATAGAAGTCTCAATGTTAAACAAAGCGATAGAGCAGCAGAGTTCGAAATTTGTTCTATTGCCGCTGACATACCTGATACCGCTCAAGTCTTAGTACTTATATTCGCGGTACAAAAAAGCAATTTAAAAATCACAGAAGAGATAGCTGCTACGAGGAGCGTGCACGAGACGACCACTGGCAAAGAATTGTTCATAGAAGTTTCAGACATAATGGAGGATGTTTCTCTTCTTTGGGAGAAATTAGTTGGCGTGACTATTGATACCACCAGAAGTATGGTTGGATGTCATAGCGGACTGGCAACGAAAGTTACTAGAAAAAATGTGAAGTTAAACGGAACCTCTGTGGCAAGGTGTTGAATCAGGACCACGTGATGATGTGTTCAGCACTGTACATTTTATAACATTTCAAGCGTTAAACTACAAAATTTCTAAGAATTTTTTGACGTTTTATTTTACAGTGAAGTGCGCTGGTTAAGCAGAGGAAAGGCTCTAAAACCTTTTTTTTATATGAGGCATGAAACTGAAATTTTTATGACAGAGAAATGAAAACAAGTGCCTTTTTAAAGTGACATCACATCATATCAAAATGAACTCAAATAACAAAACTACAAGAAAAACAAGATTTCGAATGTATAAGCTGGCATAAGTGCCTTCTAAACGAAATTACAATTATCATTTAGCAGCATCCCCCCCCGTAACGCCTCTGGCTAACGCTTAGTAGCCTACCAGTAGGGTTTTAATAGCTTCCTATTTTCACAAGAAAAAAACAAAAAAGGATAATACAGAAATAAAAATTGAAAAAGCTAAGAAACCTATGGAATGGGTTGCCTGTATCAGCCAGGAAAATCAATACACGCACAAGAGATACACATAGATACGTGTATGGCGTAATTATAATATTCTTTTGAAGAAACGTCTGTAGTGTATAAGACGAGACGCCAGTCATGGTTATACAGTTCAAAACGCCGCTGACACAACATTCAAATGGTTTAAGTTCAGGGACGCCGATCCCCCCCCCCCTTTTTACGCTTAAACATTCAAAATATCTAACAACAGTTGGCCCAACACTAAAACTGACATGTTTAAACGAGGCGCTTGTCACATGACCGACAAGGATAAGTGATCTGTTTCCTAGACTAGGAAGTGACGGGACAATAATTGTTGACAACATTCCGACCTGCAGCTTATCAGCACTCGCAACGCGGCGTTCAGAAGTAGACTAGTCCTACTAGGCGTGATAGCTCAGTAGTTTCACGGAAAATTGAAAAATGGGGTGGGTTGGGAACAAGATAAAAAAAAAAAACAACCTGTATATAAAAACTGTGGATTTAGAACTTCCCTCCCTCCTTTATCGACCACATCAGCGAAGTTCAACATTTTTCAGCCTGGGCACATAAAACATTTTCCACACACGTTTCACGGACCGCATCAAAACAAAAAAATGTCATTTGGTAAAATCGAGATTAATCGCTATAGAAGGCCTCAACACTGACCAATAGTTTAGACCAATAGCTCGGTGAAACTGCCCACAGGTTGCGACGTCGCAGGTCAGTTGTGAAGCTTGCGATATCGATTGCTCTCGGTCCAATTGAACGTAGCTTGCGGATTCAGTTTGGGCGTCACTGGACTAGATAGCCGAAGCTCGAATATAACAACGTAGGCTCCTATGAATTCGTTAGACAGAGACCATAGACTATAGATATATATATACAGGACTGCCAACACTAAGGGTAACTAAGCATAAGTTTCGTTCAACTTCAAAATGTGAGTCGATGTATATATAGTCTATGACAGAGACAAAGGTTTATATTAGAAAATACACGAGCATAATTGTTTTTGCTTGTTAGATGTTAAACATGTTTCGGATGTTCCTTCAGAGTTGAAAATAATCTACATCCTAGTTCAAGCCTCCCGCAGGACGACCGGGGGGGGGGAGGGGAATGGCAGAGGGCAGGGACCATCGAAACGACCGAACCACAGTCCAGCGTGCATAGGCCTATCACCCTAACAACCTATGAAAATTATTAGTATCTTAAATCCCAGACATATTCTATTTGTAAGGACTAAAGAAAAGTTTACGGTCATCTTGTAGAAGTCGACCCTGTGATCTTATAGAGGACAGGAGAGCTGCAGGTCGTCCACTCTTAAGATATAGGTATAGATGTATTTAAGCGCAACATGAAGCTCTTTAAGATCAAAAACGTGTAGTGCAAGCATTAAGGAAGGGGGTGGCGTAGACAGGATTAAAAACGATGTAGCGTTTCGTAATTTTGAATGCCTAACTCTGACCTTGGATGTGTATCAATTACTGGTCTCTATCATTTGCAAATGGGAAAAGATGTCCACGGGAGTAATGCTGTTGAACGGGAAAGCAAGGGGAAATAACAAAATTTACCTTTCTCTATTAAAACCTTATTATTTCCCTTGTTATAATTTATTTTAAAAGAACAACAAACACTTCCCCATTCAACTAAAGAAAAACAAATACAAAAAAAAAACTTTACAATGAAAAATAAAATAAAAACACTGTAATATTTCCAGTGTGTATTTCACTGTCAAAAGGTAGTTTCACATCATTAGACCTGTACATTCATAAATGACTTAGTCCATTTATAACATCTCAAGCAAATGAAGCACTATTGGTTTACAGCCATCATTTGAAATAATCTTAACAAAACGTATTCAGTTATATGTAAAACAAAACTAATTCACTGTTTACTTGCATAAAGGAAATAAGGATCATTTAAAATTCCATATCACTACTATCCTTGATTGTATATTCATTATTTATATTCAAGCAAATATAAAAAGATTTTTATATGTAATAATACAGGCAATACAGAAAATCCAAATCAAAGTCACTTTTATTTGCTTTTTTTTTTCTTTAGATCCTGCCTTATATATATATAACTGATGCTCAGTTGATTTGAGGCCATGCTCTATGTCACTAGCAGACATGCCTTTGCTAATGGGAAACCTGAGTAAAATATTGTCAACCATAATTTTTAGCAGTAACAGCAAGTTACTCAGACAAAACAAAACTTTATTAAAATAGGTCTACACGTTTAAACAGGCCTGGACATACATCAATAATAGTTGAGTTCCAAAGTTTTATTAGTTTTAAACAAAAAAAGCACATGTCAATACATTAGTTTTTCTTAAAATGATTTCCTATGCTGCAATGTAATGTTAAATGCTAAAAGTCATGGCAGACCTTGAAAACAGTTGTGTAGACCTCCATGTAACTAAATCAAACATAACATATATCTAATGTCTTTCTCGACTATAAAGTGCAGTAATAATATGTATTTCTAGTACTTATATACAAACAAATTTCCCAGTCAAGAATTGAAGTTAGTAATACCTTCTTCCTCTAAATCTTGTTCTCATGTCCAACTGAAGATAAAACAAATCAAACTTCAAAAACAATGAATAGTTGAGTTCATTTTTGTAAATGATATTTTTAAACAAGCAGTATTAAATACAGGTGGAGACTCAGGTGAGACATTGAGAGAATTTGAATGACATGTCAAACAACCAAACAAGAGTACCATTGAAATGAAATGTAGTTAAAGAAGTAACAGGGCATCATTCGTGTCAAACAAGCTTGATATAACATAGTTGTAACCAAATATTTAACAATAAAAGTTTTTGAATAAATATTTTTCTCACAGTATTTATATGATATTTTTAATTTCAGAATCTTTAGGGCACCTCTGAGCACCCAGCTCTGATGGGTACCTGACATTAGTTGGGGAAAAGTAAAGGCGGTTGGTTGTTGTGCTGGCCACATGACACACTAATTAACTGTGGGCCACAGAAAGAGATGACTTTACATCAACTGCCCTATAAATCACAAGGTCTGAAAGGGGAACTTTTTATTTATATTTTAGATTGGCAATGCATCTGATTGGAGAAATTAAAGTCTTTCTACCCAGAATGATATCTGCAAATACTCACCCATAGTCATCATAGTTAGACTCTGTAACAGCTGGCAAAAATCATGTTCATTTTCTTAGTTCATACAAGGTCAAATGTTTTGGAACATGATTTTTAAAGTTAAAACTAATTACAGTTTTAATGTCCAGGTAATCTCTCTAATAATTGACACAAGAGGCAACTAATGCCAACATTAAGCACAATTGCAGTTTTTAATACAGGCTATAGAAAGCCATGGATAATGCATGGCCACCCAAAAGTAACATCCACATATTAGGCTCATATGACATTGAGCAATGCATAGCACTGCAGTATGGCAAGGGGCTTGATGTTATATATATATATAGTCAACAACTATGTCTAATTGCCTTTACTTTCCACAACAAATGTCCGGCTTCTATTTATGGTTAAGTGGAGTCGTCACCAGGATTGGAACTAAAAATTGATGTTTAGAATCTCAATGTTTTATCTTCAAGTCACACCGCTTCAACAGAAATATATTCTGTTGACATAGGCTTGATTGGGTAAAAATAATAACTGTGTATATTTACTACAAACAACCAAGATTGAACAATAAATCTTTTCTTACCAAAGATCTCTTGCATTCAAAGAAAGCATTTCTTAACATGGCACATTTCTCTGGTATTTGTGGGTCATGCAGACACTCTCTGGGTGTTTTCTTATCCTAGAATACACAAAATTACAAGGATACATTTGCAAACATAGAAAAGATTGTAAATAAGACACAGTCTGCTTATGATTTTAGTATGTACAGTATAAAAGCAGTTATTCCTAGTTTTTAAAACAAAAACAAAAAGTTGCCCACTCTTATTTTTAAATATTTATGTACACATATTTTTTTTTATTTACAAAATATGGTCTAAGATTAATTAGCAATTTAGTTATCCCTTCTTACCGAGCTATAAAATTTCGTTTAAAATTAATTTTACAACAATACTGATTTGTTTCCTTGCTCAATTACCTTGAATACAATTTATTTTGTTTTAAATTCTAGCTATTTTTCTTAGCAAAACAAGTAAGAGTCATCTTAAATAATCAGCTCCAGGTCTGATGCAGTCAGTTTAGTCATAAATGTAAATTAGAGTGGATTCTGTCTCAACACCAGAGTTAAAACATGTATTTGTGCCGATCTAGAGCCATTTATGATGACAGCTAGATCTCTTTTTGTTATGGGATCCTGAATCCATTGATGTAGCTGACCTGAGATACCTGATGCAATTTAGCTTTTAAGTACCTATAGGCTAAAGTGGTGAACTAACAAAATTTCTTTCCAAGTGCCATTAGATCATTGAAATGCTTGCTGAGTCATCCAGAAAAAACATATATTTACATATGGTTAAGTGAAGGACATAATAAATTTCTCTTTTCAAGGAATATTCTACAGGATAAGAACTTAATCAATGCTTTAGTTAAGTCTAAAAAAAGTGCATTTATTTATTGATTATCTGAACCTTTTGAAAAAATATCATCTAAAGCAGGGGTCGCAAACTCATTTCAGCATGTGGGCTACAGTGGAAAGTAACAACCATTCAGCGGGCCACAACACAAAAAGATAATGTTTATTCATTAAATTTTACGAACACTACTGTCACTGCAGTTAAATGATAAAATAAAGTTTTTATAACTATTAATTACATTTAGTGTAGCTTATTACATGCACTGGCAGTTAAGTTGACCAGACCATCAACATTAGGCCTGAGGTCGCGTGTAGTGGCAAGCTGCAAGGTTGCTCTCATATACTTATCAGTCAGTCTTGATCGTAATGCTGTTTTGTTGAACTTCATTCTGGAAAAAACTGTTCGGAAACGTATGTACTCCCAAACATCGCTAGAATTCTAGCAGCTGCGCAGAATAAGTTTGTAAACTTCTCTCTGGAAAGAAACTGGTAGAAATCTGGAACACCAACATCAGCGTATTTTTGCTTCAGAACAGTGTCACACTGCAGGTCCAGTAGTTCCCTCTGGACTTCCTCTGGAACGTTTTTCATTTCAACTGCAAAAGGAGTGGCAACAAGGAAAAACAGTGGTTCGAGAGCAGTGAATTGCTGAAAGCGGTGTTCAAAATCTTCCAGTAGTCTCTGTCTTTCATTGCCATGAACAATGCTATTTCCCGTCTCAGTTCAAAAAATCTCTGCAGCACTTTTCCACGATTCAACCACTGATTTCCGTATGATAAAGCAACTCTACGTATTCTGTTTCCAAATCAGCTAGAAATGACACAAACTGTCTTTGGTTGAGACCCTGTGCATGTATAAAGTTCACCGTCTTCACGACAACATCCATCTTGTTCTTCATTTGTAGACTTTTGCCACTGAGTGCTACTTGGTGCAGAATTCAGTGTATGGCTGCAAAAGGTCACGCCAAGCTGAGCTGATACCGTTTCTCTACCATTAATCCAACAACACCAACCTTCTCTGAACACATTGTTGGTGCACCGTCCATAGCCACTGAAACAAGTTTTTCCCATGGTACCTGTCAATACAAGCTTCCAGTTCAAGTTTTCGTCGACCCCACGAATGAATACAACACAGTATGCGGTGTCTGTTACACCAGTAGACTCGTCCAGTGCAATGGAATATACTACAAAGTCTTTTGCAGCAGCAATCAGTTGCTGTTGAACATTTGTCGCTGACTCTGTGATCCTGCTTGCAACTGTGTTCGCAGACAAACTTATGCCTTCGAAGAGTTTCTTTTTCTCGGGGCATTTAATTTCAAACACTTGTAGCATACACTCTTTTACAAACAGGCCTTCAGTGAATGGTCGTGATGCCATCTCACTAACAACAAAGCTTGCCTTCACAGACTCTTTGCTTGCAGTGGGCGGACACCTCATTTACTGATTTGTGCAGTTGTAAATCATTTCACGGCTTATATGTGGTCATTGTAAATTTTATCTATTTTTTGTTTAATTCGCGGATGTGGCCGCGGGACACACAGATTTGTTTCGCGGGCCACATGGGACACGTGTTTGAGACCCCTGATCTAAAGTAATGTTTATGTGTTGTTTGAACAATATTATAAACAACATCAAGTTCAGTTTAATTAAGGGCTCTCTCATCAAAAGCCTTCACAAAAAAACTATGTGTTTGTATGATTCCTGGGGTCAAGAGGAATAGGCTTTCCTGATTTATTTATTAAAAATGTCTGTGGAAAGCTTTGTGGGTATCTCCTTTGTTTCCAGACTCAAACTATTTTTCCAGCTTTTGGTTGGTTATTCAGGCATAATGAAATCTACTAGGGGACTCAACTGATGGTGCCTGCAATGCTATTATCAATGAATGATGAATGCAATATTTTTAATGAATGAAAATGGTGAATTGAGTATGGTGAAATAGAGGCTAGTCCTGACCAGGGTACAAACCACCGCCATTCAACTTGAGAACTCCACTGAACATGATTACAGAGACAGCCAAAAAAGAAACTTTTTTTGGTCAGTAGAATGCTAATTAATTTTTGTGCAAATTTAATTTGCCATTTTCTCATCATTTATTTGTTCACCACTTTACAATTGCCTTTTATTGGTAATTACCAGTCACACCTATATGTGATTTGGTCACCCCTACATCATCATCATAGTGCCATATAGAGTTGGCTGATCATGTGTGTGTGTGTGACCAAGATGATGTTAGTATTGGCAATACAGTATTGTATTACTATGGGCTTTGTATAGCCTGCACTATGAGTTGCAAGTGAGAAAGCATTACACTGCAGAACAAAAGACATGTTCAAATCATAGTTATATATGAGAATGAGATTTTAATTTAGGATTTTCAAATAACTTCAACTTTAATGATTGCTCAAGACTTGGTAAAAATAGAAGAGGTGATTTATTTCGTTGGCCACAAAACAATCTACAAAAGTAAGAATTTTTAAAATTCCCATTCCCATTAAAGTCTTATTGCAAAAGCTTATATGATGTCATAGTTTTTAAAGACTCATTTAAATTACCTTTCTGACGCAATCAGTTTTAGACATGCACTCTAGGAGATCATCTCTCAGACCTTCACATGCATATTTCTTTTTTTGCTTAGTTTCCTCAACATCTTCATAAAATTTTGGCATGATTTAAGTGGTCTAGAAAAAAGAACAACAGTACAGATTATTAACATTTTACATTCTAATGAGTAATACTATTCTCATAGATCTAGATCTACTCTTGAACTCTTGACAATAAAAAGCCAGATATTAAGTTTCATGCACGAAATAAATCAGCTGTATTCACAAATCAGAGTATTTTTCACAGTCAAGTATCATGATGTCAATGATGAAAGTGGGATGAGATAGGTCTAGATGATTTAGTCTTAATTTAGTAGATTATCACTACACTAAAAATTAGTGACTAAATCTAAGGCAATTTCCGCATTAAGTTCCTTTATTTACCGTTGCTATCACGGCAACCGGCGGCCACTTTTTGCCAGATGGACTTCGTTACTGATGCAATAATAAAACAAAAAATAAAATTGAGGAAGAAGTTTTTTAGTTTGCTGCCAACTAAAAAATATAATTCTGATAAATAAATATATATGGGTTAGTAAGTGTAGACCTATTTTATTTAATCAAAACATATACTACATTTTAATATATCGAGAATCTATAGCATTTCTATACATTTTTATGTGTTTTATAGCTCAAGTTTGTTAATAATAAAATGTTTATGTTCTGTCTTTCTCTGGCAATTATTTAATAAAGTTTAAAAAAATCATCTCATGTTTCTTCTTTTTTTTTCCAATTCGCTAATGGTTCAATTAATATTGCGTGTGTGTGTCACCGATGATTTTCCCTATTATCCTATACGTGGACTTTTTTGTTTACATTTTTTAATAATTAATACGGGTATTTAAAAATAAAATATTTTTTTAAAATTTACATACCGATTATCCATTAGCCTAGCTTATCGTGATTAATGCCGGCCCTCCTCGTTTCTCATTCTGGACTTGGGACCAGACTAATGGTGGAGTTACCGGCTTTTAATGACACGACTACGGTACGGTACGACGGTAGAGGAGACAGAGATGCTAGTTGATATATCCAGAAGCGGCCTTAGGGGGTGGCGAGTGGGGAAATTTAGGCACCGGTAAATTAAGCACTTTTTGACAAGGCGGAAAATTAGGCACTCTTAAATAAATTTCCAGTGCCACGTCTCGGGCGGCCCCACGATACCAGAAATATTTTTATAGAGTTTGTTGAATCATTATTTGCGTCGATTGAAGGCATATAAATCAATATTAGAGGACTGCAGACAAAACCTTACTAGCTAATACTTATATGCAGAACAATTACAATACAGTACGTAATTAATAGTCTAACGGCCAATGGTACGATACCTACGTAAAGTAGCGCTTTAGGATTTTGTAACAAAAATAAGGCGTATAGCATTAGAGCCGAACTAGCTCATTTGGTTCATGAGATATTGTCTAAATACTTTTAATAGTCTACGCTTATGGCTCATAGTCTACGCTTATGGCTCACGGGCAAAAACAATGGGAAGGGGGGTATAGGTGGTAGAAACAGACAATCCCAAGAATAGGGAGGGGAGGGAATACAAGTTATCTAACAAAGTCCAGGATGACATCTAGATGTGAGAAGGTGTAGGGAAATCCTTCGGCCAGCTGCGCGTCATTGATGTCCGTCTTTTCTACGCTGTACCTGAGTAGGGGGACACAACCAATGGGGAAACAAATTTACTATAAAAAAAAACTCACACGGTTTATTAGTAAAAATGTGAGTGTAGTTAAAGTTTCAAATTATAAATAATTTACTATGCATTTAAAAGAGAAAATTCAACTTGTGATGTAATACTAAAATTGATAAAACTATATGTATCAAATATAAAATTGATAAATCAATTTATTTGGGAATAATAATAGCAAAGGAAAATCTGTCAAGTTATTACACTGAGGAATATTTTCAGAGTTCTTCATAACATAATGAATCAGGCTCCCTTTCACAGACGGCTACTTCCAAACATATTGGGTCTACATGTCGATCATCAACATCAACTTTTTACCGCACCACCCCTATCCTTTCAAAAGTGCGCCTCCCCTTCCAAAAGCACATCTGAAGGGTTAAGGTAGATAGGGAGAAGGCGATTAGCCTATTTTATCGCCAACACTCTCCCATCCGAGTATGTGTCTGTCATCATAATCCTTTGCTTTATAGTTGAAGTTGGTGGGGGGGGGGGGGGGGGGGGAAAGGGGGACTGAAGTGGTAACATTTACTACCCTACACTCAAACTTGACTTTGCGTTTGCTAAGGATTTAGATTTTTTTAAGACTTAAGATTAAATTTGTCCTTTAAGTTTGTTGAAATGTCTTATAATTATCTGCACATTACAAAATTTTCAACAGAATGATAAATTTCAACAGAATGATAAATTTGATCTACAAATAAATCTAAAAAACTTGAAGTCACGTCAGAAATCTCTTTAAAATTTCTAAGACTAATGACACAATTATGGTACTTAGTGAACAAGCAAAGAAGATGCTGACAGAGATCTAAAGACTTCTCTATGAACATCAAAAGTTCCCTGTATTGACAGTAAAAAGTTCCCTGTAAGCAAGCATTGATGGTCACTTCAAAGCTTGACCTTCATCGACCTACAGCTACACGAGTTCCTGTCTGTTTGCGCAATGCATCTTGCCCTGCTACTGAATGATTCGCACCTGGACGTCATCATTCTCTGGTCAATCTATTGTTTCCCTATCAAAGAATATCTCAAGTTTGTCCGCGTATGTCTGCACCTTCACCCACCTCTTAGCCTCTCCCAGCCCGTGTAAGGGACTCTGGGGTTTAGTTCTTTACTACACACCCCTCCCAGCCCGCTCCCGCTGTTTCACCATCATCCTCTCCCCCCGCCCGCAGTTTCACCCCCATCCTCTCCCCTCCGCCCGCTCACGCAGTTTCACCATCATCCCCCCCCCCCCCCATTTCAGTGACCACATTCCTTTACTCTAGTCTAGATTAGATTAGAGACAGTCATTGTACCTGGTATATATCTATCAAAGGAATAAATATTTATGACATTCTTTTCTATAAGGACATAAGCTGTTTATAGCGTGTTCTAGATACTATGCAACAAGCCTCATAACACACAACAATTATTGCAACTTTGTTGAAAAATATTACAAGTTGTCAGCACCTTAAATCTACATACGAAACATTTAAAATGTAGAGTGTTTATCTATACAATAATCCCATCCTATCTATTTAAATTCAATGTTTAAAGCATAAAAAATCGGGACCTAGATTTACGCTTTTTCGTGTTATTACTGTCATTCTAATTTAAGAATAATAATGTATACCCCCCCCCCTTTTTTTAATACTTCAACCAATATAGCATATTATATTCCTATTAATTCTATTTGTTTTATTTTCTTTCTCTTCCTAACATGTTTTAGATCACTGTATTAAAAATCAAGTAGGTTATCCCCCCTTAGAAATATTTCTTTTAGTCTTCATCCAGCAGCTAGACAACGTAATAAAAATCTGGCCTGCACCAATATGGCTGCCTAGAAACGTAAATAAATGAACTAAATGCGGATCATGCCAAATCTAATCCCACTAGAATTACTATGAATTAGATATCTAACATCTAAAGTTTAGACAGACTAGATTCTAGATCTATATGATATATTAAATAATAATATTATTTTTTTATATCTAAAGTATATCTAGATCTACTCATCTAGGGCTAGGGTATCTATATCTATAATCTTATTATCTATCTATCTAGTACTAGACAGTAACGTCAGTAAGTAAGACAGTATCTGACTCTGAGTATGAGTAGATTAGACCTTCTAATGTTCTAATTAGATGTAGATCTAATAGTCTAAGTCCTAAGTCTAACTAATAGTCAAATAGATCTACTAAGAAGACGTCTAAGACTAAGTCTAGTCTACTTGAAATAGAAGAGTCAGAGAATCATCAACAAACTCTTTAATTAGTTTAGTCTTTTACTTTTTAGAGTCCCAATTCTTTGTAAACTGAAACAAGTCTAATCTAGATCTAGAAAGCTAAGAATCTAGTAGCTCTAGACTTATAGATTTAGATCTAGTCTAGTTATAGATCTATTATTCGGCAATTTATTATTCTATAGTCTATAGTAGAAGTAGTCCTTGAGTTTTTGGGTCCACTTAAAGTTAAAGGTAAAAGGGGGTTCAAAAGTTGTCAGCGATCTTCTCTATCTGCATGTCACTTTAGACTTTAGTGGTAAAAAGTTGTGTAAAATTGGCTTAAACTTAAATAGTTTAGCGTCACAAATTTTTATAAAGGCGGCCAACGATGTGTCATTGCTCTCATACTTTTTCTGCCTACAAAATATCCTCTAGAGAAGAAATGCCAGTCGATATTAACCTTGTGACATAGACATAATTTTATATATAAATATATATATATTTATTTATTTATGTCTATGCCTTGTGATTATAGCAACCGTGCGAATAGACTGACAACCGCCACTTGTGCAACATTCGTAAAATTGATAAAAGAACTCTATTCATTGAAATAGCTGTAAAAAAAAAGAGTCGTTGCTGTTGGTAAGCATAGCCCCCCTTTGTGCACAGGCGCAGTAACGTAAACATATTCAGCTTCCGTTTATTCGCTGGCAAGTTTGTAAGTTTCAATTATTTACAATGTAATAATTCTTACTTAAGAAAACTTAGTCTATTAACAAACTAGGTTTAGATCAAGAATTAGCGTGTAGGGTATTATTAATAAATTGAAAAAGTCTTGATCTAAATTAGTAAATATAAAATTGTAGATGATACTGGTAGATTAGTAGACTAATTTTATTTAATTATTTAGGATTTTAGTAGATACTTAAATTACTTAGATTTAAATATATAAGATAAGATAAGATAATAAAAGATACTAGATCTATAGTAGCTTCTTATATAAGGCACAGCTCATCGAATTCTCCTTTTAGAAACACGTCGCTTTTTTTGTTTATAATTAATTCGTTTTTATGTTTGGAGCTAAAAACGACGTTTCGGGACAGTGCATGTCCAATTTTTAGCTGTTAAATTTTAATGTTTAATTTTAGATCCACTCTCTCTCTCTTTGGCATTTTACATCTCGAGAGACGATCTTTTCCATTTGCAACTTCTTGTGTGGCTAAAGAGGCCAATCCTTGTTACACAGCTGCGGTCACAGGTTCTTTCTTTCTGCTGCTGTTGTGTATGGCATCTGCAATCCGAGACCCTCCTTTAGGCTCTCTCTCCATGTGTATCTATTCAGTGCCACTTTTTCCCAGCTGCTAGCGTCGATTTTGAAGACCTTCATGTCGCATTTGCATACATCCATATACTGTAAAAGTGGGCGACCATCGGCTCTCCGGCCTTCCATTAGATCGCCATACAGAATGTCTTGTGTCATTGGTTAACATGCATGACTAAATGCATGATGCAAAGGACGTAATCATCTTCTTTTTTGAAGTAACGTCTGTATTATATAAGATAAGATAATATATCATTAACATATTCTGTTTTGGCCTACGAAGAAAAAAAATGCCTCCATTGTTAGAATATTTTAAAACATGAGATGGACTTACTTTGGATAACTAGATTACCCCAAGCCCTTGTAACATTTAGAAATATTGTTTGAAATGACTACTAGAGTGAAGCTCAGTAAATTCAAGCTTTTTGTCTGGTTTCACTACTTCACAATCCACATTAAAAAGCAGACTGAAAATATGTTGTTGTTTATAGACTAAAGAAGATAACCCTTGAAAGATTATAGGGCACCACATGGCCTAAATGGCCCAAATAATCATAACCTTTTAAATGCCCATAGTCTCATTGAGAGACACAGTGATTTTTTTAAATTTATGAATAAATACTGCTATTTCCACTCATCGTTAAAAACAAACATTCTGAATTAACTCTACGTTTTTTTATTTCATATTTAAGACTTGAATTGTTTAACGAATATGCACAATGAAATAAAGAAACAAAAAAAAAAGCCAACTCAGCAGTTACTTGTTTAACATTTAACGTACACATTTAATCTATTTTTAGTTTGCTTGTGAAAATTTCAATCTGACGCAACTAGGAATGAATTATAAGTTAAAATTTGCATTATTACTCCATTGTTTCAACTTGTATTAAAAACTTAATTTTTACATTGTGAGTGAAATTGTTATTTTTGATATATATTTAAAAAATGTGGTGGGCTGGATTGAACCTTTCTGTGCTGGCCATAGTTTACCCATCACTGCCATATGTGTAGTATAGTCAACAAAGTTTATAGTACTAAAGATAAAGATAATTATAATAAGAGTCCATACTTTCATTTAACATAAAATATCTAATCTGTATCATTCCTCAATTTCAGATTTAAAATAATAGAGAATCTAGGACTAGATACAATAGACTTGACTAGATCTAAAATCTTAATCTAGATATAGATCAACTGTTCTAGAGACCTGGCGTCAGTCTTATTGACCAATTCATTGATTATGCTGGACTTATAAAATATTTAGATAGTGTAAGTAAACTTATCTATATTTTACATGAAATTTACTATTTAAATATATTTATAATATATCTATACAATTAATCAATATATAGGTTTACAGTTTGATACCAAATCAGTTAGTTTGATAGAAGGGAATGGTATTGATCTTTTATTTAATAAACCAGGCAGTTTGTGTTTGATATCAGCTAGTGCTGTAGATGGAACTGGTATCATTTTCTCTTATAGGTAATTTATTTGACTCCCATAATTCAAATTACCTTAACAAAGAATATCATCATAGAATATTTTATGAAGTTGAACTATCTTTTACCTTTTATTAAATAGAGCTCAAACAAAAAAGTTTGAAAATGAAAGATTCTGTGGAAAGTGATGTATGGATGGCTGCCTGGTCATGTGGTTTGCTCGCTTGACTGTCATTCAGACTTATCAATGGTCCTGGGTTTAAACCCTGCCTGCTTCCATCCCCCAGTGTCCTGTAGGAGGTTTGGACTAGGAAGTAAATTATCTTTAACTCTGAAGGAACATTCAAATCATGTTAAAATATTGTATCAAAAATTAGATTATTTTAAGACATATTATATTGCTAATGTGTATTTTCATTGTTTTACATTGTATTCCAAACAAATTATATTATCGGCTTTCAACAGTTACATTTTCACTAACGAACAAAAAGTGTTAAAATCACCAATTGAATGTTATTTGATTGTACATTAAGTCAGGCATATTAAAAAAAAAAAATAGCTTGAATAAATGTTCCTTTCTTTTACCAGAAAAGAAAGAACAATATTGATAGATGGACATATACACATTATAAAAGACATTAAATCAAGCACATTTTTATCTAAATGGCATTCAAATTAAGGCTACCACTTTAAATATGAATAAAATGATATTTTCAAAATTAAAAAAAAAGGTATTCTTTATTAGAAATGAAATTACAAGATATATCTAATTTTAAAGTAGAATTTTTGTTTTTGAGTTAAAATTGATGTTATAATTTTAAAGCTTTGATTTCTTTACACTTAGGTGTTCTAGTAACTATGTCCTACACAAAAGTCTCACCACCAGTGTCACCTACACCGACACTGTCACCTTTTTCAAGCAGATCTAGTAGCAATGGCAGTACAGCCTCACAGAAACGAGAATCACATCTTACTGCAACTGCAAAAAGACAGAAATATTTTAGACGTCTGTTTAAGTTCCGACAGATGGACTTTGAATATGCATTCTGGCAAATGATTTATCTTTTTATATCTCCACAAAAAGTGTAATTTTTATTTTATAATTTTTAATAATTTTTTTTTTCATTGTTACATTCTCATTATATTACCGTACTGTAGTTATAATAATAATCTGAGCGATGAATTTTGTAAACCTTATTATATTATTTGTTACTCAGAATTTATATATACCCTATTGAATTGAAAACTAGAAAATTTGGGTGGAAAATCCAGGCAATGAAATCTCACTTCACCTTATAAATCTCATAATCATGACACTAATTTAAGTCACTTACTTTTTGTTTTTATAGGCTTATACCACTTACTAGTTGAGTCCAAATTTGACTCACAAGTTTACTTTCTCGCTACAAAAAAAGAATGTCTGTGTCTTTACCAGAAGACTGGAAAGTACGACTGTAGAATTGAAGCTGTGTTTCTTCATTAGTTTTCTAGATTTGTTCATTAAGCACACAAAGTTAAAAGTGATTTCACCTCTCTTTTCTAATCTGTCTTGTTGTGTGTTATGCCCTTAAAACTTTTGTCTTGATAATCCTGGGTTCAAATCTTGCCCGCCATCACCCACTGGCCTCCTCAAGAAGGTTTAGGTGATGTAATAAGCTTCATTTCTGATGGAACTTCCCAAACGTACAAGTCTAGTCCATTGAGCTCTGTACTCTTTCTTCTATAAACAAGAAAATCTTAGCTTGATTTTTTGTTTGGATATGGGCAATTGCCATGTGAATTTTTTTTAATGATATCACTGATAAGAGTCTGAAATAAATATTTTTAAGATATGAATTTTATTCATTTCAAATTATATACGATGTTACCATTTTGTTAGTGATTCAACTAGAATTATAAGGCAAAACAAATGATAACAACCAAGTTTAAATTTTCAATTTTGCTGTCTATTAATTATTATTCCTTATCTTTTTGTCCAAAATACCTAAGATATTTTTTTAATATTTACAGTTACAGAAACTTTCAATACAGAAAACGTAAGTATCCATATCATTAAAACATTTTCTTTTCCCTCTTCAGAGTTAGCTCTTGTTCCAAAAGCATGGGGACATCTAAACAGACTTATTTTCTGTAAAATATTTTAGACCACAAACTAATTATGTATCAAAGTTTTCTAAAACTACTTTTTTGTTTAAATACATTTCATTCAAATAAAATTTCTTGCAAATCCTCAGAAACAAAGGATCAGTGGGCCAGAGATGATCCAGCATTTCTTGTTTTACTTACATTTTGGCTTTGTGGTAATCAATTTGTTAATTAACATTAATCCTTAGTATTTTGTGCAAGCAGAAAATACTCATAAATATAAATTTTATTAGTATTATCAATATGTACATCAAATCTTTAGGTTCTTAATAAGCCAATAAAGCCAATTCCCCAGTTTAAATTCTCTCATGACAGATGTGATGTCCAAGTAACTAAACAGGGCTATGTCCAACAAACTAAACAGGGCTATGTCCAAATAACTAAACAGGGCTATGTCCAAATAACAAAAATTTCATCTTGATCAACATCACAATAAAAGATGTAAAATGGACAGTTTTGGACTGATAAAATTTAAGCATTTATAGACCTTTCTATTTTTTTGTGTCACAGACTTCAAAACTAGGGTTTTCTGTAGCTTTCCTTAGCTCATAATAAGCAATTACCTTTCTTTTGGACATATGCAATGGACATATTTATATTGAAGCATGTTTTAAAAGTTAATTTAGTCCTGCATGTATGTCAAGTTGTGTTTTACATTGATTGAGTATATTTTCTATGGTGATAAAATAGTTACAGTGGATCCTTTTGTTCTCTCCTAAACAGAAAGCAAGTCAGAATGAATAAAGCACAGAATAAATGAAATTTCTAAACACTTTATCTAATAAATCTAATGACAATCAATAGAATAACAATAAGGAAATCACATATTTATAAAGCCAAACTAGTACTGGTAATATAAATTTAGTGAACTATTTTCCCATTGAAAATAGATAGCGTCCATTATTTAGTACCTACCACCCTAGTATCTAGGGAATACATATAGAATATAATTTTTTTTCAACTCAAGACCATGTGAAAACATTATGTCATAAGTCTTTTTTTTTTCTTTTTCAATGTTATGGTAGCAAAGCTAGAAGTAATTTGAATTGAAAGTACAATCCCTAAAATCTCACACTAGTGTCTTGAGAATTTAATTTGAGTGAAAGACCAAAAATATAATATTTGGAAGAAACAAACATGACCAAAAAGCTGAAGCAATAATAGAGTGTTTATCAGTTTCATATAAATTGTACCTTTTTGTGTCCCCTCAGCCTCTTCCATTGGTTTCACATTAGCTTTAAATCTTGGCATTCTTGGATTTATCAAATTTCTATTGTGGGTGATATTTGTGGATTGTATTGGAGTTGGTCTGTTGATAGCTACTCTCTTCTGGTCAGTCTCTTTTTAATACATTTTCTATTGTACATTTTAACATAATTATTTAACTCTGTTTGTGACAAAAAAAAAATATTCTCATTATTGAAGGGTTTATATGATTAAACAGAATTATAAATCTTTATGTAATGCTTATAGAAGAAGCCAAAATGAAAATTCACAGACAGCACTGTTGATTACAGAAGTTTCCCACTAGTCTGTTGGACCTGAAGGCTCAGTGAAAATTGTTTACATTCATGCGATATTGCCATCACAATGCATGCAGGCTTTTTAATTTCAAAGGGAAAATACTTGTTTGCCTGTAACCTCAGGATTGTGGCATTTATAACTAGATATAAACAGAAATAAAAATAGTGTAGTATATAATATTTTGAATTTTTACTGCTATAATTTGTTATGTAATTGAAAAGGCCTGTTGGTAGAGTGGTAATGCTCTTGACTTCCCCACCAAGGGGTCTTGACTTACAAATCCTGATATAATATTTGATTTTGGATTTACGGTGGGGAAGTAAAGGCGGTTGGTCATCGTGTTGGTCACATGACACCCTTGTTAACCATTGGCCATAGATAAGATGAGCTTTATCTGCATCCATAAACCCTAAAGTCTGAAAGGGATGCTCTTTGTTTTGTAATTAAAACATTGTTATAATCTTTGCATAAAATTTGTGATTTACTTTAGGTTCATAAGTAATCGCTACATGTTGATCAATCCACCTAGAGGCCAAGATGTGGAGTGGGGTTATGCTTTTGATGTGCACCTCAACGCTTTCTTTCCCCTGCTTATGATCTTACATTTTTTCCAGCTACCATTTCTAACTTGTAAGTTCTTTTTTTTTTTTTTGGTCAAACCTGTTTAAAGATTTTTTTTGTTCTTTTTAATTAGATGCATTTAACTCCTATATATTGCTATAACGTAATTGACATAGTTATCCTATTGATGTAACTATGCTAAAATAGCCCTGTACATTTTTTTTTTACTTTCTTTTAGTTTTTATCAACAAAGAAATGTTTCTGTCAAGATTTTTTGGCAACACATTATGGTTGCTGGCCATTGGTTATTATATCTACATCACATTTCTGGGCTATAGTGGTAGGTTGTGTTTTTCTCCCTAACTATATCAACTACCTTTAAAGCAAAAAGTCCAAGTTCCCACTGTTTCAGTAGCCAACTCAGGTGACTATCCACCATTTGTCGTCCCTACAAATATCAGGTTATTAGAGTATTATTACTGTAACAAAATTGTCCAATATTTCTTAGAATTAAATGTCTTCATACCTTCAATCTACTTGAAAGCAAAAAGTTGAATTGATTTCTGGTAAAAACATGTTTATTGTGGTCTCCTTCATTATCATTTTTATGTGGAAGGGTTCAGGCGAGAGACCATTCATTATAGAAGGCTTCATTCCTGACCTCCAACGTCACAACCTGTTGGCAGTTTAGACCAAAAGCTCGTTGCCATGTCATACAGACCTGTGGTTAGGGTCAAGTGTTTAGGCCTTCTATAACAATTGGTCTCGGTGCCAACCCATATCTAAGATGAACTGTGCAGTAGTTTCCAGATCAGGCAGCCCTACATATAGTTCTATGGGAATGTTTTGGGGCCAGGGTCTTGCTGTTTTTAGAGTATGCAGCTTTGAAGAACATGGTTGACATTCTCTGATGAGGCTCAACAAGAGCAAATTTCACTAGTCCCAATTTATTACATTATCCCAAGATTCATCACTAAAACACTGAACTTCAAAGTATTCAAAAGAAACACTAAGAAAGTTATAAGAAGCAGTACAAAATAATCGGTCCACTTGTTTTATTTACTAAACATTTATAAAATTTAAACTAATTGGATAAAAAAAGATGTTAATAAAATTACCCACATGGATAAATCTGCTAAGAACAAATTTGGCTTTTAAAATATATTAAAAGGCATAAAAAAATAATTTTTCTTTGTGGTTTAGTATTGTTTGATGAGCACAATGACTGACTGCCCTTACATCTCTCTTTGTCTATTGACACACTAACTTTTATGTGGATTTAAATTCTTCACCATAAGATTAACAGGACCTAGTTAAGCATTCTACCACTGAGACAACACAATACATATTTTTTAAAACCAGTATTATGAATATTTTTAAGTAACAAAAATAATTTTATTTTTTCAATGGCTTAAATTATGTATATTCATTTGACAGCTCTGCCATATTTGAAAAACACAAGAACGCTGTTGTTCCCGATGACTGGAGTTTTGCTTATTTACATCCTTTCACTGATACTTGGTTGGAATTTTAGCTGGGGGCTTTCACAGTTTTATCATGATAGAGTGATGGATAGTGTTTGATCAATCATAGACTCTGTTTTCTTTTATTTGTATATTAAAATTGTTTACATGTTTCACACACACACACAAAATTATAAAAAAGGAACAAATAACAATGAAAGGAATTTCCATTCTAGACTTCAATCTGATTCATACATTAGTGCTGATATTTGAGTCAACATAAATAAAAAAATAAAAATAAATACATCTATAATATATATACATATCTATATATATAATACTGACCCTCGTATGTTTGACCAAACAAAATGAATTTATGAGTGATTACAGTGAAGTAATTTAAAAGAAAAAATATTTTAACAATTTTTTCCCCTGTTATAAATTGTATAAATCTTTTATTATATGTTGAGAAAATAAAAGAAGTTTATCTGAATGAAAATGTAAATGTAGCTGTTGTGACAGTGGTTGAGAAGATGATGTTTGACTGGATGTAAATGTAGCTGTTGTGACAGTGGTTGAGAAGATGATGTTTGCCTGGATGTAAATGTGGCTGTTGTGACAGTGGTTGAGAAGATGATGTTTGACTGGATGTAAATGTAGCTGTTGTGACAGTGGTTGAGAAGATGATGTTTGACTGGATTGATGTAAATGTAGCTGTAGTGACAGTGTTTGAGAAGATGATGTTTGACTGGATGTAAATGTGGCTGTTGTGACAGTGGTTGAGAAGATGATGTTTGACTGGATGTAAATGTAGCTGTTGTGACAGTGGTTGAGAAGATGATGTTTGACTGGATTGATGTAAATGTAGCTGTTGTGACAGTGTTTGAGAAGATGATGTTTGACTGGATGTAAATGTAGCTGTTGTGACAGTGGTTGAGAAGATGATGTTTGAATGGATTGATGTAAATGTAGCTGTTGTGACAGTGGTTGAGAAGATGATGTTTGACTGGATGTAAATGTAGCTGTTGTGACAGTGGTTGAGAAGATGTTTGACTGGATGAATGTTTTGATAATTGTACATATTAACTTACTATGTTCTGTACATTAACTACAGCTGAAATATTTATAAGTTTCTTTGTACATATTGATAGTATTTCTTATGCAATGTTCATTTTATTTCAATAGACATGCTTTTCTGAAAGTAATATCACATAATTTAGGAAATCTGAAAAATGTACTTTTGTTTTTCGAACTAAAATTTGTTATATTTTTGAACCAATAAATGTGGGTATTCAAGTATTCATACAAAATTGGTAGTTTGTTGTGTCCTATTTATTAATAAACATATGGCTAAAGCACTTGACTTTCTTGTTCACTTGTACATATTAGGATAGAAGAATGAAAAAGATAATGCTATAATTTATATCAACTCTTTAGTATTGTTAAAAAAGAACTTATATTGAAAGCTGGCACTATCATGTTCCTTTTTATTATCAGTCAGTTACCTAAAAATAATAATAATAAATATTCCGAAGATAAATGAGGAATGCAATATTTTCTGTGGCTAGCAACCCCATCTGTGACCTACATATTTTGCCTCATCCAGGGCAAGCTTTCAAGTTGTAATATGTTTTTATAAAGCTATGAAAAAGATTTTTTGGCACGTTAGCACATTTTGTCATGTGCTTTTTAATTTTTCACGTTTTTTTCTTCCTTTACTCAGTTAATAAAAACGGAATGCTAAAAGCTATACAAATTACAATTTAACTATTAATATTAGCTTAATTTTAGCTTGAACAATGAACATTCTAGATACAAATCTGTTGAAAATATAACTTTTCCCCAAAGTCAGATTCTATCTGTTGGTCCCACTTCCCGGATAAAGCCCAGTACTTTCCCTGGATCTAACCAGTCAAACAGTGTTTTGAGGTTATAGGTGTTAAAGTATTTCCTTCGAATATCCTGGTATATGCGACAACCAAGGAGGATGTGCTCTACACTGAGGTTATATATGGCCTCCTTCAGTCGCGAAGTGACTATTGATCATCTCATGGAAATGAGATGAATGCCTTCGGAACGATGTCGCCCACACATCAGTTACCCCCTCTCTGCGCACTGATGTATCGAAAGGAACTGCAAGTGCTGATATAGTTTTGGGTCAGCGGCGTCGCAGGCTCTGCCAGGGTGTAGCTCTGAGTGCTGCAAACTGTTTAAGAGTTGCCGGGTCCTGATTTTTCTTCAGGTTGACTCCCGAAGCCTTTCCTGTGGTTGGGTAGTGGCAGCTGAGGTTTGAATTTCGAGTTTTCCTTCTCATAGGTGGGTAGACTGCCATGGCTAACGACCACCTCCTGCCCGAAGCATACTGGTTAAGGCCCTAGTTACTCGCCTTCGTACCTTCTTCTGTTAGTGAAAACAGTTCCGCCAGACTCAATATCTGAGCCACACATGAAGGCCGAAAGTTGGACTAGTTGCCATGGGCTATTTGAGACGCATGTCATTCGGAAGCATTTTATAGGTAGTGGAGTGCTTATATCTATTACCACTTCCTGCAATGACACTGATGTTACAGTTACTCTCTTCTTAGTACGGTATAAAGGAGTGTGTAATGTGGGTGTGGCCAATCCTAAGTCTGAACATGGGCGTACTTCCATGTCATGTCGCTGCCTCGCATTAGCCACAATATGTTTTTTTTTTCAGGTTTCCGACTCCAATTGAGCCTGCCAGGAGTGAGGGATTTTAAGATACTGTCACTTTGCCGCTCTACCATATCATTTCCCTTTGCATTTATACTGGAGAGGACCCTGACAAAAGTGACATCTTAATAATTAGATGTTATGAAAACCATTCTAACAAACACCATTTAAGCTTAGGCCTAAGGCACCATGAGAACATAACAGAAGGCAGCTCATCCAATTGCTGGAGAGAAAGGTTGTTAGCATCTTCCATTATTCTTTTTTTTTTCTATAACTGTGTTACTGTGTATTGCCTTCCCTTTTTTAGTAGATTTATCTCAATAGCTTTAAACTAAATAAGAAGATCCTAGATAATTTTTACTGCACGACTATGCAAAATCTGCTAACATGGAATAACTTGTTGGCAAGGCAACGCTTCATCTAAACTGTTGCGCCGCTTAGACAACATTATTTTTAAAAAAGCATCTAAAATCAGACGCACAACACAACCATATTTAAATGAACTTTTTGAACAAAAATGTATCAGAAAAATCTTGGAATACAAAGTCACCCCTCCATCATAACTACGTCATCAAGTCGCCGCGAAGAACCGAGCGGTACAAAAACTCGTTCCTTCCTTACTCGGTCAGACTATATCTATGCCCCTCGTTGATCAAGAAACATGAAAAGGACCAAAATATCTGTGTGTGGTCGCTCAATGAACTCTTTTATGTTGTGTCTGTTCTATTTATGTGAATGCTTCTGTTGTGTTGTTATTATATGAGAAAAGAGTCCTTGTAATCACAAATTTCCATAAGGATCAGCAAAGCAGTCTTTGTCTTAACTTATATTGTCTATCGACTTTCTAGTTTAATTCCTTAAATCTGGACTAAATTACCTGTTGGTTTCTGCACTAGTTAGTATGTTTATTAGTAACACTATTACATTTTTTGCTGCTTTCATAATTAAATAGGATTTAATGTAGTTACCCCTTCAGCTCAAAAGTAGCAGAGCTTTTGCTGTCATTATCCATGAGGGTAATTTAATATTCATTCTGGACTCATTCCATTTGAGATGTCTCGTAGGATCTTGAAAGTCACAATGTCACATAGAAAGAAAAAGTGTGCAATACTGAGATCCTTGCGCGAACAGGTATTCCCAGCATCTTTACAGCCCTCAGGCAACGCCGTTTGCGTTGGCTTGGACATGTTCGCCGGATGGAGGACAAGCGCATCCCGAAAGTCATCCTCTATGGACAACTTGCGACTGGCACAAGAAAAACTGGTCGCCCCCACCTCCGTTACATAGATGTAATAAAGCGTGACCTCAAATCAGTGAACATCAATACTGACAATTGGGAAGACATAGCTCTAGACCGCACCAGATGGAGAGAGACAGTGACCAAGAAAGCTATGGAAGGTGAAAGTACATGGGTCTCAGCTCAGGAAGAAAAACGTACAATCCGAAAAACGGCCAGCTCCTCTACCACCGAAGCAAAAGCCACCTTTGGACGGGAGTGTCTCTCCAAAATAGGGCTCCACAGCCACACGAGGAAGTGTGCTCTGAGATGAACCATAGTCGTTCTACGACTGAAGGAGGCCAATGATAATGAATTCAATATCGGTATTCTAAATGCATCTCAATGGCAATCAACCTTCAAAAGCTTTTCACAATCATCTTGATTGTCCACAATAATCAGTATTGGAGTTCTATTTATGAGAATAAAGTTCAAGTAGTTACCACTACCTTTAAAGGGAGATGCTGGGTCAATATCTTAACTGATTGGAGGGTATCAGCACTCTCTAGTTCCAGCCAACAAGAGCATGTTTTACTTTCATCAACAGCTTTGCTTTCATTTCAACTAACAGTAGAGGAAAAGTGGCACTGGATAGATCCACATAGAGATTGAGCATAAAAGAAGTGTCTCGGATTACAGATGCCATACACAACAGTAGTAGAAAGAAGGGTGAAAGTGTAATAGCACCTGGTGATGCAGCTGTGTATTAACGATTGGCCTCTTTAATCACACAAGAAGTCTTAAAGGGAGGATACTAACATGAGATAATGAATGAAAGATTGCTAGTGGCTAGAAACCTATCTAGACTTTCTCCATTGGGTCATTCTGTGAGAATACCAAGTCCCCATTTTTAATGGATTCTTCTGATAATCTGCCTGGTTCATTGGTTGCTTTAAGTGCCAGATTCTGAAAGTTATATTATACTGATTCATTCATTATATTTTCTTACTAGTATTTCTTTTTTAAGGTTCGTTTGAGTCATAATGATTTGTCATACTTTTAGGGTTTGGTTTAATGACTCTAAATACAGTATGTATATCCCCCCCATTAATGTTTTTTTTTTTTTCATTTTTCAAATCTGCTAGCAATACAAATAACTTCCTACACCTGAGCATTAAAGTAAACTAGATCAGTAAAAACTTGCTCACATTGACATTTTCCCGATTATATTGAAACTGACTTGCTTGAGCTTTATGCACATTGTATTTGTGTACTGGTATGTAATGTACACAAAAATAAATGAAACCTAACTGAAATCCAAAAATCTCAATGATGAATTGGTGCTTTAAAATTTTTGTAATAAAAAAGTTAAAATTAATAATAATATCCACAAGTTATTTTCCTTAATGGTATAAGTCTCATGGTGCAGCAATTTTGAGGCAGATACCAAGCAGAAGTGCAAGATGTAGGGACAGTTGGAGAGACTCGCCCAGAACTGAGATGCCTGAAGGAAGCTGACTGGTGGACCATGCCCCATAATCAGTTTTTTTTTTTTTTCATTTCACTCAAAAGAAACTATACATACTTTTTTTTTAGTGAAGCATTGAATAATTGATGAAGCTGAGAAGCCATTAAAAAACTAGCAAGAGAGAGTGGCGAGTTTTTACTGAGGCGCTATGTTCCACCAGGAACGCTACGGAAAGATGATGATGGAATATTTGCTTTTTTTTTTTTTTTCAAATACCCCTTTTAGCAAATTGAAGCTAAATTAAAAAGAAAAAAAAAACACATTTAAACTAAGTTTTTTTTAGTGATTTTTGCAGCCTATTCTGAGTCACCATTACCAGGTACTAAATATATAAAAAAACAAAAAAACAAAGCATAATTGGATACTTTGAACAGATTTATATTTACACAATATCAAATACCGGTATATTTTTATCCAATAATATTTTCTACAAACATGCACTTCAAGTTAATATTCGGACACCACAAGTGTCAATCTGAAATTCTTGAAGTGAAACTTGTGGCCTGCATTTGACCAATTGTAAGGAGTAAACACTTTACAGTCAACATTCATTCTAGCATATCCACTGAAATGTTGTTGCTTTCATTCACAGGAGTAATGAGGTTGTTGAAAGATTGCAAACGAATTCACTGTAGAGATGCAATCTTGTTGTGTGAAAACCCAAAAAGTGTATAAATATATGCACATATCCTAAGCAACAGCCAATTCTGAATTTTTTAAAGCTGGAACTTTTTCACTAATCATAAACATGTCCTGTAAAAAAAAAAAAAAAAAAATTGAATAAAAACAAATATTACAATTATTTACAGTCCAATATTATCACAACGGATGTGAGAAACTAAAGAGTTAAAAAAAAAACAACTTCCAAGTCTGTCAAGTCTGATGGGGAATTATTTCTATAGATGGCAGAAAAAAAACCTGCGAAGAAATGTAGGATTGTGCGCTGGACTGTCGTTCGGATTTATCGATGGTCGAGGGTTCAAATCCTGCCCACTCCCATCCCCCGTCGTCCTGCGGGAGGTTTGGACTAGGAAGTACACTATCTTTAACTCTGAAGGAACATCCGAAACATTTTACAAACAAACAAACATCATACATATTAGTGTTTCAACCATTTTGAATGTACAACCCTAGACCCTCTTATGAAAATATATCTGAATAAATTAAAAAAAAACTGTTCTACTATATACCCATACAACATTCCTAACACTTTTACAAGAACTACAGACCTATGGCTATTGAAATTACATGTCAATAAATGCAAGATGAAACAGTGAGGTTAAATGAGCCCTAACTTTGAAGGAAATATATGGTATTCTTAAGGGCTGTGTGATTACTTGGAATTAACTTGAAGGCTAAAAAATCTTTTACAATACTGATAACTTTTATGTTAACATCAAGGTGTTTATTAAATATTAAACATTATATAGCTAATGTACTGTAACTATTATAAGTTTTTAAGTTGTTGAAAATTACTTTTTTTTTGCATACATTAAGTTATGTGTGTACTGTATATTTGGATTTTCGGCTCATCTGCACAATTTAGACCATATCGTTCCCTACTTATGTAGATGCCCAGATATTTTTTTTAACCTATTTTAAAAGATAATGCTTTTTTTCTATTGGGGGTAAGAAAAGGAACATAATAAAAACCAATAACATAATTTTAACATTTATTTTTTTTGTTAATATTTGGACTTATCTCAGAAGTCTGGTATGAAAATTGTTTGGAATTAACGCTTTAATGTTAAGTTAGAAAAAGTAAAGGAAAATCCATGGGGTATAAATATAAAAAAATATAAATATCCAGATTTTTAAAAATGTTTTCATTTCCCAGAAAAAAATTACCAGATCATATACAACTTTAATAAGTAATGAGCAACTTGGACACTTGGCGACATCTTCTCCATTTTCAAGTTCTTCCTGAAAAAAATAATAATTTTGACATAAATGTATCTTTGTATATTTATCATTTACCAATATCAATAGAAACAAGAACAAAATGTACTATTTGACAAACTTTAAGAATTTTGTAAACAAAATACTGCATTCCTCATTATTCTTCAAACTCGAAGACAAGCCTTAAAAGTTAAACATAATATATTTTTGTAAACACTGAATACTTTTAATTTCTTTGTAAACTTTACTGAAATGTTTTCCATTAAGTAAGTCAAAAGATTAAACTATTAGGTTTGTGTGATGTCACATAGAAACCCTTGAAAATCTGACCTTACGGCATATTTTTTCTTTGCTTGTAAGCAATATTCAAGATCTAGAATTATCTCTCAGCGTATTTTATCTTTGCTTACAATATTCAAGATCTATATTTAATCTCTAAATCTAACTGCATAGACTAGAGCTAGACCTATGATGACCTATCTATTATTAAATTATCTAGTCTGGTAGATCTATTTCTTTTATGAGATTGTAAAAGTAAAATCTAGATTCAGATCTAGATCTACATCAAATGATCAATATCATTATTAATAATTGGCAAAAATAATCATCTAATCAAGACTAATCTAGATCTAGAAACTTGTTTACTGACTTAGAATAGTCACTATAGTTGACTATACTAATAAATATAGATCTATATATATATCATATTAGTATAGACTATATTATATTATATATTATAACCTTTGTCTTATACGTTATACTCTTCTATCTGAGTCTCTAGACTAGTCTGAGTCATACTCATAGTGATAGTGACTTACCTTACTAATTTCGAAACGATCACCACAAGGACAGGGATAGTAATATGTTTCAGTGTCTTCATCATATTCCATATCTTCTATTTCAATTTCGTCGTGATAAACTGACATTTTTAAAACAAAAATAGCAAAAATATATAGATTTTAATTTAGATTCTAAAACTCAAAGTTATGATGACTGATGTCTACGCAATAGGGCCAATAGTAGATCTAATAGTAGTAATAGTCAAGAAATGTGCCGTACAACAAAATTGATTTTCTAGATCTAAAAATATCAAGGTAAGTAACTCTTACCGAGACTTTCTACTTAGATATATTCGCAAAGTATTATTATTATTATTTAAAAAAAAAAGGGGGGGGGGGGCTAAAAAATCGAAAATGTCTACAATTTACACGCTTGCCTATCTTTCTTGGTATCTATATAAAATGTAAATAAATAATTCTATATAAAAAAACAACACTTAGATCTAGATCTAGATTCTTAAATGTTATTTAACCTTGGTTAGGCCAATAATAGAATATGCATCCACCGTTTGGGACCCCTCAACTCAAGAAAACATTAAGAAACTGGAACAAACACAAAATAGAGCAGTGCGATTCATAACAAACGAATATTCACATTTGACTAGAGTAACACCATTAGTAAAATCACTAAATTTAGGAAGCCTTCAGGACAGAAGACTCAAAAGTAAAGTAGCAATTATACATAAAACACTGAACCATAATCTTCAAATACAAAAACAAAATCTAATAAAATACTCTGAAAGACACAAAAATAAAGGAACATTCCTCGTCCCATATGCTAGGACAAATTTGTACAAATACTCCTTCTTCCCTAGTGCTATTAGAGCATGGAATGGGTTGCCTGAGCTAGCCAGAAAAACCAGTGACTTGGCAGAATTTAAGTCATTGGTTAATATGCATGACTAAATGCATGACGCGTAGGAAGTAATAATCTTCTTTTTTGAAGTAACGTCTGTATTATATAAGATAAGAAGATAAGATTCTAGTGTTTCTCAAACTTTTTTGTCTGCCGGCACAGTAAAAAAAACTACAAAAATTTCGCGGCACACCAGGAAAATCAACAGTTGTTTTATAATAAACAGAAAAAAATATTGTACCTGTTTTTAAGTATTTCATTTAATGTAAAGATTGTGCCTGTTTTTGAGAGCAAATGCAATCTAATCGAGGCCCCAAAGTCGACAAACTCGAATTTCATCGTCTATTAAAAGAAATAACTCTCTTTTCTTAGCATTGATTTCAGTCAGTACTGAAAATCCAATCTCACAAAACCACGAAGATGCAAATGGAAGAATTATTTTGATTGCTTTTAAACTGATTGCAGGATATTTTAACTTTTTGATTGAAATCAAAAGCACATCCAGGCTTTTTCGGCAAAACTTGACGTAAGAACTGCATCGTTGTTTTAAATCAATGAGCTGCTCTTCTTCTTCAGTTGTAAGATTTGTAGCTTCATTGTTTCCAAATGGAGAGCTGACCCATCCATATTCATTACTCCCAACTGTTGGAAAGTAATGCTACAATGCTGACTGCAGATTTGTCAGTGTCCAGAATTTCGGGGGTGTTTTCTTTATTTGAAGCACATTCATTGTAAGTAGGAAAGCAGGAGATCTTACTTTGCCACAAATTCAATGAATTTAATTTGTCAAATAAATCAGAGAGAAATGTCACCTTAATTCACAAGATCTCGACATGAATAGAAAATCCTTTTTTTTTTTTTCAGCCTCCAAGAATGAAATCAGCTCAGCCTTGAGTTGGAATACACGCTTTAACACTTTTACCTGGAACGAGCGTTGGTATGATACAGGAGGCATTGGTATTCTGAATCCATTGCTTCACAAAGCTGAGAGTAAAGTCGGAATGCAAGCGGTCGAAATTTGATGACGTTTACAACTTCAATCACTTGATCCAGAACAGACATCGAATCTTTCGACAAATATTTAAAGGTAAACTTCTCTGTAGATCAAGCAGTGAACAACTATTACGTTTGGATTTTCTTGACGCACAAGGGTGACGCCGTTTCTTGCTGCAAGTCTGACCCACCCGTCAGACAGAACAGTGTACACTGTTCTCATTCAGGCCGGTGAGAGGGAGCTCTTGTTCACTTTTGCTGGCCTAGAGTTTCAAGAGCCGAGGGCTAAACTCTACCTGACAGTTTAAGAAGAAGAAGAAGTAGTTGGTAAGTCTTTGCAAAATAAGAATTCATTGACATATTTTTCATCCTTTATGAACTGAATAAAAGCTAGCAGCTGGGCTTTGCCGCTAACGTCAGTGGATTTATCAACTTAAAGAGACCACAGCAGAGACACTTCATCGTCAGTCATGTCGAAGTGATCGCAGATTTGATCTTCTAAATCTAACGATAATTCTTCAATTCTGCGCGAGATCAGACAGAATAGCAATGGAGCATCTTCAGGTCCCGAAAATACGAAACCATACCCGATACAATCTTCTTGGTACCTTCGTTTGGTTCCTTGCTTTTCATTTAACGCTTTCGCAGTTTCATTTTTTGCTAACGTATTTCTCCATGGATAACAATGAATAACGGTACGTTTAGTGATAATTTGTTATTATTTGCATACACCTAAAAAATTGAAATGAAACACATCGCTTATTATTATCGTTACCAATCCAAAAACTGCTGTGCGACTGCTAAGGAGGTCTACATTTGAGTCATAATAATAATATATGTGAAAAAATATTTCATAACCTTAAAAGCTAACACCCCTTTCCGTCAATATGGAGTGATCCGATTTAGCAGGACAGAGAAAGAGCATAATAAGAGTTGCGATGACATCCTAGTACAACTTGGCGCCACACTTTCATGGAGGTCCTCAGAGCAGGTGAGAGGAGGCTTCAGACATTGCCAGTGACAGATTTTTGTGGAAACAGCTTGCCAGCAAATGCGCCGAACGGCGCGGGATGGTCCAAGTCAGTAAGAATAGCACATTACTTAGACTTATGTCCTCCCGCGCCGTTCGGCGCATTGGGCGGCAAGCTGTCTCCATAAAGATCTGTCACTGGCAATGTCTGAAGCCTCCTCCCACCTGGTGTCCACTGTTTTGAGGTCCTCCATGAAGGTGTGTCGCCAAATAATACGAGGGCGTCCCTGTTTGCGCTTTCCTTGTTTTGGCTTCCATGTTATCGCAACTCTTGGTGTGCGTAATTCATTTTGACGTAGAACATGTCCCGCAAACCTCATGCGACGCTCAGTCACAACCTCACCAAGTGTTCGACTCCCAGTTCGGCATAGGGTTTCCTTGTTTGAGACCCGATCTGTGTAGCTGACTCCCAAAATCCGTCTCAGCCATCTCTGTTGAGCCACATTTAGTCTTTTCTCAATTTTGACAGATGACTTCCACGTCTCACATGCATATGTAGCAGTTGGGATGACGATTGTGTTGAGAAGGTGTATTTTTGTCTCGAGTCCAATGGCTTGGCTAGTCCAAATAGGCTGCAGCCTTTGGAAAATGCTCCCTGCCTTTCCTATTCGGCACTCTACATCATGGTAAGCATCTCCATCATTTGTTATGATGCTGCCAAGGTACGTGAACTTGTCCAGCTCTTCAAGCTTTGAATCGCCAAGTCTGACTGGGACACCCTTTGCCTTATATCCCACTCGCATAATTTTAGTCTTATCCAAGGCCAATTTTGGGTGCCTCTCTGTCTAGGCTCTCCGTCATTTCTTGAATGCATTTATTTGTAGCCCCGAGTAGTGCAACATCATCAGCAAAGTCCAAGTCCGTCAATCGGAGTTGTTCATGCCATGGAATACCAAAGGTTCATTCTGGTTCATTGCTCTCCTCATTATGTAGTCGATGGCTAGGAGGAAAAGGAAGGGAGATAAGATGCACCCCTGTCTCGATTGTAAAAAACTCTGTTGTTCCTTCTGTTTTAATGCAGCAACTAGATTGACTGTAAAGGTGTCGTAGGATCTGGACGAATTTTTCTGGGATACCGTATTCTCTAACTATTTTCCATAGTGATTCTCGGTGGATACTATCAAACGCTTTTTTTGAAGTCCACGAAACTGATCGTTAGCCGTTGTTGGTACTCAAGACTTTGTTCTATGATATTTCGTAGAACGAAAATCTGCTCTGTACATGATCTGCCTCTTCGGAAACCTGCTTGTTCTTCTCTGAGCCTTTCATCTACAGACTGTTGAAGCCGTCTCAACAAAACAGTGCTGAAAACTTTGCCCGGGACAGAGAGGAGAGTAATGCCCCTCCAGTTGTTGCAGTCTGCCAAGAATAAGAATAGCACATTAGGTTTTTGAAATAAAACTTTTTAATAGCTAAATAATGCACAGTAGGTACCTCAGAATATGCATTTAGTTGGCTTTCAATACCAGAAATAGTTCTTGGCGTTGGGGGAGCTCTCAGTGCTCCCCCAAACCCCTTGCTGGCAAGGGCAAGGAGTCTACAATTTTTTCACTAACTCCAGGAAGAACCTATTCTAGGGCACAATAAACGTCTTCCAAAAGAATGAAGGGCCAGAATGTAATAGAGATTAATTATGTACACACACACATCCATCCATACAAACATATATATATAAATCCCCCCCCCCTGAAAAAAAAAATCCTACGCCCATGGTCTGTTAAGAAGACCCTTGGAGTTTGCTTTAGCGATTCTCATTTTATCCATAAGCCAAGACTTATGAAGCTAAAGTTTTAGGCAGTGAAGTGGTATGTTTTTGACCTCACATTCTGAGATTTGTTTCATTTCTCTAATTGTATTTATAATAAATATATATAATATCTAACAATATAATTCTGTCAAATCTGATTCATTTTTCCCATCATGATATTGCTTAAAAAACAAGCGATTTTATTGTCATGACAGCAAAACATTCTGTATGTTTAATATAACTTACATTCTATGATAAAACATATTTATATCATTAATAGAATAAAAATAAATATATTAATATAGTGTTTTTGTCTTGCTGTCAATTATACATTGTGTGTTAGAGTTAGTATACATTCTCTTCTTCTTCGTTCTCATTTTTTTAATGTACTGGTAATCCTATGGCTGAGTTGAATGTACATTGGTTTCCAGATAAGGCTGTTCTCTGTAGTTTTTTTCTATTATTTGTATATCAGGGTTTCGGGGGCCAGAGTCCTGTTCAGGCTTCTTAATAGAATATACATGTGACATGTCTTAATTTCTATTACCCTAGTTATTGCTCTGTATGTCAGTCAGTAAAATCAAATACATACAAACCTAATTTTAAACTATTTCAAATTAATTGGCCTGTCTTCAAAGAATAACTTGACATATCAAATCACCTGCATGTTTCTAATTAAAAAAACAACAACAAATCAAAACATTATTCACTCATGTATAATTTATTACATTTAAAAAATAGATCAAAGCATCATTAGGTTTTCTAATGACATTTCTATACAATGCACATTCTCTTTAATATGAGAACAATTCAATAAATTTATTCTATTGTTAAAAATTACACTTGTAAACAAATCATTTCAGCCAAAAACAATCTGAAGCTATGCATTACAAATTAAGTTTTGTTTTGAGATATATTTCATATACAGTTGTGCACACACACACACAAAACAATATTTTTCCCCTCAGAACGTCATTGATGATAAATTTGATTGAAAATGTTTCAGATACAAAACACACAGTGAAGAGGTAGACTACTCTAAAGTATTTACAACTTCTAGTCACATCATTTTAATGTTGAGCTTTTGGAAGGTTTCAAAGTATGATCGCAACTTAATTAAGTGGCATTCAAATAAATTGAACAAAAACAATGAAATTCTCTATTGAAACCAGTGTAGTTGTCTTGCACAAAAAGTAAAACAGAAATGATTGTCAATGGAACAAAAGGTAATTCATTATGATACATAAAGTTTATAGAAACAAAATTAGATGAAATAAATTGGAAACAAAATGAAATGGTAGGACTGAAAACAAAGTGAGAGTTTAGTCTCTGTTTGCATATAGTATCATGCTTACATCTTTTCCAGTTGAATTATTATTTTAAAGTCAGTTTATATTTGCTGTTAGATTACTATTTCAGTCCCAGTTATTTTTTAAAATTGATTTGAATAATAAAACATTCCTTTTTGTTTCACTTCCAAGTCTGATTCTCAGCTTACAACTACTTTCGTTTGTTGTGCTTACATGTAATGTTTATTTTTTTTTTCTAAAGCTCAGATTTAGTTCCATTTTTCTTAAGGACAACTACACTACAACAAACAATACCAAATGTGACTGGCAGATTTCATTAGGAAGAGCAATGGTATTAGAGAACAGGAGGCACAGATTGAAATAAACTCCCCCCCCCCTCCTAAGATGTGATTTCTCACACAATTTGTGTAAACCAATAACAGTCAAAACTATTAAAATGATTATTGTTTTCACAAACAAAAATCAATACAATTTACCAATCAAAAACAAAATAATTTCACATGCAAAAAAAAAAGATAAAACTAAGAATCCAAATCAAAATAAAAAAATAAGTTTTAACTCTTATGTGTAGTATCAATAAGGAATGCAGAAACTGCTCATACTTCTGTGTACATAGACAACATCCTTATGTTTGTGTCAAGAAGGCAACACTAGTGTCTATATCCAATTAAAAAGGCAGGTCCTATGACACTTTGTTCTACTTCTGTGCGCTAAAATTGTGTTCATCACATCTCATCTCAACTGTGCCTGTGCTCCTATCTGAGGCACAGGCCACCAACAAGCTTCCTCCCAGCATCTTTGTTCTGGACAAGTCTCTCCAACTGTCCCCATCTGCTTTCAAATATCAGTGCCATGTATTTCTGCGCCAACCCCTCTTTGTCTTTTCTTGGGGGTTCGAGGTCAGGGCTTGTCTTGTGATGTTGGGTGCAGGATTTCAAGTGTTCACTCCAGCAATTTGTTCATCCAACAATAATTTGAACAACAATGTCAGACAAGATTGTCTATTTACAAACATCACTACTCTGGTTTTGTAAACATGTTAAAATACAGTGTAAGTAGAATAAATTTGTGCTGAAACAAAATTTTAAAAATATTTATCAACAATATAATTGTATAAAATCTAAACAAAGAATGTTGTGAGATTTGGTAGAGACAATACTTTAGTGTGAAAAAGAAATTAATTCTGTCATATATATATATATATATATATATATATATATATATATATATACCGTATTTTTTGCCGTATAAGACGCTCCGGCATATAAGACGCACCCAATTTTAAAGGAGGAAAATCTAGAAAAAAAAAGATTCTGAACGTACCGTATTTTTCGCCGTATAAGACGCACCAACTTCCCCCCCCCCCCAGTTTTGGAGAAGAAAAAGTGCGTCTTATACGGCGAAAAATACGGTATATATTATATATATATATATATATATATATATATATATATATATATATACACACACACACACACACACACACATATTCAAATAAACTACCCTATATGATCTTAGAATGAAATAATAAAAGTGTGATAGAGACAGACAAATAATCTAATTTTAGTAATCATCTACTTAGTAGTACAGTTTGATCTGTACTTTTTATTCTATAAAAGTAGGTTTACCAATAAATCATCTCAGACATTCATTGCTTACTTCAAATATACATTACATTTACCAAAAGTAAATTATAAATCTGGTTTACAGCTAACAAGAAACATTCTCTTCAGTATTGATTTCAATAGATGCTATTTATTAAAATAATCAAAAACATATTTACTTGACCATATTAATTTTTGTATTCAAACTAATTGTTTATTTTTATTTTGTATGATGAGCCAGTAAAAAAAACACTATATATATATATATTACAAATTTTAACTTCAACAAAAAAAAAAAACAATAACAAAAAACTTTAGTAATTAAAAAAAACAGATAATTTAAAAAAAAATTAAATCAACTTTATATAATATTCATTTAATCATTATATTGTTTTTTATTTATATCTGTAAAGTAGAAATATAAAATATTGCCTTTTAAAATGTGAATATCAAAAGGGCAGTAAATGAAATCTAAAGTTTGCTTGGATGTTATACAAAAATGTAAAGTCTAATTTGAGAACTTGCCAGTATGGCAGGCTTTCACAATAGCAATAAAGTTGAAAGTTACATTTGAAAGGTACTAAACCATTTAATTACATAACTGACCAAACATATCTCAGTGTCACATGGCAATAGTTGCCAAAAAGAACTAAAGTTACTTTATTACAATGTTGTTTTCAAAAGCAATGAATGCGGTGGTGAGCTAAAATAGCTCATAAAAGCTTAAGGGTACTAAAAATAAACATTTCAATTTTTAGAAGGTAAAGAATCTGGATATTTCTAGAATCTATTATTAGATCAAAAAGTAGAGCCTAATAATGGGCAAAAAGAAAATACAATCATTTATTCCTTGTGCTTATTTCAATATTTGGACTGTGGACTAATCATTTATGTTATGCCTTTGTACCTGAAGTATTATGTGTGATTATTTATTCTACGATTCAAGTTCATGATATTAAATTTAGTTTTCAGGTTTATGGTTATAGAATACTATTTGACAGATCCTTAGTTATACTTGGATGTTTTGTCACTAGATTTACATATATAATGACTAATTAGTAATAAACATGCAACACCAGCAGCCACACATAGTGAGCAACATTTTGGTAAAACACAGAACAAAATAGACCAGTGGTTGATCAAACTGAGGTCTGACTTGCTTTCAAAATAAAAAGTAAACAAAATAATGTCATCTTTCAAACTTATCTATTCATAGGGCAAGTGTTGTTTAGTTCAGCTATATCTAGGCCTAATTGTTATTTAAGGATGTTAAGTGAAACCATTAAGGATGTTAAGTGACCTTCTGCTTTTATTTTCCCAGAGTCCAGACAGGGATTTAAAGCTGAATGGAGGTACTTCTGATCTTAGATACAAAATAAAGTGACTTCACCAGGACTCAACCATCCATGTCAACAGACAGATCTTTATTTTCTCTGATGCTTTTGTTTTAAGTATAACATGTACTTTCGCAAGTGAATATCTACACCCCAAGCAGAGCAAATATCTTTCAAACTTAAATAAAAAAAACTCTAGGCAGCCACATAACATTAGGCTTGCTAGCCAGGAGCTAGTTCAAAAAGCTTGCTCATAAAATACCAGAACAAAGGAGTTATTCCATCTCACACAATCACCTGGATACCATGTAGATGAAGAATAGCCCCTTACAATAAGAAAGGAGAAGTTTAGAAATTTGTTACAGATACTAATTGACACAAAAACTATGCTAGTATTACAAATATAAAATATGTGATGAACACTATCATATGAGCTTCTGAATTAAATGTTATTGGCTTGCAAGTCATTTACAAATAAATAAAATAAGCAGTCATTAAGCCATTCTTTAGTTTAGTCTGTAGAGTAGGAATGTTGGTTAGATTCTATATCTTCAGGAAGGGGTTTTCTCTATCAAGGGTGAGATAATATGCTCATCTTGTAACCTGGCCAAAACAATGTCCATAAAAAGCTCTCATTGGGGGAAGGGATGACTGGGAAGGAATATTTAGAAAAGGTTCCTATTTGGAGGCCATACATCATTCACAGTGATTGTTAGGTGTAAAACAAGACAAAACATTCATCACAAAAAAATCAACATGTATACTTGTACATTAATATTATAGTATCACAAGGAAATCAGCAAGCTTACACTTTCTGAACCAAATCAAGCTCAAGAAACAACTATGCCAATGATGGCACATAGAATGATACAGCAAGATGTTGAATTGAAACTGTTTTCTCTACAATTTTTTTTTCTCAGTTTTCATTCTTTTGGTGAAACAATATTACAAATCAAGCAACTAGAAAATATGCAAAATTAAAACAGGCAAATTCAGCTCTTGCTAAAAAAACAACAAACTTATAAACTATCTATAAAAATATTTATTTAATAAAATTATTTCTAATGATAGGCAGTGCAGATGAGGACAACCCCCCCCCCTAAAAAAAAACAACAACATACAATTTCATTTGTAAATGCAAATAGTTGTAAAGTAAGATTTTTTCCTTTGTGATTGAAATAAATCAATTACCATTCCATGCGCCACCATCCTGATTCTTAAATAATCATTCAATATTTCTTTTATTCCACTAGCATAAGTTTTTATAAAAGTTATTACCACATGAGTAACAATACAAATGTCTATAAAGACACTTTTAATTGATACAAAGATGGTCAGCACTCAAGTCTTGCTACACCACATGGACACCCAACAAAGTCACATCCTCTTCTCTCATGCCAGGACGCAAATGTAGAAACTCCAAAAAATTGTTTTTTAAACCTCTGTTGAAGGGGTTATAGAATGCACCTTTTCCATCTTTTAAATAATTATAACGTTTAAAGTTAATTCTCTCATTGGTTGTCAAGTTTACAGCAGCATGGTAAATCTGTAAAAGTAGCAGGCAGATAAATAACAATAGTTTTACATTTTAAAGTAATAATAATAATAATAGTAATCTTTATTGTCCGTATGAAAATTTGTCAAAAAGATATATCTCTTTCCCATATATATTTTTTTTTTTTCTAATAAAAATTAAAAACTTTAATTACACATTTAAAACAATTATAACTGGTTATTCACAGTAGATACTTTAAATTTTTATTTAAAAAAAAAACAAACTAGTTTACCTGGAAAGGAATTTGTAAAAATAATTAATGCTTTGTTTTATTTTTAAATATTGTTTCTGCTTTTTTTCATAACAGTTCTATCAGTCCTTGACAAAATTATTCTTTTTTTATTAATAATATACACAGTTTGAAAAACACTTATTGATGTACTGCATTTGAAGTTTTACAAAGCTTATTTTAACTCACTCTGCCTGTCTGGTAAAAAGTTTTTATATGATATTTCCCAGACACCCAATCTCTGATCAAGCTGAAATTTTGCACAATTATTTCTTTAACCTGACAGCACGAGAACCAATTAGTTAATTAACTATTTAAAAATTCTGTTTGGTATCTTGAGAAAGGGAAAGAAATTGTACTTGACTGAGATGATGGTATGAGCTGAATTAGTCCCCTTTATATCTTGCCACTTTAAATTAAGTTTGAAACAAACAATCTTCTATTTTCATACATGTTTCACTTGCAGAGTGGTTAGTATGTCGGTTATTTCCCCTTTTTAAAATTTATTTTTAGCGGCCCCTGAAAGGGGAAAAGACGCTATTAGTTTTGTGATAAATGTCGGTCCGTTCGTCCCGTTTAGATCTCGTAAACTATAAAAGATATTGAAAATCCGACATCACAATATTTTAGACCATTCAAAGTTCTGATGCAACGGCTACTTTTTTTTTTCTGAAAGCGAAAAAAATCTCAATTTTAAAATCAGTTATGCAAGCAGTTTTTTAAAGAGAAAAAGCTAATTAGTATGCATTATAAGTTAGATCTAAGTTAAAACGAATAGTAATCTTGTAAACGTCATTTTCGTGAACTTTTTTTTAATTGCGGAAATGTCTTTTTTTTTTTGTATGCATTCGAATAAGAGATTGGTCCTTTTCAAAACAATTACATATATTATAAGACTTCAGTTAGGCCAGGAGTGGCGCGGTAGCTGAGCGGTAAAGTGCTTGGCTTCCGAACCGGGGGCCCGGGGTTCGAATCCTGGGATTTTCAACTTCGGAATCCTTAGGCGCATCTGAGTCCACCCAGCTCCAATGGGTACCTGATATTAGTTGGGGAAAAGAAAAGGCGGTTGGTCGTTGTGCTGGCTACATGACATCCTCGTTAACTGTAGGCCACAAAAACAGATGAACTTTACATCATGTGCCCTATAGACCACAAGGTCTGAAAGGGGAACTAGTTAGGCCAGGTTCACATCTAACTTTGCATTCACTTGCACCTATCCTTTGATCTGCTGTACCGTTGGGGCACTACACAAGATCTGTCAACCTTCTTTCTCCATTCTTATCTCTCCTTTGTCTTTGATATAATTTCATTTGGATGTTCTTTCTGAAAATATTGAAGCCTGCCTGGGTGGACCACTTCGGGGGCCGATTTTGAGTTTCCACAGAAACTGTCTTTGTAATCTTGTTTTCATTTAAAAAATGATTATTGTGAAATTCACCCAGAAATCCCTTTCTTTCTCCCCTTTCCTAACTGGTCCAGATAAGTAATAGGATTATAGTGTATTGAGAAAGCTTTGAGCAATTGGTAAAAATATTTCTAATCGCACAGATTTATTGTTGTTGGTCTAGATCAGTGGTCTTCAACCTTTTTAGGCTTAGGGCCCCCTTTTCGTATTTTTTCCTTTAAAAAAATGCTAGTGCCCCCTTAAGAAAAACACTTAGAAAGAAGCATGAGAAGGCAAATTTGAACAAAATGTTATTTATTTATTAATTTTTATGCTGTCAATAACACTTATCTCGCATGGGAGACGACCGCAAGCCAAAGGCAATCTTCTTTGGTGAGAAAAGAGGAGAACGGCATTACAAAGGTGTCCCCCGTAAGAGCTAGAAAGATAAACTCAGACACCATTCCCCCTCACTGACATAGAGGAAAGTACCTGGCAGCAGATGGCTACTGAGAAAGACAGTTTAAGAGTTCTCTCAAAAACTGTGGGACAAATATTTGAAACTCAGAGAAAAGCCAAGCACCAAAAGACGGAAAGAAAACTTAAATAGACTGCCAGCGGAAAAAGGCTTTTGTCTGCACAAAATTCTGGAAAATATGCAGGTCACAACTGGGTTTGTTTAGTTATGTGAAACAAACTCAATTTCTGACGTTGTTTCTGTTCTTCAGTTAGAAGCAAGCTAACCATAATTTGTCTATATTTAACTTGCCAGCTTTTGAATAAATTTTTTTGTTTTCAGTGCAACTTTAGTTTCTTGTTTCTCCCAGTATGCCCAGCGCCCCCACTACTGCCCCTTTGGCTCTCAGCACCCCCCAAATGTCAGGAACCCCCCCCCCCCCAGGAGGCGATAGCGCCCTTGTTGAAGACCGCTGGTCTAGATTTATTATCATCTTAATTACACGACTGATCCAAACTAATTGATACAATTACACTTTGTATACGTTTTTTTTTATTTCACATATTTTTTGTTTTTCTCGTTAAGATAATTGAAAATAAAACTGAAACAATTTAATATTTATTGTTCTTACCTTTTCTGTTGTATGCTTCATTTTGATACCACTACAAATGTCTAAATGTAAACTATATACTTACCTGGTCTGATATTGCTTCAGACAAGAGAACTCAATAATATGGAAAATACAATATAAAACAAAAATGTACATCACAATTAAACAATACATTACAAAAAATGTAGTTTAAACAAAAAACATGTAATGAAGAGGTAAGGCAGCTGATGTACAGTTTCAATAGATTTAAATTTTAAAAAATTAAATAGTTAAAACTTAACTTGTGTACAAAATAAATGGACGGAATTTAATGTAAAAAAAGAACCTTGCATTGACATGTAAAATAAATAAATATTTGGGAATGAAAAAAACCCTGTTGATATTTTTGTTTTTATAGTAAACTTTTAACAAAAACTACTTTTGTCTTTGCCAAACAGTTACATTGGAGTATCAGACAACATGAACTTTAGAAGATTCCACTTGTAAGACATTGTTAATCTTTGACCAATTCAACATCAAAATCAAATTCTCCAAATGAAAATAATATTTCAAATTTTCAACGATCCCTCTGTCATTCGGGTTGAAGAATTCACCTTTGCTGTTACGTAAATAACGATAACGTTTTCGATTAATGATTTCATTTAATGTTAAATTTCTTGCTGCAAGGTAAATCTGAAAAATAAATTAATTAAAAATATAGAAAAATTACTTTAAATTTTTTAAAAGTTAAAAGGTTGAAAAATTGCAGTATAATTGCAAAAATTTCATAAAAATACATTTACTATGACAGTTTAGACAACAGTCTTCAGACTATTCTAGTTATTGATCTAATATCAGATTATGGTATTTGAATTAAGCATTTATAGGATGAGTAGTTTCTCTTTCAGACCTTGCGATCTATGGGGTAGATGATGTTAAGTTCATCTGTTTCTATGGATGAGTAGGATGTCATGTGGCCAGCACAACAACCCTCTGCCTTTAATTTCCCCAACTAGTCAGGTAACCATTAAAGTTGGAGGACTCACCGAGATTCGAACCCTGGACCTCAGGTTTGGAAGCCAAGTGCTTAACCACTTAGCCACTGCGCCCCCTTTATAGGAGGATCAGTGGTGGAAACAAAAATTCAGAAGTTTAAATATCCTGGCACATTGAAATTTGATCAATTATAGTAGGAGATTGATTACAGGTAGATCATTCCATATATTTTATAGAAGTTGAATTACTTACCGTAAGACCCAAAATATTGACAGCCACCAGTCCATAAACAGCCAACAAGCATAAGGCCAGCAGAAAGTCATATCTGAGAGTGAAGCCTTCCAGCTCAGCTAGCGTGTATAGAAACTTCAGCTCAAACAGCCCATTGATGTTCACCATCAACACAAATAAGATAAATGAAACCCTGAAATGTCCCACAAAGTACAGAGTAGGTTTCTCTCAAATCTTTCACGCTGCCAGTTTAACATGATATAACCTTAATGGATCTTTCAATTGTTTTCTTCTACGTTCATGTCAAATTTATATAAATATTTTGATATTTGTTTTTAAGCTCAATACTGCATGGAATTAGAGGGATTATTAAAAGTGATATAAAGTGATAAAAACAAAAAAGACAAAACTAGCCAATACATTGGAAATATGTTAAAATATACAAAAACAAAATACAAATTAACTAGTCAAAAAAAGCAGCTGGGCAGTTACATGAGAAAAATATTATTACATTTCTAAACAAAGATATATAATACAACTTTAGGCAGATAAGTGTTTTTTTTTTTTTAGTGAAGCTGCCTAATAAATTCATCATGATTTTCAATTTTCAAAATTCTTTAATTTATTCTTTTTGTTCAGCTTTAATTATACAAGCATAGAATAATGTAAGAGATATTGTACAATTCAATGTATTACATTTAAACTGCTAAGTGCATCAACAGATTTGTGAGTATGATTAAATATAAAAAAAAAAAAAGGCAAAGCCAATTTTTTTTCTCTCAAAAAACAAACAAAAAAGCATTTAGGAAAATATTAACATTAACAAAAAAAAAATGAATTCATAAATACACCCAATAACAGAAATTTTCAATCACAAATTAACAATTACTTGTTTCACGATGAGCTAATTAAATTAAATTTCAGAAATATGCTGTTATTATAAATAGCTACATTACATTCACATATTAACAATGAGATGAAGTCAGCTTCAAGCATATGGATTAAAATTGCATAGTTGTACTTACAATTCCTTTGAAGCAAAAAATGTAATGATCTAAAACTCTCACCTTCTAATGTTGGAAGGCATCTAAACTAGTCCCAACAGATTCTAGGTCATTTTACTTACTGAGGTTTGTGCTATACAGCTAGCCACTAACAAGAAGAAGGCTAACAGTCCAAAGCCCACTAGATAGTCAATCTGGTACCAGGACATGCCTTCAATGGACAGCACATAGTAGGAGAAATATATAGTCTGTAAGCCCATCAAAGTCATGGTGATACAAACTCCAGTGAAAGAAACTCTGCAAAGATGCACATGTCACTGAGAGAATTGCTGTGTTATCAACAGAAACAAAGTCTAGAAAAATTGATCAGAGAGAGATGAAGTTTTGACAAAAAAAACAATATACTTGTTGAGTTAATTGTATAAAATGCAAACGCTGCTTTAAAAAAAAATGATTATGATTATTAATTTGAAACTCTAAAAAGTAAAAAAAAAAAAGTAACAATAAAAAAAAAACTAGAACAAAGTAATGACAGAGTACAAGTAAATGTCTAATAAAAAGTTTGGGTTAAGTTAAGACACTGCACACAAAACAGGTGAAACACTACTGATGTTATTTTTAAATAAATATATATATAAAAACTGAACTGAATGAAACTGATAGTGAAATAGTTCAAATCAATAGTGCAGTGTTAATAGAAATGATCATGAATTCAGTGGGTTGTATCACACAGTACACTGTTAAATAAAATGTATTCTAGGAACAAATATAAAATGGAAATGAACATGAGCAATGAAATATTGTGTAGGCTTATAAGTATTGCCAGTTACACTTCACAGAATAAAGGTTAAGATGAGAATACTAGACAAAATGCTGGTTTTATTTCCTATATAACTTAGAAAGATACATTTTCATATAAAAGAAATAATATGTAACAAATTTTTCTATTCCCTAGAGCTAAGAAAATGAAAACTTAAAATTATTAAATATTAAAAAAGTAAAGAACAAACAAAAAAACCAACAACATAACAGCAACTTTCCATTTTTTTAAAGTGATCAATAATTAACATAGCATGACATGAAAAAAAAGGGTGAAAGACATTTTTCGCTCTCACCAAAAATCTTTAGAAACAAACAAATGCAGTGTTTTGCAAAGTTATCAAAATATGAAGCATAACAGTCAAAATATTTTACATAAACCAACATATTTAAAAAAAAAAACTGAAGACAAAAAAAACCTGGATAAATAATTCCTACAATTGTTCCCCTATCACATTTTTTGGGTAAAGTAAATAAGATATAGGCTAGTGTCAGGTAGTTTATCAAGACAAAAAAAAGATCCCATATGTCTATTAGTGAGCCACAATTTGAGAATAATTTATTTTAACAAGAATTCAAAAACATCAACTAAGTGTGAAGTCAGAAATCAAACCTACAATTAACAGTTAAATTTTGAATCCTTTGCTTTTACACCAATTAGAATTAATAATACACAACAAGTACTAATATCTGGTCACCATGTCACCATAAAAATGTATAGTCTATATTTTCTTTAAGTCTTTCGCATTGTTCTCCGTCAACATACTACCTGTTGTGGCCTTGAGAGTGCTTGAATGAAGTCAATATTATAATTTAGTACTTACCTTATATTAAATGCAAATTCTCCAAAGGAAGAACTATAATAGTTTATTTAAAGATTCACATTTTTCAAATAAACTACAATGCTAGAAATGAAAAGGGTCCTTACCGCCATACTTAGTACTACACTGACCATGACTGAGACTAGGAATAGCTCCACTGTCCCAATGGCCAACAACCAGTCCCACTGATCAGAGCTGATAATGTGATAACAAAAATAATCTGACAAAGCCACCAGAACTGCCATGCTCAACAAGAAGGCTAAGAACCACATCCTACATGAGTAAGGCAAAAGAGTGGGCCTCGTTAGTCATTGGTACAAACTAAAACCCAATTTCGTTTTAAGTATAACATTCTAAGATATATATATATATTTTTATATATATATATCACAAATCAAATTTAATTACAAGTAGTCCAATGATAGAAAAAAGCATGCACTGAAACAAGACAAAAGAAACATACACAAGAACAGGATAAAGTTATGACATTTCTTTATATGCTTAACCTAATTATATCTATAAAAAGCCAAAAGATCAAATCATTCAGAGAATGTTGTCAACATTTAAAGATTGATGAGTTTACACTAACATGCCAGGATCTCAATTTAGTGTTGCACAAAATAACAAAGGGTTTAGCACTAGCTCAAAGCAAAGGTGAAAATATTCAAAAAATGTTTTTATTTTGTTCTGATTACTATTATTATCAGAATGTTGTATCCGCCAATTTAAAAGCAAAAGAAGGAGACTACAACTATTAATAATTTATGATTTAAGGCTGCACATCAGTAAGCTTACCAGACACCTGCACCTCCATAGGAGGACAAAAGGCATTTAATACCTTTCAAAGAAGGAAAAAAAAACTGACAATAAAAAAATTTGCTTCACATTGCACTTGTCGTCAGCTCTTTTAATAATGCGAGTAATGCACAAGAAAAAAAAAATCACAGATTTTGGGAGCTCTGAGTATGAGGTTTCTTTTGAACAGCCTTCAATGAATAGCTGTTCATGAATCTTATCTTTCAACTTGCACATTTAATTAAATTTGATATGTGAATGATTTGCAATTGAAGTAAACAACAAAGTAAATGTCAGACATTTTCACACTTTGGACCAAGGCCAAGAAACTTAATAATTCACAATACAGTTAACCCTTGATAATCCAACAGTTACAGGACAGGTGGTGTCGGATAATTGAAAGAGTCGGATTACCAAAGGTTAGCTGTAATTCAAAGACTTTAGCCATATATGTCAAGAAAATTATAATTGTAATGTACAGTTACGAATCTGAGCAATGCTTCTCAGCCTCAATGTGGTACTCGGAGATGTTAGGCCAATAGGGATGAAACCTCCATTGGGGTGCCAAACGACTAAGTTCATTGCACTGGTGGGGATGAAAGAAATCACCAACAAACATGTCATAATCCACAAATTTTTATGGCAGACACCTGCACGGCTGATCTAGTACAGAGTAGGGGATTTTACCCAGTGTACCTTTGACCTGGCTTCTAACCCAAGCATCTTGGGATACGAGCCATCAGTATTCCTGATGTAAACATTTACATCTGTTTGGATCTTTCCCAGACAAAATTTTGTTCAGACAGACAGAAACTAGTGTTCCAAGAGTCTTCGACTGAACTCTTAGGACAATTATGACAAAGAAAAAGTACAGTAATGAGATATTCTCCTAGACTTTCAATGGTATAAAATGTATTCATCTACAAAATGTAAAAAAAACTTCATCCATTTGGGGATATTTGCTCAATTTTAGCGTTTTTTCTCTTAGTGTGGTCTTCAACAAATTTCAGAAAATGTTCTATTTTCTCTATGTCATATACCTTAGGTCACCTGATGCCACAAAACGAAAAATGGCAGAAAGAGTTTCACCATGGTCATACCTCTTAATAGTTTTCCATTTTTCAGGAAGAGATCATGTCTTATGTGTATGTTTGCCAGCTTTACTTGTCATTCTACAAGATGTAACAACACAAAAAAAAATTTGGCAGCTAAACTGCTAATAGTAATCACAGAAAGACAATCAAGAAAGTATCACCTCTTAACACATCAAGAAGAACATGAAAGGCAAGACTTGCAAGTCAAAACACACATTGTTGCCATGTCGGATTATGAATTGTGTCAGATTAAAAAGTGTTGGAATATTAAGGGTCAAGAGCATAGTAACCTAAACCAAGTGCTTATACTCCAGACAAATTGTTAATGCAAAGAAACTCTTAATGCATTTTGGTATATACAGAGTTTTTGTCTGATTTTTTCTACAAATATGACAAACGAACTCTATAAAGTATCTTTTTCTTAGTAAAGTTTATAGAACCTAATATAGAATGAACAATCCAAGAATTTTTACATAACATCATTACAAAAGTTTTTTTAAGCAATTATTTGAAAACATTTCAAGCTTTTTAAAATTACTATACAGACACGCACAGAAAATTAAATTAGTATAAAGAAGAACTGTGCAAGCTACAAACATTGAATAGCAAAGCTTCTCTTAACTCAAAGCTCAATAGCTAGAGATACTTTTTATCAAATCGGGGTTATTTACTTCATTTAAAAACAAACTTTAAACTCATTTTGAATGAATGTATACATTTAATATTTCATTTATTTTCTTTAAGAGATGCAAGTGACCTATAATTTTAAGAAGCCATGCTATGTTGCAGTGTTTAAGAAAAAGCAGCTAAAAAGCACTGAGCGGTGAGTGAAAATGTTAGCATTGTTTAAGCATAACTAATGTGCATAAGTTCACAAGATAAACAACTGACTAGAGGCAGTGGCAAAGCATGGTTTGAAAAAAAAAGAAAAGGACTTCCTTTAGAAAATAATAACATTTTTTCTATCCTAAAGCGTTTTAAATTCCAATTAATTTCAAAAGAGTTTTGTAGCCAAATATATACTTTTGAGCTAAATAAGTTCTTAGTTCTAGTTTTAATTAGGGGTGCACCGGATAGTCCCTCCGGCTCCGGCTTCTGGCGAATATCCGGCATTTTTTACTATCCGGTGCTATCCGGCTCCGGTCGGATATCACTACCGGATAGTAAACCGGATAGTAAAAATACACTTATTTAATATGCATAAAGTGGACCTTGTTCCATTACTGTCTGTTATAGAATGTATTAATGTTTATATGAAAACAAAATAATGCGCTTAAAAATAGAGCCATTATAAATATGCACCAAACATCGTTTATTATAAAGACAAGGCATGTTAATAACTTAATATAAATAGAGATGAAACTTTACATCATAAATGCGCTTTACATACAGAGATGCAATGGCTGGCACTTTTTTCAATTTGTCTTGACCTTTGAGTAAGTTAGTTAACATGTTAAAATGTTACATTCCTTGACTACGTCATGCTGACCAGACGTCTGTCTAGCTGTGCGGGTATATCTCCAGAGGTAGAGATGAACAACTCCCACCCCCTTTTATTTGTTTAGTCCATCACATTGAGGCAGGTAATCACAAGTTAAATACGATGGACGTAGGTTTAATGTCAGCGTATAGACACTCTCTAGTGGTCACACCTTTCGAGGGAACTGAGTTTGTTTACTTAGTAGTTAATCTTTATTGGGGGGGGGGGGGGGGGGGGGGGCTGGACTACAAGAGCCACACCTCTAAGGTAACCAGGTATATTTCTAGATGAACAACTCCCTCCCCCTTTTATTTGTTTAGCCCATCACATTGAGTTCATTGATTGACAGGTGACCCCAAGTCAGCACTCTCTAGAGGTCACACGAGGGAACTAGGTTTGTTATTGGGGGGGGGGGGGGGACTAGACTTTACATTATAAATTCGTATTACATACGTAGCAGCGATGTCTGGCACACTGGCTTGTCTTGACCTTTGAGTGGTCTAGTAAACATGTCATATTCCTTAACTTCGTCATGCTGATAATCTGTCAACATGTGCGGGTGTATCTCCAGAGGTAGAGATGAGCTACCCCCACCTCCTTTTGTTTGTTTAGTCCATAACATTGAGTTCACAAATAGGCAGCTGACCACATTAAGCCAGATGTCAACGTGTGGACAATGTCTAGAGGTCACATCTTATGAGGGAACTGAGTTTGTTTACTTGGATTAGAATTTTTATTAGAGGCGGGACTACAAGCCAAATCTCTATAAGGTTAATTTGGTATGAGTTAGTTTATTATTGTCAATCAAGGGTCTGGACCACAAACCACACCTTTTATACCATTGGACGGGTAATAAGTTTGTTTACTTTGAGTTAAGTCTCACGTATGAGTCAGGTCTACAAGCCAAACAGACACTGACCAAGGGTATCTTTAAAGGGAGGGCTCAAGAGACTCAACACCCCCAACTTCTTATTTGTTTTATCCATGACAATGTATTGATAGAGAATATAGACATTGACCATTCTTAAGCCAGAATGGATTAACGCAAAATTGTTAAGACATATTGAGACTGTCTAGAGGTCACTAGATGGTGACACTAAGTTTGTTTACTTGGAGAGAAATGTCATTTAGGGCGCTGAACACACGTTCGTTGCACAATAAAATAAAACAAATATGTGCATGTGTGCGTGTATGTATTTTTCCCCTTGTATTAAAACCTTTAGAAAGAAAACTAATTTCATTGTTTAATTCTATTGACTTAATATATAAAGGAAAACCTTACAGTTAAATTTAACATCGCAGAAAATAAATTGATCTAAAGCACCACAATTAGATCTAGCAAACAAAGAAAAAATATGCTGGAATGTTAAGAAACACTTGACCTCTGTAACTAAGGTACAGAGATAATTTATCTATATGCTTGACTGATCATGCCAATGTGTTATCTTTTTTTGCCTGCACACTAAACACTATTGCGTATGCCCAAGGAAAAAAAACGCGTGAAGGTCAACACCATCAACTATACACACTACACTAGGACTACATGTGTAGGCTCACTAAGTCTATCTGACCAGGTTGTTACAATCAGTCGAACACAAAGTCTATTTATGTTGGTTTTTTTTGGTAGGGAGGGTGTGGGTGATTTTGTTTCTTTTATAGTTGGTTTTCCTAATTCTCTTAGATCTATATAACAGTAGATCTAAACATTGATAACAATAATAGGCCTACAGACTACAATTAAATCTATGCTTCGCAACATTTAAAGCTCAGGCTATGAGTAGGTAGAATAGATGTTCCTGCTGTTAATAAAATATCGTTTGCCTCCAACTATTAACTAACAGCTATCAGTATTAAGCCCTTGAAGCCAGATTCAGAAGCAGTCTTTGGACTTAAAATTCCAAGTTGTTGGTCAGAAATTATTGAACACATACATCCAACCACCATACAAGCCAGATGAGAGATTTACATTAGTAACTAGTTAAATATATACTAACATATTTTACATTGACCCTCCAACACACAGCCTTTATAGTTGGTGGCCTCATACATACACACAGACACGCTCATGCTACACAGATTAATTTATGTTTATAAATACTGTTAATCTTTAATAAATCCATTAGCAAAAGAGTTTAAAACAATAAGGTATATAAAAGGAAAAAAATAATACCAACAAATATAGGTATGTTATTTAACAGTTTCGTAAAATGCTCAGCAATACAAGCTATTTACAAAACACTTAGGTATTCGGCTCTGGCACCGGCCGAATATCAAATTTTACTATCCGGTCATATCCGGCTCCGGCCGGATATCAAAAAGTACTATCCGGTGCACCCCTAGTTTTAATTCACTTGTTCAAAAAATAACCCTTGAAAAGGAATGGAAGTTTTAAATTTGACACAAAGCACTTATGAATATAAGCACTGAAGACTAATTCTAATTAAAAGGATACCATGCAGTATTAAACAAATATCATGCTCATTTACAAGGTGACTTTGGAAACAAACAACTTTCCAATTATAAAAGTCGTAAAGCATTTTAAAAAATTCTATATTTTTAAACTAGTTAAAAATATTACAATAAGTGACATAATAATAAATTATACACCTACAAAGTTACAGTCTAGCACCTACCTGTTGTAGTAGCCTACACAATTGTGTATGTAAGGACAGTGATGGTCAAATTCTTTCACGCATCTATTGCACACCCTACAGTGTTTAGCACGTATTGGCTTTACAGTCCGACAAGTATGACACAAGCGTGAAAGTGGATTTTGACCTTGTTTCCATTCATCAAAGTGAGCAACCTTGAAAACAATGTACATTGAAAACTGCATTTTTAAGGATAATTTTAATTTTTTAAGCAGGATTTTTAAAATAGACATTTAATTGATTCTGTTATTGCTTTTCTTCTTAATGTGTAGTTATTCTTAATAATAAAAATGTTGCTTTATACAAACTCACAGATCTATGAAGTAGTAGACATTAGGTTACTTACAAACCTACTCCTAAACTGCACTCACAACAGAAACCTCAAATTAACCAATAGATTATTATCATTAGGAGACTTTGTAGTAGAAATATAAAGATCTCTGTCAACTTCATCTTGCTTCCTTTTCAATCTTTCTGGTTTAAACACATGACCTTACCTATCCCTTAGTCTGTTGAACAGTTGGGGCACCAAACATGATCTGTCGACCGTCTTACTCTGTCTTTTTTAACTAAGGTAAAATCTCTTAACAGTGTCAGGCCTGTAGACTCTTTTATGTTGTCTTCCCATTGCTTTCTTTGTCTGCCTCTTCTTCTTTTCCCTGATTATGTTCCCTACAAGAAGGTCTTTGCTAGCCCTGAAGATCTTGTGATATGACCATAAAGTTTTAGTTTGCATTTTTTGACACTAATCAGCAGGCCATTGTGATCATGATCCATATCTTCTCCTTATACATATATTTAATTTAAAAAAAACGAAATGACACACTTTGGGAAGACTGTATGTAACCAGGAACATAAGAAGATAAAAGAAAGTTGTTCCTAGGTACATAATATGAAACAGTACATAAACACAAACCCTTTGTGCATCCTAACAGCAATGTGAGTATCACCTATATATTGTACTTTTCCACATGTACAGCTTTTTCCTAGTCTAGCCGCACAAATTCAATCTTTTCTTGCACTTCTTTATTGTATTTGTAATCCCCCCCCCCAACTTAATGATAATCCCCCTTATTCTGGGACCAAAAAAAAAAATAAATCAAAAGCTCTGAACACAAAAAGGTTGTATGTATGTTTCACAGATGTTCTGTTTTGGAAAGGTTATCACTATTGAAGGCACAAAACTTGTTTGAAATGAAGAAATGGACATAAATAAGCAGTACTTACCTGTTTTATAGCCAAGTCATATTCAGGAATATTTCTTGGCAAGAACCCGGGGTCCACTGTGTTAGCATGATATAAACAAATCCACATGACCACATTGGTAAAAATAAAAGTCAGATGATAGATGGGAAGTTCATTCCAGGTCAGAGGGAAACACTAAAAGAAAAAGAAACATTCAAAACATTACCATATCATTGACAATTTTTTTTTATATAAAGTTGGTGGGTGAAGGTGTTATGGTTCATAAGGGAGGTCAAGTAGAGTTTATAAAGCAATATTAAGCCAGGGCAGTCATACCAGTAAGATAGGGTGTGAAAGTGAGGTGTCAATATCAAACTTGAGAGGATTGACTGCCATACTGGTTACACATACAGGTCTTTACATTTTTCAGACCTTAAATCACTTTTATCATCATCAATTTTGTACTGTTTCTGCTGTCTACTAAAAGAAACAAATCCCTTTCACTTGGTAATCAGAATTTCTAAATCTAATTTGAGTTATTTGTAATTAATATATAAACATCTATTACATGGGCTATAAAGCTGAGACACCCATTATTTGTCACACTGTGAATAGTGTAAAGAAAACAGTACAATATAAATATAAACACACAGCTTGTTTAGATGTGTTTTGTTCCCTAATTCTGTTCATCATTCATCAGTTTAAAATAGACCTACATCAAGTCATTACTAAGGTAATTGTTATTGTTTTAAAATGCTAAAATTTTTAATGCCTATTGCTTAACACCCAGCAAATCACTTTACTCACGCCCATTTCTCAATGGTCAATGTAATATTGTCAGTAACACAAGTAGCTCTTTAGTCAAACGCTTGCAAAGAGAATCTTCCAACAAGAAAAACATTAAAAATACTTTTTTTAAAAGACAATACCTCCTTTATGCAACTTGTAATTGTTTTTCTGTTAAAAATTAATAAATGTTAGATTAAAGAAAGATCCTGGCTAAGCCAATGTATAGTACAATTTTTAATATTCCAATGATAAGCATTTAGATCTAGTCTTAGAAGACAATGAGTAAAATTTTCCTGAACATTAACTTATTAAACTCTTGAATCAATTAAGTCTTACATTCGAAAATTCCTGAAAGCGATAGTCGTTTCAAAAGGGATGTTGGATCTAGACCTAGTTTAGTCTCTAGCTAAATTTACATTTATTTATTTTTTACTTTGAAAAATTATAACAGTCAAACTTGAGTTTTCCCAGTGTGGCCAATGAGCTAGTAATTCTTTTCTCATGATATATATCAACTGTTCAATTTCTAGGAAAATTGTTAGAGCCGTTTTTGAGATTAGCTGTCCAGGTTTATGGATCCAGGTTCCACAAAGTTCTGAATTGAAGTATTGAAAAAAAAAAAAAAAAAAGAAACAAGGGAATTCATGTGATCTAAATCACATAGTCCTGAACTGTTGAGCCCAAAATAACTTCAGTTTTGTTACATTAGGTGTTTGAACAAAATAAAATGTATCTACCTTGAAAATATACATAGGATAGCCCCATAATACAACATTAACCAAGAAGAAAAGAAGAGCTCCTTTTGAATTGCCTGGAGGCCCAAATATGATGGCCCTGAAAAAAACAACAAATAGCTTTATTTTTGGGTTTTCAAATACTTATATACTACTTGAGTTAATCATTCAAATAAAATCTAAGTATAAAGTATACTGTTTGCTTATATTGATTTTGTGTTCTAAAATTTTTTTCAGTATGGTGCTTTAACAGATATTCCTTATTAAATGCTCACATCTTTGCCAAAAATGTCAACATTTTGATATAAAAATTAGTAGAACAAAAAAAAAACAACAACAATTTCATGAACTTTATGTGGCCCCTGAGGTACTTATAGTAACATTACCTTGCATGCTAACTCATGCCTACAAAGAATTCACAACAATGATCGCAAATTAACCTACATAAAATTATCTTTTTTAACTAAAAAATTGTCTTCCTACTTCTTTTGAAAATAATAGTTAAAAATGTCTAAAACATTTTGTTACTTATCATTTCTAAACAATATATATATTTTAAATTTAATTTTTTTTTATTACCAGCAGTCAATACGAGGTAGAATACTGTTTCTGGTTTGGACTTCTTTCTTCAAATAGTTGACTATTTTATCATGCTTTCTGCCAATAGCAAGCTGTAATGGGGTTTTTCCATTCACATCAGGGATGTCTATTTCTACACCATCCTAAATAAGCATATCACATACTGACATAAATTTTAAGAGCTAATATAATTAGCAAACTAATTTCACATTTTCATTGAATTAGTGTGAAAATATATGGCAAAATTTTAAGATAAAATCAAATCTGATTATGTCAGCCAAAGCATAATAGGGTGGTTAGACTTTAATACATGAATACAGATGGCAGAGTTCATCATCTTCTGAGGCCAATGCCCTATTGAGCTAATATAGCCAGATGCCTCTATTTCCACCACTAGTGCCAATTATTCTAAAAATAATGAGTGAACTCAAAGATGTGTGTCAAAGCATTAAGTAAAATCCCAGGTCTCCACAAGATTTCAAAACTATAAAAAAAAGAGTTTATTACGCGATGTTGACCAGAGTCTATTGTGTTATAAAGTAACCTAACCTGCTCACATAGCTCTTGTACAGCTGTTATGTTTCCATTGATACACGCAAGGTGAAGGGCAGTCTGGCCAAAATTGTCTTTTTGTCTTGGGTTAAAACCAGAGTATATCAACAGGCGCATAAGCTCATTATGACCTGCAGAACCAATTATCATAAGTCTCTGTAATCTTACAAACATAACTATAAATATATTTTAACAATAGGTGACAACAAAACTGGATGAACTAATAAATTGATTTACATTCATAAATATGTCATTGTCTAAACAAATTTCTAATTCTAATTCACATTTTCACTATGCAATTTGCACCTTAAAGCAATAACGCCTGTTACCTTTAAAAGCTGCCCAGTGTAAAGCATTGTCTCCATCTTTGTCAGTTAACTGAAGACGAGCTCCTTTCCCCATAAGGTATCCAGCCAGCATAGTTTGTCCATACTGAGCTGCTACGATCAAAGGAGTGCAGTTTTTATTATCCACTGCATCCAATTCAACACCAGCCTAAAAGACATATGTTTAAAGAATACCAACCCCATTGTTAACTTTTTTTTAGCATGACAATAAAGAAAATTAAAGCAATATCATCATTTATAGAGAGTACAGTGATAATCTCAAACAGTATGGTCTGATTCATTTGAAAATCTCAAAGTATATTTTTTCTTACAGTCTATGCCATATGTCAGTGAAAAGTGCTAAGTGCCCATTTGATTTTTTTTCTCATATAGGCCTATTCATAAGAAAAGGACTTAATCTTTCTATTTCAACTGTGTGTAAATCTTCAGTCATCTCCCAAAAAAAAAAAAAAAAAAAATCGTTGAGAAAGTGGGGATATCACATAGGTTTTTGACCACCTCTTTTTTTAAATTTTTGGTTTGTCGGCATCAAGCTTGTCTAATAAATGATGTATTTCTAAAGGAGAAAGGGCTTTGAGATTATCACAGTAACGATTAACAGTAAAGTATTAATATATATGTGATCATTATAATTTAATTTAAATACAGACATTTTTTATTGGCATTTTATTAAAGAATACCTGTGTGAGAATGTCTACAATGGCAATGTGACCATTGACACAAGCCCAGTGAATAGGCCTGGCACCTAGCTCATTAGAACTTGGTTCATCTATTGGAATTTTATTTTCTATCATATACCTGCCAAAATAGCATGAAGAGTTCATTAAAGGGTAAAATTTAATAGAGCATATTTAAAAAAATTTTTTTTTTTAGATTAACTGTCATTTTAGCTGTCGTTTTTGTGTTTGTAATGTTATTACAGCGCCTTGAGCCTAAATTTTGTTTGTTAACAGCACTTTATAAATAAAATTATTATTTTATAAAAAAAATACACACACAAAATAACATATTTTCTGGCAAACTGTTTACAAAGAAGTTTTGTGGCCAGCAGAGCAACCAGGTAACTTTTACTTTGTCCAACTGGTAACATTAACAAAGTTACATGGTTTAAAATGAAATTACTAAGCAATATAAGTAAATAAACATGTTTTCATTATGAAAGGTAATATTTATAGCACCTTCACTTCAAAGCTTTCTATTTATGTATATTAATACATAAATACTAATTTATTGGAATCTTGTTTACAAATGGAAACAAGTTTATGATTTTTTAGATGACAAGATAAAAACCTGAGAATTGCAGTGTGTCCTCCAAGACAAGCCCAGTGAGCGGGAGTGTGTCCTTTATCATCTCTGAGTGTTAATACGGGCAGTCCTTGTGTTTCTACTAACGTCTGAACAGGAATAAGTAAACTAAAAACAATAAGTGAAAGAGATGTTATTATAATATTAGTATTCCTTGCCTCTAAAAGTGGTTGGCTTATATATATATACCTACACAAAAGATGACAAAGTTAAATTTCAATAAGTGGACGAAAGATATCTTCTTAGAGCAACGTACAGTGCAATGAACTTTATTTTTATTACAAAACTGTAATCATAAATATTTACAGTCATAATCAAAAGCACTGCAACATGTAACACTAATTTTTCTTTTAATAATGTCAACTGTTGATTTAAATTTTATTCTCACAGCTTAACTCTAAACAATCAATGGAGGAATGGGAGAAAGGGCTGGGCTTGCGGGGAGACTCATTTATATTATTATAATAAGCCTAAATTAAGGTTGCCTTCCTTTAGTCTCCCTGTTTAAAAATCTAAATTTTACAAAAAAAAACAAACTTTAACAAAACATATAGATATAGTCCTCTGTATCTTAGTAATATTACAATGCTGAATCCCTTTTTCTAAAATTACTTGAACAAAGAAAGACTAAGAGCCTATATCTATGACTAAAAAGTTTAAAGAGGCTCTTTGTTCTGTTCCCATGACAGCACAATTGTTTTAAAATATAAATATTGATTAAATTCTATTCAGCTAAAACAAAACACATGAAAATGGGGGAAAATGTTGTTGAATAGTTTGCCATTGTCATTTTGAAATGAAAAAAATAGCTCTATTTAAAATATTTGTGAGAAATAGATTATAGATATAGATCTAATCTAGGTCTAGCTTTGATCTAGTATTGCTGGCATTAACTTATTCATTAGTCTTAGTGTAATTAAAGGACATACACAAAAAATTGATCTATAAAATTATACATCAAGGTGTATCTAGATCTCATAAGTCCAGATTCTAACGACACTAAAGTGAATTGAATTGTGGTGGATTACTGGATAACGACAACAACACATTTTCCCTTTTATTAACTTTACATTGATTAATAACTTATAACGATTAGTAACGTAGTAACACAATTATTGAATTAACACAGCCACACAGCACACCGACTCAAGTCACACTGACCCACTCACTGTCTTAGTCTACGACTACATCATGATCATGTATTCTTTATTATAGATAGATATTAGATTATTATAATTAAATAAATTACAGCCCTCAATGTCTACTAGATCTAGATCTACGAACCCGGCTTTGACAGCTTCAAAAATGGGATGTGATTTTACACCAGTTTCTTTATCAGCAAAATTTACTTGTTGGCTAGGTTCAGACATTTTGCCAAACAAATCTACTAAAATGCTTAAAACATAACCGGAAAACTTAATGAATCAAACAGCAAGAATTTTATGTAGAGTTCTCTCACGCCCCCCCCCCCCCCTTATCCTTTTATGTATTCCCCATCTTTCTTTATTGTTTATATATTAAAATAAAAATCTATATTGATCTATATCATGATGTATTCCAATAAAATATAGCCATTATTACAGTCGCCAGAGCGTAACCAAAACAATCAAAGTATAAAGAACTCCGCACTTACAGCTATATTACTAAATACTGTATACGTTATTTCCCTTTTTGATATCAAACAAAGTATTAATTAACAATAATTAATTGATTAATTATCTATTTTTTAAAATAATTAATTGATTAATTAGCTAATTTTTTAAATAATTAATTGATTAATAAGCTAATTTTTAAATTGATTTGTGTTTTGTTAGGTACAATAAATAAGGGTTTCAACTTGATCCGAGATTGGGTGTGGGAGAAATAAAGCGTACGTAGGTCTACAATTATTTAAGGGGACAAAACTCGACTATTTAACCATATCTGTGAATACTGCAGAATTATAATTAATTTCCATTGTTGTTATCAAACAAAATAAATTGGCCTAATAACCAGAATTTTTGTTTTTATTCATTCATGTATTGTCTACGCTAACGAATAATCGTGCAAAGTTTCAAATTGATCGGATAATGGGTGTGGGAGAAATAACGTATTTAAACTTTTTTTTCCAGACTGACAGTTTTTTTTTTAAAGGGGGGGGGGGATGAGGTTAAAGCCCTTTCAATAAAATACTATAGCAACATTTTAAAAAATCGTAAGAGCCGCTTGACTTCACCCCCCCCTTTTTTTTTCCAATAAAAAATGTAACAAAACTACAGTTGCCAAATTTCATGAGCGTAGTTTACCCCCCCCCCTCTTTTTTTTTAAAAATAAAGAACTATAAAGAACAACAGCAAAACTAAAAAAAAAAAATACAAGACTGTATCCAAGGTTTTTTTTTTTTTTTTGGTTGATAATTACACAACTGTATCCAAGGTTGTTTTTTTTTGGTTGATAATTACACAACTGTATCCAAGGGGGGTTTTGTGGTTAATACCCCTCTCCAATAAAAATTATAACAAAATTAATCATCAAAGTCCATGAGCGTAGCCAGTAGAGTTTTGGAGTTCAAACTAACTTCAGACCCCCCTCCAATAAAAACTATGTCGAGACTACAATTACCAAATTACATGAACGTATCACCCCCCCCCCAAAAAAAAAAAAAAAATCATTCTTTGATCTGTTTTCCTATCAGTTTTTTTTCTTCTTCTTATCTTATATAATACAGATGTTACTTCAAAAAAGAAGATGATTACGTCCTACGCGTCATGCATTTAGTCATGCATATTAACCAATGGCTTAAATTCTGCCAAGTCACTGGTTTTCCTGGCTAGCTCAGGCAACCCATTCCATGCTCTAATAGCACTAGGGAAGAAGGAGTATTTGTACAAATTTGTCCTAGCATATGGGACGAGGAATGTGCCTTTATCTTTGTGTCAGAGTATTTTATTAAATTTTGTTTTTGTATTTGAAGATTATGGTTCAGTGTTTTATGTATAATTGCTACTTTACTTTTGAGTCTTCTGTCCTGAAGGCTTTCTAAATTTAGTGATTTTACTATAGGTGTTACTCTAGTCAAATGTGCATATTCATTTGTTATGAATCTCACTGCTCTATTTTGTGTCTGTTCCAGTTTCTTAATGTTTTCTTGGGTTGAGGGGTCCCAAACGGAGGATGCATATTCTATTATTGGCCTAACCAAGGTTAAATAACATTTTAGTTTTATGTTCTTATTTGATTTATAGAAATTTCTTTTAATAAATCCTAATGCTTTGTTTGATTTTTTTTATAGTTTCATCAATATGTGGATTCCATAACAGTTTTTCATTTATTATAACACCTAGGTATTTTGCGTTTTTAGTCTGTGTTACTGGTTTGCCATGAATAAGATAAGTGGAATTAATTTGTTTGTTTTTTTGCTACTCTTAACAACTGAAATTTTTCTGGGTGGAAAGACATGCTCCAATTTGATTCCCATTTCTGTAATTCATCTAATTCTCTTTGTAAAATATCTGTGTCTTGTGTTGTTTTTATTGTTCTATATATAATATGCAATCGTCTGCAAATAATCTGACTTTTGTTCCTGAAGTAATGCAATTTGGTAAATCATTTATGTAAATTAAAAATGGCAGTGGACCCAAGACTGTTCCTTGAGGTACACCTGAGTTTACTGTTATCTGTGTTGATTTAGAGCCATCTATTATTACAGTTTGTTCTCCCCCTATCAGAAAATCTTTAATACACTGATGCATTGGACCATTAATGCCAAAATATTTTAATTTTTTAAGCAAACTATGGTGGTGAACTTTGTCAAAAGCCTTAGAAAAATCTAGTAAGATAGCATCTATTTGTTCACTATTATCTAAACCTTTAGAAAAATCATCAATTAGTCCTATTAGTTGTGTTTCACATGATCTATATTTCTTAAAGCCATGTTGGTATGGTGTGAGGACATTTTATTTGTATAAGTGGTTTATGATGTTGCTACATATTATGTGTTCTAGGATTTTACATGTGATGCTGGTAAGTGATACTGGTCTGTAGTTTCCTGGGTCAGATTTTTCTCTTTTTTTAAATAGGGGGGTGACATTAGCTTCTTTCCAGTCCTTTGGTACTCTGCCCTGGTTAAGTGAAGCCTGAAAGAGTATTTTGAACACTGGGGCTAGCTCATTGCTTAGTTCTTTGAGTAATCTAGCTGGAATACCATCAAGTCCAGATGCTTTATTTGGTTTGGTGTTGGCTAATAGTTTTTGAATTCCATTTTCTTGTACTACTATATCTTCTATGTTGTCTACTTGGTTCAAATTCAGTAATATGTCTTTGTCTCCTGGGGCTGAGAATGCTGATGCAAAGTATTTGTTTAGGATGTTTGCTTTAGTTTCATTATCATTATGTATTATGTTATGTTCATCTTTTAATGGCGCTATGCCTGTTGTTTCCATTTTCTTAGACTTAATGTATGACCATAGGTTTTTGTTGTTATCTTTAGATATTACATTGTTTATGTATTCACTCTGCAGCTGTCTGCTTACTTTTTGGGTTAAGTGTTTAATTTTTATATACTTTTTGTAAACTCTTTCTGCCTTAGTTTCTTTAAATTTTCTATATAAGTTTTCCTTCTGTTTACAAAGCTTCTTTAGTCTATTATTAAACCAGCATTTATTTATTTTGTTTGATGTGTATTTAGTTGGTATATGATTTTCTATAATGCTTTTAAGATGGTTTCTAATGAAATTCCAGAGGTCATCGACTGGTTGGTTAATGTCTTTTTCTAATAAGAATGTTTGTTGAAAGTTTAATGCAGCTTGGTGTAGTTGTGTTAGGTTACATTTATTCCAGAGTAAGATTTTTCTTTTGGATTTTAAATTGGCTACTGCTTTTATCTGACTGTGTATTTTTATGATCTCATGGTCTGATAGACCAGGGATAATATCATAATCAACTACTAATCCAGGTCTGTTGGTTAAGAAGAGATCTAATGTGTTGTTTAATCTTGTTGGCTTTTTAATGATTTGATCTAAACTTAGGTTGTGTAAAGTTTCTATGAAAAGCTCATTATGTCCTTAAGGTTTTGGTGTTTATCTATGGTTAGTGTTTTCCAATTTATATCAGATAGGTTGAAATCACCCATAATCCAAAAAACTGCATTTTTATTTGTCTCTTTAAGTGTAGTAATCTGATTACATAGTTCCTGCATGTATTCTAAACTAGAATTTGGTGGTCTGTAAATGCTGCCTATTATTAGGGATGTTGAGGTGGTATTAATTTTACAAAATGTTGATTCTATATTTTTTGAGTTAGGTAAGGTAATTTCTTCTGCTATAAGAGTGTTTTTTATTGCTAGAAGAACTCCTCCATGATTATCAGCCCTATCTTTTCAAAAAAATTTCATAATTACTATTGAGAATTTCTGCATTATAAATTTCAGGATGTAGCCAAGTTTCTGTTCCTGCAATTATGTCTGGTTGGAATTCATAAGTAAAGTAGGCCGTAAATTGATGAGAATTCAAGCCTCAGCCTAAAACTAAGCTAACTCGTCAATTCGTTTCTTTATTGTAGATTGTGTCAACAACTGTACTACTAAGTGCACGAAACATTACTAGTAATGGACTGGAAAAAATATTTTTCTACCAAGTCTAAAAAAAAAAGATTTGGTAGCATAACATTGCAAAACTGAAGCCTTGAACCCCTCAAATTATTTTTAAATATATAAAATTTGCAGATGCTATATGCAAGGAGACTTCAAACGATTTTTCCTTTTTTTTTTCTAAAGTGTGTAATATTGTAAACACACTTAAGCACAAAGACAACTGACGATGAAAGTCTTACATAAAAATTTTCATCACAAATGCAAATAATAAAGAAACATTGAATTCAAATAAAAAAGATCTTTATTTGGGAACAGAAATAAGTCTCCTACAACACAAATTGTAATTTTGTCAAACAGAAATGGCTATGATAGAAATGAAGTATTCACATCTCAGAAATAGCATTTTAAAAAAAAATCCTCAAATATTGATAATTAATAGTAATTAATAATAGTTTAAAGAAAACAAAATTTCAAGTCTTTTGATCTTAAGGATTTAGCCCTCAATATGTATACATGCAGGGCCGGATTTAAGGGAGAGCAGGCATGGTTACACTAGAAAGGGACCTCCACAAAAGAGAAATATATCTGAATTTTGACAGTCAGAAACTTTTTTTTCCCTAACATTTTTTTCCTAATTTTTACGGCTAGTAAAAATGTCTTGATTAAGAGTGTATATGATTGAAGCATGCTTGGAATAAGTATATACAGTACCAGATTTACGACAGTGCGTCTACCAAGGGCCTTATCCCAGAAACTCAAAAATATACACCTTTTAAAACTAATATATGCTTTTTAATTATTTTTTTTTACAAGGAAAGTAAGATTAATTTATAGGAACTCAATTTCTTTCTTATAAAATATAGCATCTTTTTAAATATTTTCATTCATAAATCCTGCCCCGGACATCCACATTTTAAAATCTGGCCCTGTATACATGGTTTTCATGACCAAGTCATGTGCAAATCACATCAAAATTAATCATTAGCTGACACACTGCAACTAAATGTTGCAAATTTATATACATCATTCAGACAAAACTTTTCATGTTCATTTTAATTATATAAAAAAATCCAACAATAACAGATTCATTAGCTCATACACACTGACAGGAAATCTGATGTCAGGTTGAAATTATTTTATATTTTATACATTTGATGCAACTCCATTTGAAAAAAATACACATTTTCTTTTGTTGTTATTGAAAATAATTTTTCAATACAATATTTACAAAAGTTGAAATAAAACCTTAAGTATAATAACTTATTAAAATACACAAGGCCTGTCACTTAAATTTAGCTAAATGTTTGACTTTTAACGTTGATATATATATTTTTTGTGTATGTGTAACCACTTATATAAACAAGTGTATTCTTTACAAACAAATCATCACAGAGCTTTCACTGCATTGGAAAAAGTTGAACATTTAACCTGATATTTCCACCAGAAGTTAAAAATCAAATTCTCAGTTGCAAACAATTACATCTTGTAGTTCTTTGTCGTTTGCTATTGTATTATAAATATTGGAAGCAATGGCATTCAGGATGACACATGAAATGAAAGGACTATTTGCACTTGGGGATTGGTGACATAGACTCACAGATTGGTGAAAGCATTATTTAAAGGTACTTTCTAATACTTTTAATTGAATTGGATTGAAGAATATGTTAATCTTTGAATCTGATCCTAATAAAATATATCTTAGACAACCCAAAAATATACGTTAAATACAGATTTTGAAAATGGAAATCTAATCTGGTACTATTGTTATTCATATTAATGAATATGAATTAATTTAACTAATTGGCAAAATTTTATATAAAATTATAAGATTTTATATTAGGATTTACATTTTTCAAATGATTATAATAGACACAAAACATTTTTATATTTTAATTACATGTTATCCTAATGTTATTACTGTGAGCAACACTAACATCTAAATAATAAAAATGTATTATAAAAGCTTACAGTGTGTAAACTTTGGATTCTAAAAAATTTAACGTTCTCTGCATCTTTATCTTATAAATAAGCTATTCCTTCAAAAAAGAAGATAAAAAAGTAGACCTTAAATCCTGAAAATGAATAACATTTGGAAGGTCTTTTTATATGATATTTATGTAAAAAGAAAACTGTGATTAAAACAAGCTGAAATGGGTTGCTATCATTATAATTTTGCCATATGTCACTTGATACTTCAGAGTGTAATTTTTTTGTGCTGAACAAATTTTTCACATGAGCACTGTAAATCTAGAATAAACACGAAAGGCCAAAGTGTCTGGCAGAACAAGGATTTTAGACTTAAAAAAAAAAAAGGTTCTTGAGTTGAACAAGTTGGTAGAAAAACAAAACAAAAAAAAAACAATAAAAGTGATATAAATAAAAACAAACATCTCAAAAATAAGGTTCAGTTAATGGGCTAAAAAAAGAATGACTCAAAAAGCCTTCATAATTAATGAGTGAAATGACCATGATGTTTTATATCAAAAACTGAAATTCATAGGAGTCTCAGGTTTTACTACCGTGCAAACATGGTGATGTGCAAAAAGCATACAAGTTTCGTTGCATTACAGTACATTTGCTTTAGGGGATAATCTGCAAATTATTTGTATTCTATCAGCACACACTTACAATGAATGCTCATACACAAACTGGAAAAGTTTTGATCAACATCAAAGAGGTATAACCAATGGAAACATTCTGATACCATGGGTCACAAATTTGGGGGGAAAAATTAACACACAAGGAAAAAAAAAAAAAGGACCTCATAAAAATAAATCACAAATGGAGTATTTTATCTCATTTTTTTTTATGAGATTGTACACTCTACTGCATTGTCTGTGCCAACTGGCAGATTAATGATATTCACCAATGCGCGACACATATATGCCATTGAACCAAACCGTCCACTTGGAGCACTGTCATAAAAATATAAAGATATATTGGCAGCGCCCATTGCTTTGTCAATTACTTCTGGTGTCATTTTCTGAAAAACAAAAATTAGCCAAAAAAAAATAATAAATTTTTTAAATAAAAAATATTGCTTTAAAAATATTATATGGGTTAGCTAGTGTAAAGCAGTGCATCACACACATGTATACTAAATTCAAGGGAATGTATAAGTTGAGTGCTCTGTATTCAACATTTAGGTTATTACAACATTTAAAATAGTAGTAACTAGTAAGGATGCCTCTTCCAAAACACAGACAGTCCTTACTTAGCTGTAAAAAAAGAATGTTGTTGGGGCACAAAACTATGAAATAAAAAAACAAACTATGTCTAAATGAAGATATGACAATATTAGCAGTTCCCTAGATTTATCATCTGAAAAAATATAATTTAACACTACTTAGCGAATGATGGAGAACTCAACCATAAAGGACTGCTAAAAAATGTCCTAGAAGACTAGAAGAATTCAATAACATTACTAAATAAGAGAGACAAATATAGATATCCTAAAGTTTTTCTGTAAAAAAATAATAATAAAAAAAGAACCAAACTCCTGTGATGAGACGAATAAGCAAGAAATGTTTCCACTTTTTCTTTATCCTTTTTTATGTTGGAGAGTTCAGACCAGTAATGCCTTATCTGAAATGAACCGCGCAGTGGTTTCCAGATTAGGCAGTTCTCCATATAGTTTTTCTTCAATAGAGCCTGTTCCCTACCTGCATGGTGGGATTTCACTGGCAGGATGTCACATCTATAAGAATCATTTCTGAACTCAAGCAAAGATGAAGTTGTGTGTCAATGTGTTTTGTGCCAGGAGGCCTAGTGACTCTGCCTTTTCTTTCAGGTGTGCTCCATTTGCCTTTGATCATCCAAGATCATCAGCAAGGCAACAGTTGTTTTACTTCGGAGTTCTCTTCTAGATCAATTGCTATCCATAGTAAATGAGCTTCATCTACCACTTATTATAATTAAATTCTTGCTACTTAGCAGATATTTGACGAAAAGATTGTTAAGCGACCTGTACTTGTTTAGCAACCTGAACTCGCTTCTTGCAATAATTTCCCTGGAGATATTTGAAGTGAAAATCCTAACCACTGGAAATCCCCACCTTATCCTCAATGACTGCAAACCAGTTGGTCTGCAGCTGTTTATTTGATATTCACAGATTAACCTTATATCTAAGTTTTTTTCCCCCTATCCGCCACTTAGAGGACTGCTTGGTAGAAGATTTTTCCCCTTATAATTAAATTCTTACTACTTACCAGATCTTTGATAAAAAGATTGTTAGCCTCATGTACTATTTTATCCACTTCTATTTCCAGAGAACTTAGGTTAACCCGTTTATTATCATACTCCACAAGCATTGTTAGCACCATCATGGCTTCCACCATCAGCTGGCGATATTCAGGTTGAGGAATTCGATTTAACACCATCTCCACTTGAAGAGCAAATTTGAATTCACCTTTGGTCATCTGAGAAAAAACAATTTTTTAATTTTTTTTTTACTTTGAATTATTTTAATTATCTCAACAACTGTAAAAAGTCACACAAAAAACTTCTTTGGAGATTTTTAATTTTATTTAGTTGCTAAGCATATTTGTAAAAGTTGTTTAGAGTTATTGAATATATTAACTAAGAACTAGCAGCAAAATAGATATGTTTGAACCTGAAAGTTATTTAAACATTAAGCTGATTGTTTAAAACTTTATAGTCAGGTAGTTTTTACTATAAAGCAATGTCTTCAATTCAAGATTAAGGACAAGTGCAGTTTTTCACATAACCACAAAAACCCAGTTGTGACCTGGATATTTTGCTACAACTAATGCTTAGAAAGCTGTTGTCTCTGGGGGCTATGTTGAAATTTTAATATAAGTATTACATTAACCAGGTATTAGAAATACTTTATAGGGGTCAAGTTTAGTTCCAAGGGAATACTTTAGACAGGTCAATTTTACGTTATTTTAATACAATAGTTGAAGGCTGAAGGCATTTTTCATTTAAACATCAGATGTTAAATATTTGTTCAACAATGAGTTGACATGCTCTGAAGCCTGCCTGTTCTTCAGAAATGACCTCCTCTGCTTTTCTCTTAAGTCTGTTGAGAATTATTCTTAGCATTACTTGCTCAGATGACTGATCAGACTTATTATCTCAATTTTTTTTCTTGGGCAGTGGAATAATGTTTATTTGTTCCTTATTTTCTTGCAGATTGTCCTAAAACAGTTATATGGGAGGCACCATGTTTTAAGTTTTTAATTTGACTATAGAGATCTTTACAATAGAAAAGAGAAAAACAATTTCAGCTAAGCATCCGATGTCATGAGGAAACTGGAAAATCTGGAATTTTTAAATTAACTGTCTAAAGTCATTCTTCAAGGTACAGTTGAGGAAGCATGAAAAAAGGGTCATTCTATGAAAAGCTAGCTGGACAATGTAAAAGAATGGGCCGGCCTCTCTCTTGATATCCTGCTAAGAACAGCTACTGACCAGAAAAAATGAAGGCATTTAGATATCCAAACTGTCACAGCACTCCTAAGACCAAAGTCAAGGGACAAATGATAATTAGTTGATGCAATGTGCAAAGCCAGTCGAAAAACTTACTTCTCTTGTCAGGGTACTTGGTAAAGCATTACCCTTGATCAACAAACCTCTGCACTGTGAAGATTAGAAACATTGATAAATTAAGTTGGTTAGACATTTTCTTTTTACACTAAAAGAGTAAGGTTTCAACAAGTGACTTGTTTATAAAACCAGTGATTCATAATACTGTCATTTAAACAAAGGCCAAGTACTTATTATATATGGGTTAAAATAGAACAAAATTTTGGTAAAAACTTTGACATTTAGCTCTACATTCAGTCCATGGACACATAAACAAAATTTTTAGTTATGAGCCACCAACTACTGTTGTTTGCTTTTATTTGTTTATAAAAAGGTTTATGAAATAGGGCTGCTTATTGATAGAACACTTTACTGCCAAGCCAAATGTCTTGAATTTAAATTCTGGTAATAAACAGTAAAGGACATCCCAGAAGACATTTAACTGTAATAATAAAAAAACTTTACTACAAAATAGGGATTAATCATAATTAATTAATGAAAACACTGTCTTTGAGATTAAAGGGAAACTTTGATGGTTTTGACAATTTTTGATATAACATGTGTTTTGATTTACAGATAATGAATATATTATTCTTTTTCTTAATTTTCAATAATAACATAGTAATTGATTTTTTTCTGACGTAATTTTATGCGCATTGAAAACTATCAGATTTTCACCAGGTTTCTATGTGACGTCACACAAACCTATTAATTTATTATTAATATAACGGAAAACCATACAGTAAAGTTTACATTCTCGTAAAAGAAATATATCTTCATCTATGTAGTAAGATCTAGATCTTGTAAGCAAAGAAAAAAATGTGTTTAAAGTAGATTTACATGCTTGACTATCCATGGCAGTGTGTACTTTCTTGCCTGACCACTCAACGCGCAACAAACACTATCGCTTGGTTGTCTTGTCATGACTGACTACATGTAGTCTAGACTAGCCTTACACTGACCAGTTTGTTTGAATCAGTCAGACACACGATCTATTAACTTCATGGGACAGGGAGAGGGAGAGGCTTAGATGAAAAAGTTATTTTATACTCGAGTAGGTTATCCTAACGCTTTAGATCGATCTATCGTCGGAGTTTCCCTTTAAAGATCAATATTATCAGCATGACGAATATACAATGACATCTCAGAAAATACAATTTTAACAACTAGGTGAATCACATAGTTTGTTGTTTTAAAATGGCAGGGATGTTGAATAAATCCAAATATAAAGAACTATTTTTTCGTTGTTCTTGTCTTGAACATTACAAAGTCTAGGTAACAAGATATATGAGAATACAAAGAGCTAGTGCCTTTTTTCCCCCCTTTAATATTGAGACTAGACAAATCATTAGTTTATTATCCCTATTAAACTAGAAATTAAAATCCCATCCCCCCAAAATTGTAAAAAAGAAAAAGAGCAATAAATGATTATTAAAAAAACAAATAAGATGATGCTGACCCTCGTTAGAAGTTCCCAGAGGTGAGGGTAAAACCCAAGTGGTACTCGGTTAAGTGAGCCATCCAGACGGCGTCTACGCAGCCACTGTCCTTGACGATCAGCAATTTCTTCTTGATTCTGCTGTTCTTGTGAGATCACCAAATGGGTATTTATGACAGGCAAGTCCGAGATTATCTAAGAAACAGTACAAGAGCAATAAGCATGCATTGTATCCTCAGATATAATGCAAAACTTAAAACTATCATTTTACAATTCAACTTTATTTCAAACATGTTTAATTGCTTAAACTTTATTCCAATTAACAAAAAAAAATCCTTTTAAAAGAAAAGAAAATGAGAGACTGCAATAAACATATTCAAGATGGAATAACTTCCTTAAGATAGACAAACTTCACTGTTACATTTCATATGATTGTTTCTTTATAAAATATGACTTGGTTGTAATGAGAAGCAAAAAAATCAATCAATTCAGCAACAAATAAATTACAAGGTTACTTAAACAATAGTTTCTTATAATGTTAATAGACCCCAAATTACTATTCTTTATGAATATATATTGTGATAAATAATTTGTCAACAGACAGTTTAAAATGTTTTTAATGATCAATTATTATTCAACAAGAAAAAATAATTTAAAAAAACTGGCAAAAAAAAAAAATCAAATTTATTATTTTAAAATAATTAACTTGTATATAAAGCCTATTATAAAATAAGTAATAAAAAGTAAGATATGTATTCTTGAAATTGAAAGTAACTTACTCTTATTGGGGCTCACATAATATTACTAAATAATGTGGACATTACAAGTATATTAAAGGAACATTTGGATTTTACCCCTCCTCCCCCTTGTAACAAATCGTAACAAACTCTGAAACCCCCTCCCATAGAGTAACATAACAAGAAAATTTAAATTTTATTTTACAAAAGATTTATATTAATTATCAGTCACAAATTACATTTTTCATCATGGTATCTATAGAAATAATGGTAATAGTATCGACTTCTATCTGCGCTATAATGTAGTATTCAGTTTTTCCCCAATACTGTACAATGTACATATACATGGGGAATGCACCAGAAAAACCCATGGAGTTTAAAAAAAGACAAGGTATTTTTTAATTAATATCCTTTGAAATCCAGTGGGTATAGCCCTCTGTTAAAGGACCACTGTAACTTTTAATAATAATAATTTAAATTTACAAAGCACTGTTAACAAATATTATTTAAGCCTGGGGCGCTATGATAATATAACAAACACAAGAATTAAATGACTAATTGATCTAAATAAAAGTTATTTCATTTAATACTGTTTTTTTTAAACGTAACAAACCTTCAGACTCACCCCGAAACAAATTTGTATACCCCCCTCCCCAACTTGGACATTACATAATATCTGAACGTTCCCTCTTAAGAACATATTAAGTTATATTTAAAAAATAAAAATGTGCGTACAAAATGTTCACCTTGATATTAATAATCTACACTTAGGACAAGTGTTATAATATTTTTATCATTTACAAATTTTATTCAAATAAACAAAACTAATTCCTGCTTTAAACAAAAGTGAATAATTCCTTAAAAAAATAATCAATAGCTACTGGCAACCTCCACATAAGGACAGGGTTTTGGAATCATAGCCCTAAAAACTACAAAACCTGGCAGTTGAACTTACTGGATGAAAGTATTACCTTCCATTATATAAAAACAAAATGAAAGATAAAAAAAAATCAAACAGGTAAATAGATTAGTTATAGAGGCAAGCGACAAAGAATGGGCCAGAAGGAATACAATTAGTACAAAGCCTTTTTTTTGTGTTAGTTTTTAATATGAATCTCAGCTCTATATCTGTTAGGAAAAGAGAAAGTGACTTGTCTATGTGTATGACATTAACTGTGGGTCATAGACAAAGATGGAGGTGCAGTGGCTGAGCGGTAAAGCGCTTGGCTTCCAAACCTGGACCGGGGTTCGAATCCTGGTGAAGACTGGGATTTTTTATTTTGAGCACCTCTGAGTCCACCCAGCTCTAATGGGTACCTGACATTAGTTGGGGAAAAGTAAAGGCGGCTGATCGTTGAGCTGGCCACATGACACCATCGTTAACAGTAGGCCATAAAAACAGATGACCTTTACATCATCTGTCCTATAGACCACAAGGTCTGAAAGGGGAACTTTACTTTTTTTTCTATAGACAAAGATGGCCCCTCACCTCATGGACCTCCAGGTCTTCAAGAGGCATGAAGTAATATATGATTAACATATTTAACTGACAGAAAGAGGGAAGAACAAGGTGAAAAATCATGAAGCAAATGTAATTGAAATTTCCTCAGTGGCTAAGTCATTAAGTTTGAGTGTTAGAAGAGTAACATAATGACATTGACATCACCGAGGACTATTATGATAAATATAAATCTTCCTTGCTTAACAGTTTTCAAAGTCATTTATACCAGCTATAAGGAAGGCCAGTCAAAATTTGTGTTATTGCAGAAGAACCTTCATGGTCAAGCCACTAGTACAGTGCACAATGAAGATAGTAATGCTAGATATTAACAATTTCTATCATGAAATATATATATATATATAAAATAAAATCTATGTGTAAAATAACAAATATTTCCTTTCATTCAATGCAGCTTTCAAAAAGTGTGGAAGAAGTAATGTAGTTTCATGTCAAAGAAAAGAAGAAATCTGCTGGAATAAGATCTAGTACTCAAGATGTACAAATCTCTAAAAACAAATTATTGCTAGAAAAAACACTTTTTTTTCTGAAATTATTTAAACTAACATGATGAAATAGAAATATGGAGTTTCTTCTAATAGTTCAGACATGGAAGCCAATGATAAAACACTTTAGCAAGAAATTCATTTCATGAGATCAAATTTAGAGTATGGTCTACTTATCCATTAGCACTAGATTTATAGCTATTCTTCCCTGACATATACATTAAATGCAAGGAAGGCAACTCACTTATCAAGCCAACATGCAAGGAAGGCAACTCACTTTTCAAGCCAACATGCAAAAAATAAATAGAAAAACAAAATACAACAATATTTAACCTCAATTTAATCAAATGTTAATTTCAATTGCAATGCAGCATTGTGTGAGTAGTGTGCTCACAAATGTATATATTTCATTGTTAGCTGTGTGCTCACTTATGTAATTATTTCATTGTTAACTTTCATTGCTGCATGGGTCAGTCCATGCTATTGTGATAGACTTAATTAAAAAATAAAGAATAGAAATGTTAACAACCAAAATGAAAACAAAGAAAAAGTTTAAATCCACATGAATTGACTCTTGGTAGAGCACAAGGCAAGTTATTTGCTCTTTTATCACTAACCAGTTGCCTAAATGAAATCAGTTTGTTGAAGATTGCAGCCAATGGATTAGTGACAAAAGAGCTTTGACGTAGCTCACTTACTAATGTACTTTTGCTTCTAGATTTCAAATCCAGGATTTTTTCACCCAGCATGGTATCACTAATACCTGGTTTAAATTAGTGAGCAATACATAATAGTAACAAAAAGGATGAAAACAAAAAGAAATGAAACAAATATCTGTTATTGGCTCACAAGAAGTGAACATCTAACTAAAAGTAGAAAAATGTAGAAGAAATAGGGTGCTAAAGATAAGTTATTTTGTTTTTTAGATTTAATTGACTTTAAATATAAATGTTGTAATATATATAAAGATTAATACAAATTTTTAAAGGGTATTTTGTTTTAAAACTTAATGTAATTACACTAATAGTTTTAATCTAATTATTAGTTGCATTATTTTCACCTAACAAATCTAGAATAGAACTAGCTTCAAGCAAAATACATAAAATTGGCACAACATTTAAAAAAAAAACCAACTAACTCTTGTATAGCACATATTTCAATCCATAGCATGGTGTGCTAATGTCCAGTCTCTTCTATGGATTGGGAAGGGGGGTTCTAAGCTGCCTTTAGGCACAACTCAGCTCAAGTCGAAATTCAAACTCAAGACCCCTTTTATGTCACTTAGCCACACATCCCATTTTTAAACTGGATTATAAATTCCATGTTCATGTTGTAATGGAATAATTGAATGAGCATCCTACTTGTACACAACAAGAGTGCTCTGTATTCCTAACTGATAACCTACTTATTCAGCCCATCAAAACCAATACTTTGCTGAACCAACTTTGCTTAGCATAGAGACAAACTGATGGGGATTTGAAAAGCCAAAACAACTCCAATGTGTACAAATAAAAAGAACACAGAACACTACACTCGAGCTATCACAGAACTAGTCATATCGCTATCAAGACAAATATGTGTCCGCCAAGAATAATCATAAATAACAGTGCAAGTAATACAAAAAAAAATCAAATGTAGCATTCTAATAAGGGAACAAAAAAAAAGCAGACCATGCCAAGAAGCACAATGATCACATTAGCATTAAAACTAAAAATGCAAACATGGTTAAACCTTAATTTAGGCATGCAAAGAAGTTAAATAGAAGCAAGTGATGTGTTAGGAAATGATGAAAATGAGGAAACACAGAAAAGTGTTAAGTATACTTTGATATTGGGTTACAGGATCAACCAAAAGCTTTCTAACTAGACACCAAACTAATACTACCATTTTTATACTTCAAGTACTTACAGACTGTAATCCATAAGGTGAAAGTAATGATTTTAAAAAAAAAGAACAGAAAAAAAAAACAGTTGTTACCAATATCCATTTTATAGCAGTTTTCAGAAATTACAAGAAAATAATACGGAGTCTTGCAATGTTTAATATTAAATAACATTCATTAGTGAGTTACTCAAGAGAATATCTTTATTTATAAAGTTTGAATTAAAAATAGACTTCCTGTTTTTTACATTTCAAACATTATTATAACCTCATAGAATTATACTTTTTTTTTTATGAAGAGAGCTTTATGAATACAAAAACTGCTGCCATTCCAAACCTTATTTCTGCAGCTCAGCCGTGCAAAACGTGATGTCTCATTCTTTGAATGGAGACTTTTAACTGACAGTTTGGTCTCGGCAAACTCACAAGGTACTGGAGAAAGATGCGTGAAGAGGCATACCAATTTAAAGTATTAAACAGTTGTTAGAGAAAAAAGAAAAAAAAACACAATTTGACACATTTAGAGCGGATACCAGATTTGTTAGTGGCCACAAATAAAGAATTTAAGTTGCTATGAAAAAGGTCGTAGATAAAAACAGTGGACATTTGCAGGATTGAATAGAAATATTTTAAATCACAACAACACAATGCATGGTTTAAAAATCTAAACTATGAAAAGAACATTTAGAAAAAGGCAATTTATTTAGGTCTTCCAAAAAAAAAAAAAAAAAAGTCAAATATAAAGCTGTATTATTGACTTATTCAAACTTTTCTTAACCATTACACTGGTATTAATAGTTTTCTGAAAGTTGTCTGAAAAAAACAACAACATTTCCTTAAAGTGCCCTAATTTAATTTGTGTAGTTTCTATGATAAAATCCATATGAATTGTGGAATACTGTGTTAGACCTACAAATAAAACCTGTCACCTGACAATAATATACTCCCACATCTATTTTTTTGTAAGCTTATAAGCATGTATCTTAAACAAATCTGTTACATTTTTACTGAAGAGGGTTTATAAGTTTATGAACAAGTTATTTACAGAAACCCTCAGAGCTTGAAAGCATTACCAATGGGAATCAGTGCAACCAACTGAGACTACTGACAAACTGGAAAGATATCAATAGCTACACTCAAAGTATGATGACAACTTTGACATTTACTCATGAGATGTACTTGCTCATAATTAGAATGAATAAGCTTTGACATATGCTACTTTTCATGGTAACATTAAACATGTTATGCCTTGCAGTCAAGTGAACAATGAAAAATGATTATTGCCCAGAAATTATAGTAATAATTCCTTCATGAAATGCATCCTGTTCTTTTTATGGATTTCTGGCCAAAGGCTGACAGCTTTCAAAATGTGCATTTCATCTTACTTAACCTTAATTAATTTGCATATTTAAACAACCTTTTCAAAAAAAAAAATGGATGGTAGAAAATTATTTTTTTTTAACTTTAATATCAGAAAACAATTATTTAAGTAGGAGTAGCAAATTTTTGTTTTCTTGAATGTGACTTTTAGTTCTACAATACTTTTGAAATAAGTCATTCAAAATATATTTTTGCAGAGAAGAAATATATTGACATGCAATCAACAATGTTTTAGCATGCAACCAAAAAAAAATGGGGGAGGGGTTTGTATAGACTTAATGAACCAAAAAGTTAAAACTACAAAGCAAATTTTCTAGCATATCATGTTAACACATAAATATAATATGTATTTATTATAATAAATCAAACAAAACAAAAAAGATTTTAGACAATCAAAGCAAAAAAAAAACAAAAAAAACAGAAAGCTAATTTAATGAATGAAATTAAATGATCTACCTGCTGTCATTGACCTATCTATAACTGAAAATATTATATGCACAAAACTTTGAAAGTTTATTAAGACAGATTCATTTAATGGTTGTAAATTGTAGTAACTAAATTTAAAGCCAGTTTGTTTTAAAGCAAATGTTTTTGTTAAATTAAAAAACAGAACTATTAAAATTAGCACTAACAATCCATTTCCACAAAAATATGTTAAGCTTCTCCAGTAAATAATCAATTCTCTAATATTATTTTCTTGGAAACTAAATATTTGTTTCTAATGCAAATAAAAATGTAAATTAAACAAAAATACATGCTATATATATTTTTGAGCAATACTAATTAGCATATGAAAACACCAGAAAATAATTTGAATGGCAGACAAATATTTGTGAGCAAGTAAGAACATCTCTCTGCTAAACACTTCTGTTCTCTTTTGCTCTCATAACATTCAATGCTAAATACTAAGATTTAAAATTACAGTCAAACCTTGGAACAGAAAACAACTTGATAGTTTTTCATTAACGGAGGCGTGGTGGCTGAGCGGTAAAGCGCTTGGTTTCCGAACCGAAGTCCGGGTTTTCGAATCCTGGTGAAGACAGGGATTTTTAATTTCGGGATCTTCGGGTGCCTCTGAGTCCACCCAGCTCTAATGGGTACCTGACATTAGTTGGGGAAAAGTAAAGGCGGTTGGTCGTTGTGCTGGCTACATGACACCCTCGTTAACCGTAGGCCACAGAAACAGATGACCTTCACATCATCTGCCCTATAGACCACAAGGTCTGAATGGGAAACTTTACTTTACTTTACTAGTTTTTCATTAACAGCGATTGTTAAGCTCATCTTGAGGATCAGGTCATCACAATGTTTTTTTTCTCTTCTCCATATACGAATGAATTACTATGTGTTTACGAACTGACCATCTTAAAAGTAAGACGTTAACCTCCCATTCTACTTTGTCTTCCAGTTGTAGTTCACAACTATATTGAAACAAATCTATAATTAAAAATAGAACTTACCACTGTTGATAACAAACTCCTTGCCACTAAGAATGTGATGCAACAAAGTTTTCATCTCAAATGGACTAAGATTCAAAAGATGATCTGAAGCTTCTTCCCCTAAAAGTTAATTGGTATTTTTTACATTAATGTCATTGATATTTTTCTCTTTTGAGGTTTCAACAACAACTCACCACTTTCCTTATGTTAGACTTCACAATAGTAACTACTTAGCTGCATACAAAAGTGTATTTTCAACAATTTCAAGTTAAATAATACAAATGATACATTGGATCCAGTCAAATGAAACAATCTATATCAACACAATAAAGCTGTACATTTCTAAGTTTATTATGAATACTTTTCTGTTCTTCAATAACCTCATCTGAGTTAATTAAAAAGATTTAATGAAATTCTGTTTGCATGTTCTAAAAGTGAAGAATATTTTATAATTTTCCCAGTTCGCCAATCTTACACTTCTTTTATTGATTCTTTAGTGTTTATTTAGTAAAACTCTACTCACCAGAACACTGCAATGTTCTAGAAAGTTCTGAAGCCATGACCTGTATAATAAGCCCAACTCTCAACCTGAGCATTTCATCAAATAACTGAGGCTCTGTCCTTATGAACATGGCAAAGTAGACTAGAATTTCCTGAAGAGACAGACACATTATATAATCAACATAATGTAATTTTAAGGTCTGAAATAATGTAAACTTAACTAAAAATTTAATCAAGTAGACTCTGCATTTACAAGGACAGTTGACACTTGAACAGAAAAATTTCAGCAATAAAAGACATCATTACACTAACAAGTTCACTAAAGGAAAGCTTTACAGCAATTACAAATACTTACTGTGAGCCATGGAAAAACATAAACTGAATGCCAAATATTTGAGAATGAAAATTGATCTTTCAATGAGTAACATGTATGCCCCCTCCAAAAAATCAATGGTTACTAGCAAAAGCCTTAAAAAATGAGACATTTAGGGACAACCTTCATCGCTACACAGTTTCTAACTGTTGCAAATGTTTTGGTAAGGAAGAAGTCAAGCAGCCTTTACTTACTTGAGTGAGGGAAGCTGTACTATGATCCTCACCACAAGCCTCATAAATGATGGCAGCCAACTCATCTGGTGGTAATGGACTGAACTCACAAAATAAGATTGTACAAAAAATAGAACATATGTCATATGTGTCAATAAGAAAACAACTTTATTTAAATAAAAAAAAAACACTGTTTAATAATGAATTATGTAATGTGATATACAAACAAACTGTCAAACATTTGCTGTTAAACTATGTAACATCTTGGTATTAATGCTTTCTTTTAAGATGTTACAGTATTTATGGGAACTTAAGCTAGTCTCACCCATTTTGTAACCAACAGTGGACACGTGCTATCCCATAAATAACTACTAAGTGAACTGAATGGAATCACTAGTGTTTTTAAACCCTAAAGAATCTGTAACATTTAGATATTTTGAGTAGATACAGAGTGACTTGTATGATGTCATTAATGTGTTTCAAAACAAATTTGTCTGCTAACCAGGGGATAATCAAGATAGCCATTTGTTGTTCATTGTAGAGGTAGCTGATGAGTTTATAAATATAATACCTTGAGAGTGATATTGTTTCTGTGTGAAAATAGTTTGAGAATAGTATATATTATCCATATTTCTAGATTCATGTTTTTGATAAGGACATATATTATCTTATTGAATAAATATTATTTGTGTGTAGGACGTAATGAGTTTGTTATTCTATGAAGTGACTGAAACGTAAGTTGGAGAAAGTACATAAAATATAATACAGAAAGATTGAAATAATAATAAGAAGACCATCTTGTGACAGAAACAAAACCCACATCTCTACTATTATTTCAACCCATGATATTGGCATTGGAAGCTAAGTGCTCAATTACTGTGGACAACTAAATTAAGTCTTATAGCGTATCCTGAGAAAAAAAAATAGTATCAACAGTTTCCACCTTTACCTAACAACTCACCTTGTGATAGTAGTTTCATGATCAGGCGGCAAGCCTACAGATAACTGTTTCTGTCTTACCAACAAATCTGTGGCAGCCTAGGGAAGCATATACAACTTTTCAAAAACAAAGTCTGCACTATAAGAGGAGAGTTATTAAATGTAGTATCTTCTGAACTACTTGTCATTAAATCCAAAATTCATCTCACCAATGCCAAGTCTTCAACTCTTTTCCTCAACATGCCAGCTGTGTGTCTGACTAGCCACCATTGTTTCCAATGACCTGCCTGTATCACAAGAATAGCAGTTGTATCAAAGTAAAGCCAAATTTAACAGCTATAGTTAGTCTAGGGGCATGGTGGTAAAGAGCTAGGCTTCCAAATCAAGGGGTCTAGGGTTCATATCTCAGTGAAGACTGGGATTTTGGATTTCATGATTTTTTAGGATGCCCGAGTCCACCCAACTCTAATAGGTACATGACATTAGTTAAGGAAAGTAAAGGCAGCTGGTCAATGTGCTGGTCACATGACACCCTCATTAACTGTCAGCCATTAAAACAGATGATTTTTACATCATCTGCCCATACATAGCAAGGTCAGAAAAGGGTACTTTAATTCTTTTATTTATAGTTAGTCTAACTTTAGGAGGCACACCTCAAATTCTAAGTACTACACCATTAAACAGTCATAAAAATGATTAAAATGAAAAAAAAAAAATCTGATGATGACAGGGTTAAGAGTTTTATGTGAAGTAGTACCCTTACATTCATCTTTTTATGAATAATACATTTCACTAAGACGTTTTAATGTCATGCAGGCCACATATTATATTTAAAGCTTATCACATGCATCTCTTCCATTTTTTCTTCTCCTGTTAATATAACAATGTTATCATGTATCTTTTAATTATGAACTTTTTCCAGCCTTTGGTTTCCTTAATTGTATTATTGCTTTGACAAGTTTTAGTGCTTGCCTACCTTCCACTACAATTTTGGCTAGAATGGAAACAAGGGAGTTCAATCAGTAATGTACACTTTATTTGATATTAAACACCAGACTATGTTTATCAATGTAATGTATCTGAATACCTTTTCATAAAGCTCCACCAGCAACTCTTTCACTGGAACTTTTCTGTTTTCTTCAATGTGAGTATCAAACTCAGGACCTCTGGAACAAACAAACAATTCTAATTTTTAAAGATCCTTAGAAACCTAGATAGTACATAGCCTTTCTAGTCATGTGTAAAAAGCTTTTTATAATTTTTTTATTCCCAGACTTAATACTTCTAGGCAAAGCAATGATACAAATCAAAACTTGAAACATAAATTTGAAGCTTTTAATGCTGAAACATATTATGAATGGACATAATATCAGCACTAAGGTACCAAGGTTATTAAGAGAAGAAGACAAAGAAAATATGCCTAAATACAGATTAGCCCTGAGGAGGGCCCGAAAATGCACACTAATTACATATATATATGGGTATCCTTTATTTAGATGTTAAATAACATCCTTCAGTTTCCCAATTTTATTAGTGCTTTGACACTACTTATGAAGACATTCAGTGCAGCCCCCTTCTAAAATTTAAACTATGAAAACCATAGCTTTTAAAAAAATGTGGACAATCAGTTATACACTTTATTTTCTACTAGTACACAACACCTTTTCATAAAGGCATGTATTTTGACGGTAATGTCTCTCCACAATTGAGTCGTTCAGTCACATAAAAACTTTCTCTATGATTCTATGACTGAAAAAGGTCTTAGATAAGATTAGATCAGATAGGATAGATATACCTTGTCATAAAAAGATAGTGGATTATGTCTGCCTGCTCCTGAAGGTTGGCTGTCTGTTTCAGCTGTTCAATCAGCTCTGTGATGTCTGTGTCCTCACTCTCTGTCACAGACTTCAGGTTCTTCCTGGCAGACTTTGGAGAAGTGTGTGGACTAGGCTGAACTGATAAAGAGTCTGATTCATCCCTCAGATGATGAGGCAATGGCTGGACAACTAAATATACACAAAGCATAAGACAGATACGTTTCTGGTTTAGATATTGTTTTGTATACTGGTTATAAAGTCTCAATAAATAATGAAACAGAACAATTTAGATTACTTTATCTCAATTGACAAATGAATAAAAAACTCATAACTAATTATATTTACAATGCTTAAGTGAATTACTAAAACAAAGTATTGTCTCAGTATATAAAATATATGCTAAAAACTCAGAATAATAAAAAAAAAAATTGATAACTAAAAGTGCTTTAGAAAATTACAAGGTAAATGTATTGACTTTACTTTAAATGAATCAATGGGTAGAAATAAAAGCCTATATTTCTATAGTTTAAATAAGCATCTTACAAATGATTTTCAAGAAATGAAATAAGGATGATAAATAAGAAAAAAGTTATTTCACATTTGACAAGACAGTGTGCTCTGTAGATCAAGCTTCTGTTTTTCTTTAGTTTTATTATTAATCAGTGGAATACAAAAATTATGTTAAATCTTAAGTATTTATAACTTTTGAAAAGTCTTATTTCATTTCATTTTTTTAAAAATCTGATTGCTAAAGCAATTAAAAAATCTTTTTATAATGTATAGATCTAATTAAATTAAGAATTCTGTCCTTGAAATATAACAAAAGACAAATAATAGGACAAGAAAATTCTACTAATTCCTATGTAGTAATAAAATGAATTAGGGCTTCACATGATGTTGAAAGCTAGAAGAGTAGAAAAGAAACACAAGTTTAAAGAAAATACATTAAAAATGATAAATATACTTTGTCATTCCATTTCTAAAACTAAAAGATAATTTCTAAACACCAATTAAAACCAATAAAAAACTGTAGATTAGATTGAAATGACTAGTAAGAAACAGTATTCCTTTAAAACACAATAAAGCAATCAAGTGCAAAGTAGTGCAAGATGAGAACTATACTCTGTGATTTATTTTATTTATATTTCATAATAATCTATCTATTGTACTGTAAAATCATATTTCTAACATAGCATAATATTATGTATATATTTTAATTTATATCATTAAATTTTACATTTGCTCCTCCCACCAAAGTTAACAGCTTTGATAATGGAAAAGATTAGCCGAATTTCAATAACCTAATCCAATCCAGATGTAAGAAGCAAGGGCAGTGTAAAAAAAAAAAAGTTCTGTCCAAAGCTAAATATAAATGTGAAGGCTTAAGTGCTATCAAAGTAAGATGAGGAATTATAGGAATGCAGACCAGAATGAGATCTTTACACACAAAAAAAGGGAAAAGAAATTCAAGTCTAAAGTAGCTCTGAGTGAGAGTAGGTCAAAAAGTACCAGAATCATTCAATGCAACAATATCTGAGTTGGATGGTGAAGATGTTACACACATAGGCTTACTTTCACAGTCACCTGTGTAATGTCAAATCAAAAACATGAAGCGATGCAAAAAAACAACAAAAAACAACACCTCATGCTTTATTTAGAAAAATAGATAGCAAAGGATCTATAACTACGAAATTTTAAATGCAAGAAAATATAACTATCAAGTATAAGGATACCTTCTGAAAGTCATTAGTTTTTAGAAAATGTCTAGAATGTTGGGAAATTATTTTTTTTTTACAGTGAACTAATTTGTAAGTATTAAGAAGAAAGTAATTGGTAGATTGAAAGGATGATTGATACTAATGGTAATAGCTACAAACAAATGTTATATCTACTTCTAAAGAACAAATGTTAGACATGGACCATTACCACACAAAAAGTATAAAAAAGTAAAACGTGCAATAAAGTTAGTCTTTGAAGTATGGGGTGAAGTGTAGCAGTATTAAACTAACATTTGCTGGAGTTTTCATTCAAACAAAAAGATGCAAAACCCATTGAAGACAAAGACCAAAAAAAACAAAAAAAAAGTTAAAAACAAAAGGGGGAGTACTGATGTCATTCTCTAAATAAAAAAAACAAACAAAAAAAAAACAACTAGTAAACTACAAGCAAACATAAATAGTTGATCATGCAAAGAGACAACATCCAGCCAGACAGCAGAAACCACTAGAGCATCCAAATGTTACTGGGCTGTATCTGCACTACTGTTACATCTGTTTATGTCTTTTGATTCTTATAAGTTTGTTTCAATAAAGTTACCATGATCATAATTAAAATGACAGGATGTTGGGCTTTCAGGAGAGCTGCTAGGCCCAGTGCTGTAACTGCTTTGTCGGCTGTAAGGACTGGTTGCAGATCCATGTCCTGACCCTATGTGGTCGTAAGCATTTTGGAGGGGAGGCAAGTAAAGATAATTATAGATAGCATTGGTATAATGTCAATTTTATGATAAAAGAGATCAAAGCTTTTCACTGAAACTGAAGTAAATATACAAGTAACATCTCACAAAATGACATACAAATTTATTTTTAAATTACTTCTGTATAGAACATGCAACTACACCGTGGCCCAACATCTTTTGTGTATCTGTCTGGAAAGAGGATATCTGGAAGAGGGTTTCCATGCTGCCTTTAAGTGCTCAGCAAACACAGCTCAAGTGGGCATTTGAACTCAAGCCACCTTTCTAGGTAGCCAAGCAGGGTATGCCACTCAGCCATCCCAGCAAAGCAAAATGTGTGTTTGTAGTGCATGTAGATATTTAGTCTTGAATGTGACAGTCAAAAACAACATGCACATTGTTTAGTACAATCAGATGACATTGATAGTTTTTGCATAAATTAACTTCATTTTGATATCTGGCTTCCCCTCGTACACAATTAATTCTATGCATGTACACAATTCAAGGAAACTCAATAAGTATTAGAATACATAAACATAACTTCCTGGAGACCTTTTGAATACTAAGATAAGAAATGCTATGTTAAAGTCAATAGAAATGACAACTTAAACGTATACACAATGTGAACCCTTTCAAAGACCAAGGTGTAAAACTACCATGTCAAACATTAAAGATAACCAAAACTAGATAGAATTTTGACGCATTCTCTTAAATTGTTGTCAAATAGAAACTAGAGAGTTTTGAAAACATTAGAAGAGATAACTTCAAGTTACAATATTCTCATAAAAGTGCGTGTAGCTTATACAATTACATAGAATTTTCTTATTGCTAAATGACAAAACATAATTATAATTATTGAACAATAAAAAGATTAAGTATTTAGCACACACAAATATAGGCATGTTTAGAATCATCAAAAGAGAAAGGTATATAATACAACATTTCTTAAGGAAAATTAATTTCACAGTTCAAAAGGTCAAAACAAAGTAAGTTTAAACTTTAACAAAAGTAAATTTACATCCTTTTGATTCTTGAAACTCAGAGTTAGGTAAAATAAAATTTCATATGTATTGCAATTTGTATCACCTCCTAAAATGTTTACTTTAAAGAAACAAAACAAAAAAAAATTATTTTGAAACTTTTGAAAATGTAGACTTAGATAATTACATTTATTTTTATTTTGTAATATAACTATTAATTGACTTAGAAAATCTACAGAGTAATTTTCAAACTTAAATCAGTTTCATCTTTCATTTCTTGAAAAATTTAATGAAAAAGTTAATGATAGAAGGAATGGAAATGAACAATTAAAAATTGGAAAGTTTTGGTTGTGTCATTTAGATTTTAACTTCCGAGTTCCAAGAAAGAAAAGAATAGGTCCTAATTTACCATGGTCAGTTGGAGGTTGAAATATATATTCAGAGGAAAGACGTCGCTCTGCGTTACACAAGATAAGTTGTTTTTTTATTTGCAATACTATAAAGTGCCTATATCTTAATACTAGGATAAAGTACATTTATACATTATATGGTGCAATTAATTTGACTACAACAATCACAACAGTGTGAATGGACGTCAATGACAGACAAAAATACAACAATAACAACAACAAAATACAAACCAACCTTCATTATCACGCTCATTTTTGTCATTCAGGGTCTCATCATAATCCACTGTATTTAGAGATGTAGCAAACAATTTGGGTTACATTTTGGTTTTATATTGGAGTCTTATACAAAATAATCCTAAAGCTTAAAGGATATGTGATAATTTATTAGTCATATGGACATTTCTTTTGAGATTGTCGATTTAAATAAAAGTGATGTTGTGAGATTCAAAAAGACAAAAATTAATCTAAAAATCTTAAGATGGGCCAGAAACTTCAGTTTTATTTCACAGTTACTGAATTTTACATATTATTCGCCTAATTCAAGTTTTAAATATTAACTTTGAAATATACACATATTAACACTTTCTTAAAGGCCAAAATGATTTATAAAACAAGTATAGTAATTAATATAACATTTCAAATTTCAATCGTATAACATTAAAAAACAAAACATTTGAGTTGGAACAAAAAAAAAAATTTTGTTTGTTTCTCAATGATTTCATTTTAAGTTCTGATAAATAAAAGATTTAAAGAAGTTCACTATAACTTCTCTTTTATTGATAAATTGTAAAAACAAAATTTTCATGTTGACATTTTAAAGCATGTTTAGAATTATATTCTATAACTCCATGTAAAAATTGTAAAAAATTGTATGCCACTTGGGTGCTAAAATTGAAGGAATAGTATCTAACCCCCCACCCCACACAGACATTTCTAAATGATGATATTTTTAGTGGTATTTGATTCTTTAAAAGCTAGACATATTACTTTACTGAGACCCTGAACTTTCTTTTATTTTTATTAATGATGCAATTATATTTTGTCAATGTCAACATCATAATGAAGTGTTTAAACAAAATAGAACAACATGTGTATCACAAGCTACTAACTGAAAGTGCTAAGTTCCAGTAAAAAATAAATAATAGCAATGACTATAAAGTATTAAATTATGCTGCATTAAAAAAATGACTAATTTTGTTAATAATGAGTCACAAAAAATGTTTTTAACGAAATAGTAACTCCAAAAAAAAAAAAGAAAAAAGAGAATAAACTTGAAAAAACTATGAACACAAAGTGAATAACAATGTGTGAACACTTTGAAGGTAACCTGCGTGACTATGTCTTTTTCTGAAGAAGCCAAACCCTATTCAAACATAATCATAAACAAAGTTTGTCATGTATCCTTAACAATCATTCAACTGAATTTATGATATCCTGAAAGTCCATACTAAACTGAATATTTAAAACATTTTTTTTTTGCAGCCATTGTGGAAAGTCTAAGGGGTCTCTCAAATTTCCTCATATGTGTACCTAAATTAAGAAGAAAAAAAAGCTCCCACATTTTTCAATAAAGTTGTTGATGTCATAAAAATGTTGGTCTTCTTCACATTTCTTTGAATATCATCAGATGACTGGAATGTGCTGATGTGACTGACTGCTTCACCCTGTCCATACATCCTTGTTGTATTCTCAAGTAAGTTTCATCAACATCAAGAACATCATACATTTTTTCTTTTGAAAGTATAATATAAAAAAATGAAAACCCTCTTTGAAAAATGTGTTTCCCAGTTTAAATGAAGGCATTCCACCATCTTAGGGTGCATCCAAGTTCTACTTTGAAAGATGTAGATACTATTATCATTTACAAGACTGAAGGTTTATCCATTGCTTAGAACAGTGATGCCCAACTTTTGTTCAGGCCACATTACCATGAAAATCAAAGTCCAATGAAACCGAGCCTATGCAGTTTCACTATGCATTCTGAGCTGACGTTTCGATGCACCGGATAGAACCATGTCATAGGCCGGATGTAGGCTGCAGTTTAGGCATCACTGGCTTGGATAACTATGAACATTTCTGAGCACAGTGTAATTAGAATAAATCAACATGACCAATTGTAAGTCAGTAAGAGTATAAATATCTAAAGACAAAACTTATAAAACGATTTCTTATAAAATAATATTCTAGCAATTCATATGAATATTATTACATTAAGTCTATAGATCATGTCATTCAATGAAACTATTACATGATTCTAAACAATACAACAGATTTTAAAAAATGAAGATTTCAACAGCTCACAGAGGACTCATTAAAAAACAAAAAAAAAGTGTGGGGAATAAATATTTTCATTACAAATCATTCTAAGATAACTACACTAAAAAAAAAACGAGCAGGCCTACATGCTATATCTTGATTTATGTGGCAATAAATATATGCTGGAAACATTATTGACTACAAAAGATAAAGATGACAGACAACAAAGATATTGTCAACTTTAAGGAGAGAAATATCAAAAATGTTAATGAATAAAAAAAAATACTACAGAACATACATGTAACTATGTAACTATTTCACATCTAGTGGATAAAACTAACAATGTTACATAGAGCGTTTAAACCAATGAGTGTCCTCTCAACTCAAAACAATGTATTACATAGCACACTGACGTGGATTCTTTAGAAGATACTCAAAAACAAAACACACAGTGAAGGGGAAAAAAAAAAGAAAGGGCAATTTTGGTTTCAATTTGTTCTTTTCTGTTGAATGAGAGAAGATCACTGGTTTAAAATGTAGGGGAAGTACTAGTATTAAAATGAAGTCATAATTTGTTTTCCGAGTAGATAGAACAAGAGATTACAAAACAGACAGTGTTATTGCCATGCTAGTAAAAAAAAACAAAAGCCTGTGGACGAGACATACCTGACATCTTTCTGCCAAGACCAATTGCAGTTTGTAAGTCTTAGTGAAGACAAACGCACAAGTTTTAATCACAATGATAGTTTATGGGATTAATATGGAACTTAAACTGTGGCTTCATTATTCAAGCATTGTGTTCAGTTGGCAAACTTAACAGCCTGATGAGTTTGATGATGCCATACCCCAACAAAGAAACTCAGATCATCCAATGTTTAATATAATTTAAGTGCTTGTTTTTTTTTCTCTATGACATGATTACTTCCATGCATTTAAATGTTTTTTTTAGATATCAATACACCGAAATCATCAATACAATAAACCTCTTGATCAACAAAAAAAAACAAAACTGGTTAGTTTTTCTTTGAAATAAATAACTGTCTATGCTAAAATAGTTTTTATCAATGCAGCAAGATATGAAAATGTTTACTCATTTTATATAAACATTGAAGAATAATTAAAAACAAAAATGTGAGAGCCTAGGCAGTATTAACTGTGTAGCACTAGTCATTAATAAAAAGTATTTGTATTTACATGTGCTTTAAATTAGATTTAACCTTGAATACATCAAATCTAAAAGTTAAACCCTACTTGATGATAGTCAAACATAATTTGAACTGTTTCTGTTTTAAGTTGAGAATGTATAAATTAAATCAGATTTTATTTCATGCAGTTTTCTTCAGGGAATAACCTATATTACTTATACAGGCCAATATAAACATTCCACATTTATTTAAGGCAATATTTGGGTAGCAACGCAGACAAAAAAAAAGTACAATAAATTAAAATAATGTAAATAGATTTTCAATTTAACACTTAAAGACAAATAATTACTCTAATCATATTTTAAAAACACTATTTTCTTAACATTGAGAATTTGTTCCTATGGTTGTAAAAAAACAAACATTTTCAGAGTGTGATAAAAGTACTGTACCATAAAAGCCATAAGTTTCCTACAACCAACTTAAAGAAATGTGTACCTAAAGGAATTCTTTATCAGGCAAAAAATATAAAAAACTCTTTTAAAACATGCATTCTTAGAGGAGCACCAAAATATTACAAAGTTTACCTGGAATTTCATCTGGATCAATTTGTATTGAACGCGATCGCCTGACAATACCATGAACACTCAAGACTGCGCTTCTGAAAGAGGGCCTGCGTTTTCCTTTAACATGACTTTCACTGAGAAGCCTCTGTCTGGAAATAGTAGACTGCCCCATGAGAAGATCCATCATATTCTTGTCTGGTTTGCCAGCTGTGGGAGAGATAGCATGGGCTCTATAAAGAAATATATTAACTGGTAAACAACAGCTGAACCTAAGTCAGATCTCAGCAAGGCTAGAGCCCAAAACTATCCTAACATAATAAAAGTATTAATTTTAATGATTGCTTGAAGCTTTATCCTAAAGACTTATAGTCATGCTCTTCAATTGAAAACAAATGTTTATAGCAAGTAGAATTTAAACAACCAGTGACTATAAGGTGGACTATGCAGACCTGTATTAGATTCCAACTGAATATTATGTTTGTTCATATTAAACATTGTTTAAAAATAAAGTTATAACAATAAATAGTAAAAAACTATTGATTAAGGGATGCAAAGGATTTGAACCCAATGTTACATAATTAAGGTAAAAAAAAATTCTACTTTACAATAATATTACAAAGCCTACATAGATGTTCCATTAATTTAGCAAGAGTAAATGTATTGACTAGACCAAGTTTTTTTGTATCATGTTTATGGTAGTGCAATATTGTTTCATTATGAAGCATCATTAAACATTTGATATAATAAAATGTAAAATGAAATGTACATATCACAAGTATTATCTTATCATTACGAAACATCATATATGTATATATATATATATATATATATATATATATATATATATATATATTTTACTCTGGAAACATAATCCATTATAAAATTTCATTCATTCATATATAATTATAATAGATTCTTTGCCTTTAATCAAAGATTTACAGAAGCCCTCTTTTTACCTACTATAAACAAAATCAAGACTGTTTTTTTAAAGAGGACAATTATGATAGCCTAAACTATTTTGCTGTAATTTTTTTTTTTTCTGGTTGCCTGATTGTGCATTAGAAGACTGTGTGCAAAATGTTTCTGAACATTAATTTATATTAATGTGCTGAAATACCTGTAGACAAAGTCTGTTCAAGATAAATATTTTCTAGTCCTCAAGCCAAATTTAAATTAATTTCTTTTATACTTAGAAAAATTATAACAGTCAAACTAGAGTTTTCCAGGCGGGCCAACAAGCAAGTAATTCTTTTCCCAATGATGTAAAATTTCTATGAAAATTGTTAAAGCCGTTTTCAAGAACCAGAACAGAACCCAGAAGGTTTTGTCAACCCATTCGGAATGTTCAACTTGAATAGAGCTATTGTAATAAAAACAGTGCTTTATAAATTGTCAGCACTATTTTTCATAAATTTGTTTTGTTTATAATGTATGAATTTCCATTTTGGTTTCCTATTCTTGCTAAAATGTTATTAAACAAAACCAGCCATACAATCATTTGTTCGTATTTAAAAGAAGAAAAAACAATCTTACAATAGTCATCTACATCTCTGAGGAAGCTGAGCTTTGTAATGCAGGAAGTATGAAGGAAATCTGACAACTTGCCAAGATGAACTCTGAAATTTGATTTTAAAACAGCTTAATACTTGTTATAATCTTTAAACACTATTTTGACATGCTAATATTGAGCTAAAATAATAAAATGAACCTGATAAATCTTAACTAAATTAATTTTTCAAATCAGACAAGTTGATAGGTTTAAATGTTCTGGGAAGCCACAAGTTCTTGAACTGTACATGGTTACACATGTGCATTACGCTCAACAGCAGGGTTTAGGGCTTTTGCAAGATTTGACTCTCTTAGGCGCTCACTCAAATGGAGTTTGATGATAGGTTCAAATATTGTGTTCAACATACCTTGTACCACTGATATAGCCACTCTGCAGTTTCTTTATGGTAGCCAACAGTGCATTGGGAGGATGCTGGTAGTTGTCTGTAAATTTGATTAGAATACATGTAGATCTTTTAGTTCAAATGAAACCCATACTAAAACATAAACATACTGTGGTGAAAGAAACCAACCAATCAATTGTGTCAACTTTTTTTTTTTTTCAATTGAACATATACATTACTAGATTAAGTTTACAATGCCAAAAATTAAGCCATTATTATGTAATTTAGAAATTTATACTTTCCTTTGAAAGAATTAAATTAGAATCATTATTCAAAAGTACCAAATTAACAATGAATTGGAATCTTAAGTGTTAACAGAGAAACCTAGCCTTAAGTAGAAAACTGATTATAAAAACAATTAAATAAATTGCACATTAAATTATTTGCACATTTAACAAGCTATAGTGAATTTAAAGAAAAGAAGGAAAAAAAGTTTAAGTGACAAACTAAGCTATGATTAAACAGATTACACACAACATAGAATAAGCTTTACATTCATGTCTTTGATGCAGTAGAGCTTAATACACATCTATCTGAATGGAATTCTGGAATATTTTTTTGTTTTACTTTTTGTTTTAAAATCAAGTATAAAGAAATAAAAAGATTACTTTTAGAATTAAAATGCTGAAAAAAAAAATCAAAACATAGCAAAATTTGGCTTCATCTACTGTAGAGGAAACAAAAATTGTGATATTTTTTTAGAATTAATCATTGAATTAAAAAAAAAATAGTTTCAATAAAACTTCTGCTTAAATAATAAGTTAATAAGAAAAAAACAACAACATAAACACCAGCTTCACACGGCAGAGCATATAAAGTCAATACAGACAACTAGGATGGTAGGACAGTTGTATTGCACCCCAAAGCATAATTCCATTTGAGGAGATAAGTATGCAAAATGTGACCGTCCATTCTCAAGATAATTATACAACAGAGAATTTTGATTTTCTAGCAGTGTCATTCAGTTTCATTTACCCAATCAGCACATCTATCAAAAAAATATATGTTCAAAAAGATAAGCTTTTAATATAAACTTTATTCATTTGTATTTCCACTCCCAGCATCAGTAATGAGAGACATCTGTGTACATTTTCTCTGGCTAAGGGAAGCTGAAAAGAAATATTGTTGTTTTTTTAAACCAACCATCTCCTGTCAAGGAGAAATTGAACATACCGAGCAATTCATGAGAGATGGTCAGAGTAACGATCGGGCGACCCAGAGCTTTCCAACTTCTTTTTAGGTAGGATACCTCAGTGCGGAGGAAATCCACCAGGAAGTTTGTATCAAGCACCATGTAGAAACGTTGCAAATCCATGAACTGTGGGTTGGAAAGACCAGATCAAGCATTGGTGGTGGAAGGAAGGAAAGAAGAATATAAAAGCTTCTTGAAGAGTGTTGTGGAACCAGAACTGTAACTAAACAAAAAACTGGATACAAAATAGACAAAAAATAAGTGTTTCACTGTTTCTCAACCTTTCCATTCTGCTTGACCATAGACAAGCTAAAATATTTTGTCATATACATGTCTTATCTCCTTTTTTTTTTTTAAAGACATTCATAGTTATATTTATTTATTAAGCAATGTAAAACATTTTTTGGCATGTATAACTCATGAAATATTGAACTAAGAGATCTGATATGTTATAAGAAAAGTATATAATACAACAAAATGAAACATCTGAAATAATGTCCTAAGAATTGAAAATCAGCAAATCAGTACAGAAGAGATTTTTTTTTTTTTAAAAGGAGGGTATTAATATTAAATATTATTTTATGGTTTAAAAAAATGAAACGCAGAGAATCAGTGAAATCATATCCAACTTAAATTGGATGATGAACTGATGAATATATGTGTTAGTGATGGTGCAACAAAATGTACGTATTTCAAAACTAAAACCACTTAAAATCAGTGTTAGTAAAAAAGCAGATATTCTGCACATCAACAGAAAAATGTAATTTGCGTAGTGATCGGTTCGTTCTTTAAGTTCCTTACATTATTGCTTACATAAACAAAAAAGATAATTACTCCTAACATTAACACATAAAAAAAAAAAGACGACTTAATAGCCAACTTATAAGATAAAGACAGTCCTTTTATTGTCAGTTTGTTTAGTTTATACTGGTTAATTAGCTTAAAAATGCCAACAGTAAGTGATAATGGTCTCTGGCTTAATACTGAATACAATTATGGAAAATTATAATTATTTCAGAACAAATTTCTCACACTAGAAAATGAATTTTTTTTTTCACTCCCCTGTTCTCCTACCCCAATTTATATTTTAAAATTTTTTTGGTTTAAATTTTGTCTAAGATTGTGGCACAAACTACGGCTAATATTTCATGAGTAATGGAGTTGTACAACAGTATCAGAACATTGGACAGCTCTCTTCCACAAATACAAAACAACAACTCCACAAAAGGTCCATAAAATCATGTCATACTAATACTGATGTTTCAAAGATCAACTAGTCAGCACACGCCTAATTTGTTCAAAATTGAATTGAAAAACAAATCATTTTGTTTGATGCCTTGATGTAAGAAGGAACAACCAAATGTCACAAGGCTACTGTGTATTTTCTAGCCTAAATATAACTGTGAAGACATGCCATATCTTGGAATGGGAAGCCAAGCTTATAGGATGGTCACATATGCAACATTAAATTGCTTATACTGAGTACAACATCAAAACATTCTTAGTTTTTGAATATCTGCAGAGCAGTAGGTATACTCTTGCAGTGAACATCATATGAACTATTCTTTACAAATACATATTCTTCTTTAGTTTAATTTCACATCTGTGATTATACAATCTACATTTCTTTCTATCAAATAGTTAAAATAGTTTCTCAACACTAGAGACATCCTACCATCCTGATGTTTTACTAACTGCAACCACAGACATGCATAAGAAATGAACAACACATCAAGCATCCTGGCCATGTAATGTTATTCACTTATATATTTTCCATAAATATCAAATGTAAACATATCAAAGCTCAAATGTCAAAGTTATAATTAGTTTGAAAATGTTTTACTGAAAGGAAATGTTTAGTCACAACATATATACGTGTCCATAAAAAAAGGAGGAGCTACACTGGATTATACTGAAACATCCATTACATTGGGATATTGAGCTTTGCTCTGTATTTGAAGCCAAACATTCAATAAACTGGTGATGTACGCTACATGCAGTTAACAGAAGCAAGTAGACATGCTGAGTTCCAGGCCCAATAACTATTAGTAATAATATACAATAAGATCCCTTTCCAGGAAAATTCACTTCCTAATTATTTTGTAAGCTTGTCAATAACTTTTAGTTCAATTTTTGAATTTCAAAACAAAATGCTTCTATTGGATGTTGAAATAATGAGTATTTTAACTCTTATGGAACAATGAAGGCACAAATTTCTATTGCGTTTTTCTGAAAAAAATCGAGGGGGTTTTTAGCAATATACTCTACAAGTATTGTTATACACCATGTACAGTAGTAGTAGAATTAAATGCACATTTAAAATACATTACTGACATGAAGTTTAAAAGTTTGCCAAAGGAGAAAATCTGATTTGAGTATATAACATCCATAGCTACTAATGTATTGAACTTCTATTTGAAAAGATAACAAAAAGCTAAGACTAGTTAATGATGAAGCTTACAAAAAGAAAGAATAGTGGATTCAGAAAATAAAAAGTGCTCTACAACACTAAGCAAGGGAGATAATGCCAACCTAGTGCACTGCGAGTGAGATTATAGACCATGAGAGGGCGACCCAGTCCTTTCCAGCTCTTGCTAAGTAAGTCTATCTTTGTTTTGAAGTCATCCACAAGATACTCCATGTCGAGGCCCAAGTAAAACTGGCGCTGGTCCACCAGCTAGGAGAAACGGTGTGAAAAGTGTGGGTTTTGTTTTTAATTTGCTCTTATACCCAGGATGAGGTGGACTGAACATATTTCTCAGTGATTTCATACAAATTAATATTAAAATGAAAATATTGTTAGACAAAAACATGAATTTAAAACATAATTTTTGCCATAAGTGAAACAAAAAATGTATAAAAATGAAAGAAATTTATTGCTAGCTAGTTGAAATTCTTAACTCCTATCTACCATTATAGAATGAGTGAATGAGTTGGCTAAGATCATAAACCATGGCACTTGCTTTCAACATATCCTATGCTTACAGTTTGCATTGAAGTCACCAAGCAATAAGCATGCATGTTCTATTTACTAGTTAGACTAAAGAAGCATTACTAACATTAACAACTGCATAACACATTTGTATGTTCTGAATGTTGCTAAATAATGTTTCACCAAAAAAAAAAAAAACTTCAGGAAATTATAAACAAATGCCTATTTATATATATATGATTGATAAAGGTCAATGTTAAATTATGAACAAAATGTAGTAACACATTTTTAAAACAATAAAAGTTCACTTTTTAACACAGGTGACTCTAGTATACAATTTGGTTTAAAATTGTATGATTCACTGGCTCTGAAATGTTAATTATGAATGATTTATAAAACTAAGTAAATAAATGAGAAAATATGTTTTCAAAAACACACTTATAGATTGCTTGTTTAAATGAGTGAATATGCATATATACAAATATATAATGAAAAAAAAATGGCTGTAAAGAAAGTACATATATTATTAAACTAAAGAATCTCAACTGATTATCAGTTTCTTTTGAATAACCTTTGAAAATGACTTGCATAAATAAAGGTAAATACAAAATTAATCCCCTCCTGTCTCCCCTTTCAGTTTCCTTTTTCTTGAAAGAATTGGTAGGAACTGACATGTAGACACTTAAGATTTTGAATTTTCAATGGAAAACATCATTAGGCTAAAACTCATATAAATGAAAATGAAAATAAAATGAACTATGTAAAATGCTTTACATTTAACAAAAACATCATTTTGTTATTTAAAAGATTGTTTCAAACCCTCTGTTGTAGAATGTTTACCAGCAGTCAGACTCAAGTTATAAAAGGTATGTATACATATTTAAAGTTCAAAATGATATAACCAGCTCAAAATTAATTTGTTAAACAAAAAAAATCAAAGACTAATCATCTGTGATGAATAATGTTAACAAAACTTCCTTACCTGTGGCACGAAGGCTAGGATCTTATCATGGAGCATGTATAGCTTGCTTGTAGCCAAGAGTCCGATTTCACTTGAGGATGCTCGGCCTGTCAAACCCAATCTTTTATTCTTACCTAGAAGTGATATAATAGTGAAGAGAAAATTGGATCACAAGTGATTTGGGCTGATACCTAAGTTGGGAAGAAAAAATGTATCCAATGAAAAATACAATTTTTTAAATGTATTCAATAAAGAGCAGAAAAGTAAACAAACCGAGAAGAGAATAAATTTTGGACAAAATTCTGGCTGGGTGGATTTGTATAGGAGCAACTTCTGCCACAGTCTGAAGCTCAATGCCATGAAGAGCCATTTTATCTTGTATCATGCTGTCTTCTGCAAGCAGCACAACTGAAATCAAATGTTAAAACATGTAAGAAATCGAAACAAAAATGTTTCTCACCAAAAATGAATTAAAAACATATTTCATTGTCAAAGGAGGTTAAATAGTTGTTAAGAATAATTCTATAAATATCAAAATAAAAAAAGGATAACGTGTAATCAGTGACTAAATATAGATTGGTCTTTTTCTAATAATGAATAATGTTACATTAATCTTTAGTAGAAAGATGAATCAAATTTTAAATATGTAGTTAATGAATTCATATAGATTAGTCGTATACAAAAATTGTCAACTCATTCTTTATTAGAGATGATAACCTAACTTATTGTTGTCAAAGTTGAGCTTCAGTTTGGTTTAACCTTGAGTTCAAGTTTATTTTGTAAAGTTATGTTCAAGTTTAGTTGTATAAAAACAAAGACAACCTACCCTGTACAACAACATCAGGCTTGGTTTCAGTCACATGTCTCCTGTTCAGTGGATCTAGTTCACCAGGTGAAAGAAAGCCCTGAAATATTGCAGAGTTGTTGTTTTTTTAAATACTAAATCAGCATTATCTAGTGCCTAATTGAAATTTAGAATAAAGTTGAAATTGAATGATTTTAAAATATCCTCTGGTTTAAGACTTATTAAGCTATGCAATTATGTGTTTAGTGCCAACATTTTAAAACTAAAGATACTATTGCTATGCAGATTTTCTTTAAAAAAAAAAAGAAAACAAAAATGACTTTAAGTAATGTAAAATGACCACCAGGATATGATATTTTACAATACTAGTAGACAGCTGAGTCATTATGCTAGAAAGTATAATTAAAATTAATTAGTTTTAGCCTGATTAAATACTTTTAGCTAACTTTTGAAGAAGGTAGTTTAACTTTATTTCAAGAATGGAAAAAAAAAATTCAAGAAATGTAAAATGATGATTTTGACTTTATTTCATGTTTAAAAAAACTCACCTCTATCATAAGCCGACCTAGTATGTACATTGACTGTCCCCACATATGTGGCATTTTACCAGCAGGTGTACGAGCTTGACTGTTAGGATTTTCATATTCTTTCTCAACCTTTCAAACATAATTATTTACAAAAATTAAGAAATAAGGAAAATTAACAAACAATAATGTGCTATTTATGAAATAGTGACCATTTATAATAGCTTTAGTGACCATTTATAATAGCTTCTTTCAACAAAAATATTGCATGTTCTTGAATTACATTTGTATGAGATTTTATACTCTTCTTTGAAACAATGTATAAATTTACCATGCTCTAAAAACGGTTTACAATTTAAAAAAAAAAAGATAATTAAATCTAATTAACAATATATAAAGGAAAAGCTGAGAATTTACAGAGTCTTTTGGCACTGCATACAATTCTGGGACATAAGGTATTCCATCCTCTGTCTTTAGAAGAACACTATCTAATTTTTTCTGGTATTCTGCAACCTAAAATTTGAAAACAATTATATATATATTATATATGCGCAAAGTGAACAATCAGCATAAAGTTAATATTATTGTAAATATTATATGGTCTGTATGTATTTTACAAAAAATCATAGACACAATATTGAAAATATGAACAAAAATAAAGAACATTTTAAAAACTTTATTACATGATTTAGAAGAAAAAATCAGCACAAACCTGATCTTGGTTATTATTAAACAAACCATCCAAAACTAAATATGCAAAGAAAAGTGGCCACTGGCATTCAATTTTCTCAAACACCATCAACTCCCAAGGCTCATAATGTAAACGTCTAGCGTCCTGTAATATTTTAATCATTATACTAATTATACTAACTCATCTAGCATCCTGTAAGAGTTTAACTGTTACATCTATTGTATTGACTAGTATCATGCAAGAATTAAGCCTCTACATCAATTATATAGACAGTGGCTCTATAACATAAATAAAACATATCAAGAATTTTTCAAGCAAACTAAAAGTATTTGTAAATATGAGTTTAGTCTATGTCAAACTTTTGAGATATACAGAACTCAACAATAATAGGAATGCTGAAGTACATACCTCTTTAGCAGTTTTATAACCATCTCTTAGAAATCTACAACACCCATAGGGTCCCTACAAGATAAACACAATTTAAATCAGTTGTTAAATGTACATTTGCATGCTTAAAAAACAAAAGATGATATTTTAGCATAATAAATCCTAACTATTTTGGTTAAAAAAGTAATGCTACAGTTAAAAGAATATTAAATGAAAGAAATTCAGCTGCCTTAAAATGACAAAATCAGTTACCTCTAACTTTTCTTTTATAGTTTTGTGTGTCAAAGCAATCAGCTCTGGGTCATCCACAGCAAAGGCTGGGAAACTTATCACAGTCAAAAGTGCTGCATCTACTTCCTAGAAGGGAAAAAAGAACTAACTAAAACTTTAAATATGTATGCACTTATTATTTATTTATATTATATTTATGAGCAAAGTTGCTAATATTTGTTTACAACGATATTAAGAAAAGAAATACCTTTTTTTAAAATTTAATTACAGTGCTTATTTTAACAATCATAACAAAACTGAAAGGGTTCAGCATAAAATTAATTCTGCTATGATTGGTAATGAAAATCAAGATGACAGCAGAACAAAAAGGGTATTTTTTCATAATCACATTAAACAAAAGAGTGTATGGGTTTTATGTTAATCTTTGTTACATATGAACAAATAACAATTGTTGTAACAGTACTCACTTCCTATGTGAATGATTTTTGTCTTAGGTAGAAATGGAACAGAAACGTGAAAACTTCATGTGTATTTTAATGTCTTTGTTACATTCAACACAAAGATATGTGTTTAAAAAATAGATCATGTTAGTGGAAGACAGGCTTGATTCATTCAAAGGAAAGAGAGGTGTATCATGAGAAAAGAAAAAAAAAGCACCTGAAAGTGACTGTATAATTGTATCAATATATTGAAATCATTTCTTTACAAGAAATTTGCATTATGCAACTATTGAAAAATATCTGTGTTATTTCATTTTGAATAATGCCATAATATCACATTTAAGGAAATAAAGAAAGTATTTTCAATATTTAAAAAAATGTATTCCTACTATATTTTACTATACTATTGTTGATGGTCTATTTTGTTGATGATTATATATGTTAATGGTGCATGCGAGTTCATAGAAGACACAACAACAGAATGAATAAAGAATATACTTGATAACGCAGGGTGATAACTTCAACAATTTAATGAACAATAAAAAGGGCACAGTCTTCTGTCGTCGCTAGCCTAGCGTCATCCTCTAAAGCGTATTGTCCGTTACTCTTCTAGTTCGTAATCCTACTCTTTTATTACTTGTCACATCACTTAGGAAAAACCCGATTAACCTTAACTTCTACGCATCTTGTGTTATTACACTATTATACCCTTTCCTAAAACAAAAATATTGATTGGAATTCAAAAATGTCTAGATAGCTACCTTAGAAATAGATTCCCTGGGCAGCATGGATTGAAGAATGGCTTGACACTGCTGAGCCTCATCAGGAAGCACGTGAATAACAGAAGCAGGACCTCCACGTGAACCAAACAAATCAAGCTCATTTATTGCTTCCAAAGCAGCCTGAAAACAATTGCGTTTCAGGAGTTAGGGACCAAGTGGAAATGTACACAAATCTAATAACTTTTATTTAAATAAGGGAAAAGAATCTAGATATTGGCCTAACCATCCACTTCAAACAAAAACTATTCGGTCCTACATCAATCTGGAAAGATGGCACATTGTTCGTGAACCTCCTTGATCAATTTTTTATGAAGCAGTGAAAATATGATTTGAAATTCAATTTACAATAAAAAAATTACATTTACAGTTCTATATTAACTAATATAGTTTCTTTGGATTTAAGAGATATGTGAGTAGCTACATATTATGACAAACTTCCATGGCTAAAAAATGGAGACAAATGATTACAAAACAAGGAAAAAAAAACTAGCTTCAAATAAAACACCTACTTTTGCCATTCCTATCGAACTGGCATTCAGTTCAGGTAATCCATGGTTTGTTTTGTCACCTCTTTCCCAGATACCATAATCCTAACAAATAGAATAGAGCAAATCAATAACTTCAGACTTTTGTGACTTTCAATAACCTAAAAAGAAAAGAAATACCAGACAATAAATGTTGACTTACTGGTGTCCTGTAGGCAGCCTCAATATAGAAGACAAGGTTCTGAACAAAGGCCACTTCATCAAGGGTGAAAACAATGACCAGACCTTGGATTAGCAAACAAAACAGACAATTATTTATGTACCTTCATGCAAACGATAAGCACTAAGCTATTCTTAATTTCGACTATATTTACAGTCTACCATTGTTCTACACTACAGTCTAACGGGTATTACACTATAAAGGAAGTGTTTTAAAAAGTATACAGAGTTAGCTAGTGGCATTTAAAGCTGTTACAGATTAAGAATGAAAATGACCAACAGCAAATATACTATATAATCTTCACTCAATGGCCCCCTTCAGTCATGAAACGACTATGGTTCATCTCAAACACTTTTTCATTTGGCTGTGGAGCCCTATTTGGAGAGACACTCCCGCCCACATATATTGCATGTCAAGGTGGCGTTCGCTTTGGTGTCTATAGCGTTCTTTGTCACCGTCTCTCTCCAACTAGTGCGGTCTAAGGCTATGTATGTCTTCCCAATGGTCAGTATCAATGTTTTCTGATTTGAAATCCCTCTTTATCACATCAACGTAACGGAGGTGGGGGGCGACCAGTTTTTCTTGAGCCAGACGCAAGTTGCCAGTACAGAATGATTTTCGGGATGCGATTGTCCTCCATCCGGCGAACATGTCAGAGCCAGTAAGACTTAATTGAAATAAAGAAAATAATGTCTTAGTGCTCAAACTATACTTCTAAACAAGAAGCCAATGTTTATCATCAGAACAAACTGAATGATGAATCCTAAGTATTCTTTTCTGTGGGAACATAAAAATGTGCTTTAAGTTATAAACTGACATCAAAAACACACTCTTGTATGTTGTATATGCATACCTGAGGCTGTCATCTGAGCCAAAGCCAAGAGATACAGAGATGTAGCATCTATCTGAAGATGACCCCACTCATAGTCTCCCACAACTGTCTTGCCAGTGATGCTACTGTATTTGGCATGCAGAGCATCTCTGGGGCTCTGAGTTCGCTTGAAACTTTCCACCTTCTCACTCTGCATCAGCATTGCCCGCAACAGTCCCCTCATTGCTTCCACTACTGCCTGCAATTGCCAAAACAAGTAGTGGATGAAATTTTTTTTTTATTGACATGAAAGATGAAAGAAGATAAAAGAGTTTAAGTTAAAACAGTGAAAACAAAATTTCATAGTTACTGGCTTATAAAATTGTGAGAAAAGGTTCTTACTTAACTTTGCATTTGAAAATATTTTTGTCAAGTTTCTTTCATAATGGAAAACTAAACAGCAAAATAACTGTTATTCAATGAATACCAGCACATAAAAAATGAGAAGGAAATGAGAAGGCTGACACACTCGCCAAGAGCAGGAGAATAAAGTCACAATTAAACATTGCACTCTATCCAGAAGAAATGAAGAAACTGTAAATAAAATAAATGAGAAATGGACAAGCTTCATCTGAATCACAAGAAAGATGATACCTATGATAAGCTATCCCGACAAGATCAACGTATAATCTTTGGACTCAGGACCAGACACAACAGAATGAGACAGCATATGTACCAGAAGCTCAAAATTGGAACCAGTGAAATCTGCCCATGTGGAGTGCCACCAGAGAATGCTGATCATGTCTTTCAAAATTGTTCTCTTTACCATGAGGCCCGTACAAGACACTGGCCCCAAAAGACCCCAATAGAAAGAAAACTATATGGAGAGCTCCCTGATTTGGAAACCACTGCACAGTTCATTTCATATATTGGTCTAGTCATCTGAACGCTCCAACAGTTCATCTCATGTATTGGTCTAGTCTTCTTCACGCTCGAACAGTTCATCACATGTATTGGTCTAGTAATCTGAATGCTCCAACAGTTCATCTCATGTATTGGTCTCGTCATCTGAACACTCAACAGTTCATCTCATGTATTGGTCTAGTCATCTACACGCTACAACAGTTCATCTCATGTATTGGTCTAGTCATCTACACGCTCCAACAGTTCATCTCATGTATTGGTCTAGTCTTCTGAATGCTCCAACAGTTCATCTCATGTATTGGTCTAGTCATCTGAACGCTCCAACAGTTCATCTCATGTATTGGTCTAGTCATCTGAATGCTCCAACAGTTCATCTCATGTATTGGTCTAGTCATCTGAACGCTCCAACAGTTCATCTCATGTATTGGTCTAGTCATCTGAACGCTCCAACAGTCCATCTCATGTATTGGTTTAGTCATCTGAACGCTCCAACAGTTCATCTCATGTATTGGTCTAGTCATCTGAACGCTCCAACAGTTCATCTCATATATTGGTCTAGTAATTTGAACGCTCCAACAGTTCATCTCATATATTGGTCTAGTCATCTGAACACTCCAACAGTTCATCTCATGTATTGGTCTAGTCATCTGAACACTCCAACAGTTCATCTCATGTATTGGTCTAGTCATCTGAACGCTCCAACAGTTCATCTCATATATTGGTCTAGTAATTTGAACGCTCCAGCATAAAAATGAGAACGAAGAAGAAAAAGGAAAACAAAGAATTAAACTAAAAATATCTTGCAACCATAATGACTGAAAAAAATAAAAATAAACGGTCAACAGACTTATCTCTTTATCAAACAAAAATATTTTTTGTTACCTTTTCCAATTCATAAGCCTTGGCTCTATCTTCATCCAGGTCAACAGTCTTTCTATAGGCCAGAGCCAGACCCCACACAGCCATAATACAGTAGACATTATCTCTCACCCATGAGTGATTTTTTTCATTGCCAGCTATTAATCCACTGGCTGGATTCTTATGGGAAAAAAATTGAATAAATATGTACACTCAGTTAGTTCATTTTTATGGACTAATTTTATTTGAACATTTAAGATCTATTTTCTTAGACTTTACCGACATCTATAAAATAACATTTTCTTTTTACTTTTAGAGTTTTATTTAGAACCTAATTTGTACATTTCTTTCAAAACACACATATCCTTTGGTTAGGGGAGCAAAGGACATTGTATTTTTAAAAAATCCAGATTATAATTGCACACATTGTTTTTACAATTTTTTTTCACTAAACAAAAATGACAAGATCTCTAGAAACACCAAAATAAAGACGCTTACAAGCTCAACATTGAAACCAAACAATTCAAACAAAATGTAAATAAAATGACAAGGAAAAATGTAGAACTGAAAAACATGTTGAACAAAAATGTTCTAAAGGCTAAACCTCAACATCATGATGCTCATCTATAACTTCAAACGGCAAAGGGATCAGTTTGCCTTTTTTGCGTTTCAAGATATCCTTTGTTTTTTTGGGCACACTTTTCCCACTTGGGACATTTATTGATTTATGCAGGATGAAAAAAGCATCATAGGAGTCTGGGCACGCTATCAATCCAGTACTGACATTCTAAAAAAGACATTTAAATGTACTGCAACTAAGTTTATAACAAAAGTGAGAGTCAGAAAGAAATATAGCTTTAACTTTAAAATGGCAAACATATAATTGCCAAAATAAGCAGAGAAAAATATTAATACTGGTACATGTGGTAAAAAGAGTTTGATGCTCACACGAGGGAAACACCTGCCAAAAGGTTTTTATGACATATTCTTAGATCCCTTAAATTGTTCTAGATGACTTGTAATAGCCTTGCCTTGGGTAAAAGAAAATAAAAATACTACTGTGTAACTGACAATATGCTTTTTTTTTTCACTGTAAATATACAAATATATATATAAGAATGTTTAGTGCTTCAACACACTAGCGAATTTCAGTAAGTACTAGCCTCACTGGCTTGTGTCACTATATATATATATATATATATATATATATATATATATATATATATATATAAGCAAATGAAGATCGTCCTTTGGTTTAAATTTAGCAAGTAGTAACTTTCATTAAGTTCAAATCCGGATGAAGATAAGGATTTTTAATTTTGGGATTTTTAGAACACCTTTGAATCCCTCCAACTTTAATGGGTAGGGGGAAAGTAAAGGCAGGTGGTCATTGTCCTGGCCACATGACACCCTTGCTAACTGTGGGCTACAGAAACATGACCTTCATGTCTTCTGCCCTATAGAGAGCAAGGTCTGATAGGGGTAATTCACTTTTTTTTTACTTTATATAATGGTTCACATTTTTTTACTAACATATATTTTTGAAATCCTGGTTATAATTTTTTAAATAAATGAAAACTGCAAGGTCTGGAACTTTATTATAATTTATCATATTCATGTGCATTGATCCCTTAAAGAGTATTCTAGGAAAGAATCTTGACATCTTTCATTCACAAATAATGTGGTAAGTAAAGTCATTATAAGTTATCTTTACATTTAATGGTGTTAATTGGGAAAAGATTTTCATATTCTACATAAGCATAATACATAGCATAGATCTAGATATTGATCTATTTCACAAAAAAAAACACTAAAACCACAAAGTTAGTCAGATAAATGAGAAATAAATCCTTTTTTTTTTTTTAAAGAAAGATGTGAGTAAGAAATGAAGCCAGGATAAAATTGTTTCAACATAATTTATTATTAAATGCTGTTTCACTTTAACTGACTTCACGTGTGTGATGCTGTATTGAAAGACAATAGTAATACAAATGTATAAATAAACAGACTTGAGATAGACAACTCTACTAGAAATATTTCTACCCCCATCCCATCCATCAGCATGAAAACATTCTCCCAGATTCCTCTCAACAAGAGATTCACCAGAATTTTAACACAGGACCCCAGTTCAGAAGCCATGCACTGAACCACTCAGCCACAGTGCCTCCAGCTAAGCCCCTATGTTCCATTAATTCATTTAATTTTTAGCAGCCCCCAAAAGGGGAATAGATGCTATTAGTTTAGTGTAGTCTGTCTGTCCGTCCATCCATCCCTTTAGATCTCGTAAACTAGAAAAGCTGTTGAAAATCCAAAATTTTGAGATCTTTAGGGTGGCTCTGAGTCCATCCAGCTTTAATGGGTAGATGATATTAGTTGGGGGAAACTAAAGGCAATTGGTCGTTGTGCTGGCCAGATGAAACCCTCATTAACCATGGGCCACACAAACAGATGAATTTACATCATCTGCCCTATAGATTGCAAGGTCTGAAAGGGGAACTTTACTTTTTTGGGGGGCTTAGCTAAATATAATCTAGGAAGAAAGGTAGCTGTAAATGCCCACCCTGTAAGGAGATTTTAAACAAAAAATTTTGCATGTGGTGTTCTCATTTTTTTTTTTGCACTACAAAACAAATTATAATGAAAATAATGGCACACGAAATTAACATTTTTATCAGCTTTTATATTTTACAGAACAAAATAAGGAATAGAGGGAGCAGTAGATATGCATGCTCATTTTTGTTTCACTAACCTGATATCTTAAAATGCATCTGTTGACCAATCGTTGATAATAATCCAGCCGAAGGCCAGAATTACTCCTGCTTCTCATTATTTGAATTGACGAAGTTGAAATTTTGAAAATGGAACAGGATCAAACTTGAACAAAAAATAATGTTATGACTCTTGTCTAGCTTCAATCAAGTCACTCTAGTGTAGTATAGAGTTCAATCATTAAACTTTCTAGTCCAGTAGAAACGAGAGCAATGTTAAAGGTTAAAAAGATCTGCAATCAGTTTGTTTTTATAGATTTTACATACTAAAGAATCTTGAACTTTTGTATAAATATGAAGATCTAGATTTAGATTGAACATATTTAATAAATGTAGATCTAATAAAAAGTTACATTGTGTAAAATGTCACAAATATTTTCATATGGATTCAGATGCTAGGCACATCTGTCAGTTCCTTAGCAATGCACTAATGAGACTTGAGTCACTCTTCTCAAAATCTTTTTTAATTATGAACAGTGTTGCCTCACTCTTCAGGTCCTGACAAACAAATCAAAAGTTTGAAAAGTATAGCTTGCCCTAATCTTAACAAACACTAGAATTTTTGTTCTGGTCCTACCTAGCTTCTAAAAAGATCTTAAATGCTCTGAACAAGTGGCTTCATTAGGGTTGGTGTTACCCGGTGTGATAGCTCATGGTGTAACCCCCCGACATAGACGTTCTCCAAAAAATTTTCTCAATAAAAAAAATGTTGGTACATTTTTTTTTCGTTGAACCATTTTACATTGAGCTAATTATCTATATTTATTGATTGTTACACTTTGAAATGGGTGTTGATTCTACTTGAAAATTACATTTAAATGAATTTATTAATATTTATTACATATACATATATATATTAACATGTGTGATTATTATAATTAGAAACTTAACATGAAATGAATATAATTTCTTTATTAGACTTTAAAGATTGTTAGATTTCACCACGTCAGTTTTACCCTATAGGCCCACCAGTGCTTTTTTTATTTTAACTTTAATTGTTGACACCCACTTATACTAGTTGTGCAAAGCCTTTTTCTGCACAAATAGCACGAGCTATATCAACACACGAAAATATCCTCTGCGACCTCACTATGCAGAAATTTATAGAGACTGATAACACTGTGTCATGTTTTTGGACATCACTGCCCTAGACCAATATAGTTATGTTAGCATGGAGGCATGGGTGAGCACTGCATGCTTTCCTAATATGGTCCGGCGCAAATTTTTACTGCATTTTTTTACTATGAGAAACTCATTCTCCAGATGTATGCAACGCAATATTTCGGGTAGTAAGAATATAATATCCAAGTCAGATAACACATTAAATAAAGAAGGGGTGTGATGAGTCGACACTTAATGAGAGAGGTATTTCAAGCTGAAGAGCATGCAAGTTTGTAATGGGCTTGATAGTCGTACGTTCCTCCTTATATTCATCAAGATCCCTTGTTGTGGTCCTGTTCTGTTCACACAAAAGATGTCAACAGATCAATGGTACATTGCTCAGAATAACGTGTCCATTATATTTTAAGAGGATAGTAGATTTTACAATTGTGTTGGTAATAACAAATGGAAATGCCTTCTTCAAATGAATGTTGAAATTGATCTTGTTTCTGGCGTGTCTCGCAAAAAAAAAAAAGGGGGATATCTTATCTTACATAATACAGACATTACTTAAAAAAAGAAGATGATTACGTCCTAAGCGTCATGCATTTAAACCAATGACCTAAATTCTGCCAATTCACAGGTTTTCCTGGCTAGCTCAGGTAGCCCATTCCATGCTCTAAAAGAGCTAGGAAAGAAAGAGCATTTGTACATATTTGTCCTAGCATATGGAACGAGAAATGTGCCTTTATCTTTGTCTTTCTGAGTATTTTATTAGATTTTGTTTTTGTATTTGAAGATTATGGTTCTGTGTTTTATGTATAATTGCTACTTTACTTTTAAGTCTTCTATCCTGAAGGCTTTCTAAATTAAGTGATTTTACTAAAGGTGTTACTTTAGTCAAATGTGAATATCCGTTTGTTATGAATCTCACTGCTTTATTTTGTGTCTGCTCCAGTTTCTTAATGTTTTCTTGAGTTAAGGGGTCCCAAACAAAGGATGCATATTCTATTATTGGCCTAACCAAGGTTAAATAACATTTTAGTTTTATGGGGTTTTTTTATTTATGGAAATTTCTTTTAATAAACCCTAATGCTTTGATTTTTTTTAATAGTTTCATCAATATGGGGATTCCATGAGTTTTTCATTTATTATAACACCTAGGTATTTTGCGTTTTTAGTCTGTGTTACTGGTTTACCATGAATAAGATAAGTGGAATTAATTTGTTTTTTTTGTTTGTTACTCTTAACAACTGACATTTTTCTGGGTGGAAAGACATGCTCCAATTTGATTCCCATTTCTGTAATTCATCTAATTCTCTTTGTAAAATATCTGTGTCTTGTGTTGTTTTTATTGTTCTATATATTATGTTCACACAAAAGATGTCAACAGATCAATGGTACATTGCTCAGAATAACATGTCCATTATATTTTAAGAGGATAGTAGATTTTACAATTGTGTTGGTAATAACAAATGGAAATGCCTTCTTCAAATGAATGTTGAAATTGATCTTGTTTCTGGCGTGTCTCGCAAAAAAAAAAAAGGGGGATATCTTATCTTACATAATACAGACATTACTTAAAAAAAGAAGATGATTACGTCCTAAGCGTCATGCATTTAAACCAATGACCTAAATTCTGCCAATTCACAGGTTTTCCTGGCTAGCTCAGGTAGCCCATTCCATGCTCTAAAAGAGCTAGGAAAGAAAGAGCATTTGTACATATTTGTCCTAGCATATGGAACGAGAAATGTGCCTTTATCTTTGTCTTTCTGAGTATTTTATTAGATTTTGTTTTTGTATTTGAAGATTATGGTTCTGTGTTTTATGTATAATTGCTACTTTACTTTTAAGTCTTCTATCCTGAAGGCTTTCTAAATTAAGTGATTTTACTAAAGGTGTTACTTTAGTCAAATGTGAATATCCGTTTGTTATGAATCTCACTGCTTTATTTTGTGTCTGCTCCAGTTTCTTAATGTTTTCTTGAGTTAAGGGGTCCCAAACAAAGGATGCATATTCTATTATTGGCCTAACCAAGGTTAAATAACATTTTAGTTTTATGGGGTTTTTTTATTTATGGAAATTTCTTTTAATAAACCCTAATGCTTTGATTTTTTTTAATAGTTTCATCAATATGGGGATTCCATGAGTTTTTCATTTATTATAACACCTAGGTATTTTGCGTTTTTAGTCTGTGTTACTGGTTTACCATGAATAAGATAAGTGGAATTAATTTGTTTTTTTTGTTTGTTACTCTTAACAACTGACATTTTTCTGGGTGGAAAGACATGCTCCAATTTGATTCCCATTTCTGTAATTCATCTAATTCTCTTTGTAAAATATCTGTGTCTTGTGTTGTTTTTATTGTTCTATATATTATGTTCACACAAAAGATGTCAACAGATCAATGGTACATTGCTCAGAATAACATGTCCATTATATTTTAAGAGGATAGTAGATTTTACAATTGTGTTGGTAATAACAAATGGAAATGCCTTCTTCAAATGAATGTTGAAATTGATCTTGTTTCTGGCGTGTCTCGCAAAAAAAAAAAAGGGGGATATCTTATCTTACATAATACAGACATTACTTAAAAAAAGAAGATGATTACGTCCTAAGCGTCATGCATTTAAACCAATGACCTAAATTCTGCCAATTCACAGGTTTTCCTGGCTAGCTCAGGTAGCCCATTCCATGCTCTAAAAGAGCTAGGAAAGAAAGAGCATTTGTACATATTTGTCCTAGCATATGGAACGAGAAATGTGCCTTTATCTTTGTCTTTCTGAGTATTTTATTAGATTTTGTTTTTGTATTTGAAGATTATGGTTCTGTGTTTTATGTATAATTGCTACTTTACTTTTAAGTCTTCTATCCTGAAGGCTTTCTAAATTAAGTGATTTTACTAAAGGTGTTACTTTAGTCAAATGTGAATATCCGTTTGTTATGAATCTCACTGCTTTATTTTGTGTCTGCTCCAGTTTCTTAATGTTTTCTTGAGTTAAGGGGTCCCAAACAAAGGATGCATATTCTATTATTGGCCTAACCAAGGTTAAATAACATTTTAGTTTTATGGGGTTTTTTTATTTATGGAAATTTCTTTTAATAAACCCTAATGCTTTGATTTTTTTTAAGTTTCATCAATATGGGGATTCCATGAGTTTTTCATTTATTATAACACCTAGGTATTTTGCGTTTTTAGTCTGTGTTACTGGTTTACCATGAATAAGATAAGTGGAATTAATTTGTTTTTTTTGTTTGTTACTCTTAACAACTGACATTTTTCTGGGTGGAAAGACATGCTCCAATTTGATTCCCATTTCTGTAATTCATCTAATTCTCTTTGTAAAATATCTGTGTCTTGTGTTGTTTTTATTGTTCTATATATTATGTTCACACAAAAGATGTCAACAGATCAATGGTACATTGCTCAGAATAACGTGTCCATTATATTTTAAGAGGATAGTAGATTTTACAATTGTGTTGGTAATAACAAATGGAAATGCCTTCTTCAAATGAATGTTGAAATTGATCTTGTTTCTGGCGTGTCTCGCAAAAAAAAAAAAGGGGGATATCTTATCTTACATAATACAGACATTACTTAAAAAAAGAAGATGATTACGTCCTAAGCGTCATGCATTTAAACCAATGACCTAAATTCTGCCAATTCACAGGTTTTCCTGGCTAGCTCAGGTAGCCCATTCCATGCTCTAAAAGAGCTAGGAAAGAAAGAGCATTTGTACATATTTGTCCTAGCATATGGAACGAGAAATGTGCCTTTATCTTTGTCTTTCTGAGTATTTTATTAGATTTTGTTTTTGTATTTGAAGATTATGGTTCTGTGTTTTATGTATAATTGCTACTTTACTTTTAAGTCTTCTATCCTGAAGGCTTTCTAAATTAAGTGATTTTACTAAAGGTGTTACTTTAGTCAAATGTGAATATCCGTTTGTTATGAATCTCACTGCTTTATTTTGTGTCTGCTCCAGTTTCTTAATGTTTTCTTGAGTTAAGGGGTCCCAAACAAAGGATGCATATTCTATTATTGGCCTAACCAAGGTTAAATAACATTTTAGTTTTATGGGGTTTTTTTATTTATGGAAATTTCTTTTAATAAACCCTAATGCTTTGATTTTTTTTAATAGTTTCATCAATATGGGGATTCCATGAGTTTTTCATTTATTATAACACCTAGGTATTTTGCGTTTTTAGTCTGTGTTACTGGTTTACCATGAATAAGATAAGTGGAATTAATTTGTTTTTTTTGTTTGTTACTCTTAACAACTGACATTTTTCTGGGTGGAAAGACATGCTCCAATTTGATTCCCATTTCTGTAATTCATCTAATTCTCTTTGTAAAATATCTGTGTCTTGTGTTGTTTTTATTGTTCTATATATTATGTTCACACAAAAGATGTCAACAGATCAATGGTACATTGCTCAGAATAACGTGTCCATTATATTTTAAGAGGATAGTAGATTTTACAATTGTGTTGGTAATAACAAATGGAAATGCCTTCTTCAAATGAATGTTGAAATTGATCTTGTTTCTGGCGTGTCTCGCAAAAAAAAAAAAGGGGGATATCTTATCTTACATAATACAGACATTACTTAAAAAAAGAAGATGATTACGTCCTAAGCGTCATGCATTTAAACCAATGACCTAAATTCTGCCAATTCACAGGTTTTCCTGGCTAGCTCAGGTAGCCCATTCCATGCTCTAAAAGAGCTAGGAAAGAAAGAGCATTTGTACATATTTGTCCTAGCATATGGAACGAGAAATGTGCCTTTATCTTTGTCTTTCTGAGTATTTTATTAGATTTTGTTTTTGTATTTGAACATTATGGTTCTGTGTTTTATGTATAATTGCTACTTTACTTTTAAGTCTTCTATCCTGAAGGCTTTCTAAATTAAGTGATTTTACTAAAGGTGTTACTTTAGTCAAATGTGAATATCCGTTTGTTATGAATCTCACTGCTTTATTTTGTGTCTGCTCCAGTTTCTTAATGTTTTCTTGAGTTAAGGGGTCCCAAACAAAGGATGCATATTCTATTATTGGCCTAACCAAGGTTAAATAACATTTTAGTTTTATGGGGTTTTTTTATTTATGGAAATTTCTTTTAATAAACCCTAATGCTTTGATTTTTTTTAAGTTTCATCAATATGGGGATTCCATGAGTTTTTCATTTATTATAACACCTAGGTATTTTGCGTTTTTAGTCTGTGTTACTGGTTTACCATGAATAAGATAAGTGGAATTAATTTGTTTTTTTTGTTTGTTACTCTTAACAACTGACATTTTTCTGGGTGGAAAGACATGCTCCAATTTGATTCCCATTTCTGTAATTCATCTAATTCTCTTTGTAAAATATCTGTGTCTTGTGTTGTTTTTATTGTTCTATATATTATGTTCACACAAAAGATGTCAACAGATCAATGGTACATTGCTCAGAATAACGTGTCCATTATATTTTAAGAGGATAGTAGATTTTACAATTGTGTTGGTAATAACAAATGGAAATGCCTTCTTCAAATGAATGTTGAAATTGATCTTGTTTCTGGCGTGTCTCGCAAAAAAAAAAAAGGGGGATATCTTATCTTACATAATACAGACATTACTTAAAAAAAGAAGATGATTACGTCCTAAGCGTCATGCATTTAAACCAATGACCTAAATTCTGCCAATTCACAGGTTTTCCTGGCTAGCTCAGGTAGCCCATTCCATGCTCTAAAAGAGCTAGGAAAGAAAGAGCATTTGTACATATTTGTCCTAGCATATGGAACGAGAAATGTGCCTTTATCTTTGTCTTTCTGAGTATTTTATTAGATTTTGTTTTTGTATTTGAAGATTATGGTTCTGTGTTTTATGTATAATTGCTACTTTACTTTTAAGTCTTCTATCCTGAAGGCTTTCTAAATTAAGTGATTTTACTAAAGGTGTTACTTTAGTCAAATGTGAATATCCGTTTGTTATGAATCTCACTGCTTTATTTTGTGTCTGCTCCAGTTTCTTAATGTTTTCTTGAGTTAAGGGGTCCCAAACAAAGGATGCATATTCTATTATTGGCCTAACCAAGGTTAAATAACATTTTAGTTTTATGGGGTTTTTTTATTTATGGAAATTTCTTTTAATAAACCCTAATGCTTTGATTTTTTTTAAGTTTCATCAATATGGGGATTCCATGAGTTTTTCATTTATTATAACACCTAGGTATTTTGCGTTTTTAGTCTGTGTTACTGGTTTACCATGAATAAGATAAGTGGAATTAATTTGTTTTTTTTGTTTGTTACTCTTAACAACTGACATTTTTCTGGGTGGAAAGACATGCTCCAATTTGATTCCCATTTCTGTAATTCATCTAATTCTCTTTGTAAAATATCTGTGTCTTGTGTTGTTTTTATTGTTCTATATATTATGGAATCGTCTGCAAATAATCTGACTTTTGTTCTCCATAGAGATCTAAATCTATATAATCAACATGCAAGAACATTTCTGTTACCAATCTGCTGTCAAATATTTTTAATAAGTTGTCTGCTTTAGCAAAAGGGGATTTATTTCCACTTGGGGTGGCACCCGGTGTGGACCGCATCCCCCTAGTGAGGCCCACTGCTCTGAACACAAATTCCTAAGTACTTTAGGACTAATCTAGATAGTCCTATTTTTAGATTTATTATTCTACTGTACTTATATTTGGACCCTCCCTTGCAATTCTGTGCATTGATATTATATGGTTAGGCTTATAATACCCTTTGATCAAAGTCAACTGAACTAGAAAATATTTGATTACCTAGATTATATAGAATACCTTAAATAGATCTGGATCCTATACCCTACAGACTATAGATCTAGATATATAGTAGAGTCTGTATAGATCTCTATCTCAGAGTAGATCTGATCCTCTATCTGATTAAGTCTAGAATCTAGAATCTGATTTACAATATAAAAACACTATGTCTTATAAATTACATCTTATATAGATTAGTATAGTTATATGCAGACTTAAAAAGTTGACAAAAGAGAAGATATATGTTTTACACAATCATTGAGATCTATAAATAATATCTATCTAGTCAATCTAGATATTATATTTATAAAGTATATAATATAATATAGATCTAGTGCTATTTTGAGTCTTTTAAATAGTCTTAGAAACTCTATATAGATCTATCATTTATATAATCTATGGCTAGATCTAGATGTCTTTGTCTACACTACTAGCTAGTACTAGTCTATAGAATATAGAAAATACTATAGTAACTAATAGTAGTCACATACATAGTGTAACATAGTCTTTAAGTCTATAACTATAGATATCTACTATAATCTAGTGACCTAGTCTAGCTAGACTGAGACTCTAGTCTACTAGTACTCCTATACTACTCTACTAGACTCTATCTAGTCTAAGTCTAATGTGGCTCTAATTGTCTAATCAGACTAATCTATACTTAGACACTAAGACAGTAGACTTTCTAACTAACTCTAGATCTAGAGTACATAGAGTCAAGACAACAGACTGAGAGTCTAAACACTTAAGACTAAGTTAAAACTAGTCAAGTCTAGTCTAGAGTCAGTAGAGTAGAGTCTCCGTCTAGAGTCACTAGAGTGTCTAGACAGTCTTAGTCAGTCTAGTCTAAAGAAGAGTTAAGAGTAGACAGTAGACGAGGAGCACTAGATCTACATCATCTAGTCTCTACGTATCTACATACGATTCCGGCATTGCTTCTGAATCACATTATTTTAAACAAAAAAAGAACTAGATCTATATAACAAAAGCCATATTGAAAAATAGTTTGTGTAGATTAGAATCTAGAGTCAAAGATGTTGTTTTTCATGGTTGTCAGTTTCGTTAAGAACGAAGTTGATTGTTGCTTAATTAATTGCTTTTCTTACAAAGGAGAGCTCTAGATGTAAAGAACGTTGAGATTTCAAGGACAAATCACTAGCCTACACATTCTTTTACATTTAGATTATCGTTATTTTTGACTACTTTTGAGACATTGTCATATTCCCCCCTTTCCTTTCTCTTCTTTCTTTTTTTTTTCAGCAGTTCTCAGTTAATATGAATGGTATTTTACCTTTTCACCATAAATTTAGATCTAGATCTAAATATAGATAAATTACAGAAATGGGAATCAAATTGGAGCATGTCTTTCCATCCAGAAAAATGTCAGTTATTAAGAGTAACAAAAGAAAACAAAAAAACTAAAACAAATAAATTCCACTTATCTTATTCATGGTAAACCATTAACACAGACTAAAAACGCAAAATACTTAGGTAAATGAAAAACGGTCATGGAATCCCCATATTGATGAAACTACCAAAAAAATATTACAAAGCCTTAAGGCTTTTTTTTTTTTAATCTATAAATCAAATAATAAAGAACATAAAATTAAAATGTTTAACCTTGGTTAGTATAGTTCCATGGTTAGGCCAATAATAGAATATGCATTCTCTGTTTGGGACCCCTCCACTCGGGGAAACATTAAGAAACAGGGAAAGACACAAAATAGAGCAGTTCTGATTCATAACACACGAATATTCACATTTGACAATAGAGTAACACCTTTAGTAAAATTACTAAATATAGAAAGCTTTCAGGTTAGAAGGCTCAAAAGTAAAGAAGCAATGAAACATAAAATACTGAACCATAATCTTCAAATACAAAAACAAAATCTAATAAAATACTCAGAAAGACACAAAGTTAAATAGGCACATTCCTCGTTCCATATGCTAGGACAAACTTGTACAACTGCTCATTTTTCCCTAGTGCTAATATAAGAGCATGGTATGGATTGCCTGAGCTAGCCAGGAAAACCTATGACTTAGCAGCAGAATTTAGATCATTGGTTAATATGCATGTCTAAATGCATGACGCGTACGACGTAATTATCTTCTTTTTTTAACGTACCGTCTGCATTATATAAAATAAGATCTAGATCTCTAGAGGTGGTTGCAGCACCAATTTTAACGCAATGTCAAAATGCAGGGGCCCATACAGAGGTTAAAACCCTCGGGCCCCTATATCCCTATAATAGCTACGCCACTGCGTACCGCTTATATATTTATTTTTTTCTAACTTACGCGTCCATTTTGTTTTCTTATTTCTCGTCGTAAGAGTAGCTTTAGCTATCTTGTTCCACCACTTTCCGTTTGGTGTTCTCTAGTAGAATCAGTGGCGAACGTAGCTAGGGTGGGGGGAGGAGGGGGGAAGAATTAGAAGATCCCCCCCGGGCCCCCACTTGAGGGGGGCCCCCAAATGAGTGTCCGAAATTTGTTTTTAAATAAATTAAATTTTACGTCACTGTCATATAATCTTGCAATTCATGTTGTTATTAAGTAAGCCGATGTTTTCCACACAGAGTATTAACTCTTTCCGTGCGGGGTTACACTCAATTTCAAGGAGTAACTTCCATACCGCTGAGTAGTGCTTTGTTACTCACAGGAAGTAACTTGGTATGTAGGGTAGTTTATTTCATCATCTTTATCATTTAAGAAGAAACCTGATAAGAGCACTGGAAACAAAGGAGACCATGAACGTGTCGAAGAAAAGTATCACTATTCAGATGATTCATACAAAGATACAGCAGTCAAAGAAGTGAAAATGTCTCTTAATGAGAGAAGTAGTGCTGAAGAAACTCCAGGGGAATACCCTTTTACCACAGACAGTGAAAACATCTGAAGTAAGTGATGATGAGTCAAGTGGTGGTCTTCTAAAATCACTTTCTCCAGAAGTGGAAGAAGCCGTAATTAAGTAGCCTACAAAGACTTCCGAAATATCCAGCCTGGAATTTTATCTGAGGAGCTGCAAGCACAATTCTGTTAAAGGGTAGATTATTTTTCCAAAACAAAGATGGACGGTATTGTTTGCTCAAAATAAATCACTAAGTTTGACATCATGGTTCACTAGAATGCTTCCAACAGGAGAAATTTGCAACCGATCTTGGCCCCTCATCTCTCCACACATGGGATGTCTATTTTGTTTTGCATGCGTACTGTTTTCTGAGGCATCAAAAAAAGACATCTAGTGTATTGAGCAAACGAGGAGTTGGTTTCATTCTGCTAAGATAGATCCATCAATTGTCACCTTTTTTCTTTTTGGAAACTGCACATGAATTATTCAACTTTTTTTTTCAATTCACCCCAGAGATGGGCCAACTGAAAGAATGCTGGAGCCTGGAGTTTGAAAAAGGAAAGTAACACAAGGTGGTCCTCAAGAGAAGAAGCTACATCGGTAGTTTCCTTGCATCTCGACAAAATCATCAAGCTGTTGGAAGAAGCAGTGCATAGAATCTTTTTCATGCAGTGGAAAATTATGATTTTTTTTTGCTTATCTGGAATTCTGTTCAAATCTACTTCGCCAAATCAAAATAATTCAGAAGAAACTATAAAAGTCTTTAGAAATTAAAACCCTTTCATGCTTTCTGCAAAATGATGAGAAACTGACGAAACGGATCACCCAATCCATCGAAAGAGCAAAAGAAGGTAGTGAATGCTATTTGGAGTTCCAGAAGAAGCAGAAGAAAGAAAAGATGGGGAGTTGAGTTCTGATGTAGTACTGTCAATAGAACTGCAATTCAAACTATCTCAGGAGCACAATGACTCAAGAAAGGCTTAGCATGGCTTTAATGTCAGTGGAGTCACAAATACTAGACACTATCGATGCAGATGTTATAGATGACTTTGCTGCACAGAAAGCACGACGTGAAGCGATGTGAATTGAAATTTGTCACTTGTGCATTATTTCGCCTATAAACAACGGTATTATTCCTTAAAAGAGTCTTAATGATTATTTCCTGTTAATTTTACTGATATACTGTACCAATTTGAATGTAGGGTTATATGTTTATTAACTACATTATCTCATGTCATGATGTCGAATGTCAAAATGCAATAGGCTCCCAAAGAGGCCAATCCCCCCCCGGGTCCCCAAATCCCTAGCTACACCCCTGAGTAGGACATCAACCATTTGTTTTCGATCAACTGTAAGCTGCATGTCTTTCATCGTCAGACAAACTCTCTGAAACCTGCTGAATTTTATTTTTACACATCGTGTTAAAATGATGTCTCCCCTTACACGCTAGGCGCACTTTATCCCGTACCGAGGACTCTTTGTTAAGCATAGACCTTTCGTGAATCCTTCCTCAGTAGCCTACATTGTCCTTTCCGTATATTTGACTTTGATGTTGTTTCTAATTTTTCATAATTGTAAAGTTGATTTCACATCTTTATTTTCATCTATTTTCTGGCAGTCTCGTAGGTTTGGCTAATTTATCTGCAGTTTTTCAATGTAGATAACTCTCGGTCCTGTAGTAGTTTCACTCTGAGTCATTTCTGCCTAACTCTGAGATCGACTCTTGTCTCTAATTAACCTCCAAGGTGTTCAAATCTACACCTTTGCCAGTCTTCTCAAATCGATGATGTACTGTTAAACGTTCTCGCCTCTTAATTTAATTTTGCTGTTCACGGAGCGTTAAAAACGTATTACTCATAGGTTTCATCCGTTTTCCAAATGCGAAAATGTTCGCGAATTTCTTCCATCTTTCTTGTCCTTCCTCTATTTCAAGACCCCCATATATGTTTAAAGTATTTTTCCTATTATTGTTAAAAACGTTGCCACTCTGACTTCCTCTGATTCTCTCTCCAATGTCTTGACATTGGAGTTAAATATTCTTATTTTAGTCTTCTTAAAACATCAAACAAGAACTTAAAACTCAAATATTGTTTAGCCTTGGTTAGGTTGATATTAGAATATGCGTCTTCTGTTTGGGATCTCTACTTAGGAAAACGTAGGCTAAAGAAACTAGAACAGACACAAAATAGAGCTCTGAGATTTAGAACAAACGAATATTCACTTTGTAACACCGTTGGTAAAGTGACTAAATTTAGAGACTCTTCAGTTTCAGGACAGAAGACTCAAACGTAAAGTAGCAATAAAACATTACACATGAACTACAAGTTACAAATACAAAACCGAATAAAATACTCAGAAAAACACAAAGATAAAGGCACTTGTCTTAGTCCATATGCTAGGAGAAATTTAAATAAGTTCTCCTTCTTTTATAATGCCGATGGAATAGGTTGCCTGAATCAGCCAGGAAAACCATGCAATGACTTGGCAGGATGTAAGTCACTGATTAACATGCATGACTACATTGAAACATGGCTGCACGTGGAATGAAAATATCTTCTCTGTTAAATTAAGGTCTGTAATATATAAAAAATATAAGTATAATTCGTTTTCGTTATAGCAATATCTGAATTTATTTGCTTCATTTATTTTATGAGTTATCTTGTCTTATTGTTTCAATTACAAATATTACTTTAAAAAAAAATAATTTTTGCATTTTCACTTTTGTATGTTTCAATTGAGCAGTTTAGGTTAATAAGAGACTTGAAGTGACATACAAATCTCAAAATGTAAATGACTATTTTTCCCATTTAACAAAACAAAACGTAAAACATGTAAAAATTATTTATAATGTTATTTATTTATTGAATTAAAAATGATAATGAGACCAAAAAAAAATGGGCATTTCAAAATGATATTTATAAACATATTGTCATCAATAAGTTCCACCATTTCTTTCCACAGTTAAAAAAGAAAAAAAAAACGTTTCAAGGAATGTACAATGATCCACTGAAAAGCCCACATTATTGTAAGTACCTGCCTAATAAAGTATTTTATGGAACTGAAACAAATGAACAGGCCTTTGCCACAATTTTTTTTTTTCAGAGGCAAAGCTTTTTTAAATAATTAAAATGAAAATTCTAGTCAAACTATTAACAAATAAATAAACAAGTGAAAAAAACAACTCTAAGCTCGACTTCTTGTTTATTGAAACCACAAGTTGTTTTGTTTTATAATTATAAATCACATAAAAAAATAAAAGTGATTTTGTTTCATACTGAGTCATACATATTTTTCTTCTACTCAACTAGTAGTTATTATAATTTAAATAATTAGTTAAAGTCAATCTAATTGGTTTCATTATTATTGGTTACTATTTAGAATAAAAAAAAGTCCATAACATAGCTTTATTACAATTAATTAAATAAGTATCTTTTGCTAAATGATCTTCTAATGCAGTGTTTCTCAAACTTTTATCAGTGGCACCCGCATAGATAAACAAAAGTGCCCTCCCCCAATTTTATATTTAAAAAAAACAGCCAGAGATTCTGTTGGAGTCCTATAAGCAAAGACCAAGACGGTTTTAAAAATGCATTAAAAGGAAAAAAGCTACAAGACATATAATTATAATGAAAATCTCATTTTTTTCTGTGCTCATATATATGTACAATATGTTGGACTCTAAATTTACTTAATGAATGTTTTTTAAAGTCAGTTCATATAGACTCTTTTTTTTGTGTGGAAATATTGTTTTGTAGATAATTTTAAATCTTTTGGGCATTAAAAACATTTTTTTTTCTGGAATTAATAGTGGAATGGAAGCAGGTTATATAGTCAAATAATGAAGAAGGCAGCACTGGCCAATACTATAATGGGGAGGAAATTTGAGGTACATATAATGCATGCATGTTTGTAATGAACCATTTTTTTGTAATGTAAAAGTCATCAAGAAAACTATGTATGACAATTGGGACAAGCTAAATCATTCTGATATGAGAAATTTCAAAAGAATCACATTTGTCAAGACATACAAAAAAAATAGTTTTCAGTTGATCCTGGTCAGATGCCTCGTGTGAGAATATGGTAAAAATGTTAAAAGTTGATACTTAGGTCTCTTACTTGAATCATTTTAAATGTTTAAACATTCTTAATCATGGTTCAACGGACAAAGGGATAGGTGAGAGTGAATCATGTTATCTTTAATATTTAAACATCTATTTATAGATACAATGGAAATACTTTTTATATTCTTGTCCCTTGAAAAATAAATTGAAAGCCTCCAGGCCCTTCTTGTAAGCAGGGAGGTGTGCCCCACAGTTTGAGAAATGCTTTTGTAATGATTTGACCTACCTTGTGGTACTAAGGTGCAACAAAAATAAATTACAAAATAGCACAATCATTTTTCAACAGTTTATCACATAGCATTAACACTGATGAGTTACTAACAACCATGGAATGTATTTTTAGTGATACATTATTGTCATATTATTTACATTTGAAAAGCCACTGAGAATAAGCTATAGTAATAACGTTACTGTAAACAGTTTGTAGGCTAATTGCTGACAATCAGTTCTTTAATAAGGAATCAAATAATATTGACTTTGAATTTCATGCTGGGATAATTTCTTCTTTTTGCCTAGATGGATTAAAAGTTAAAAGAATACAGTTTTAAAGACAAACAATAGACTAACAAGTTTTAGATTATATATTTAAGTATAGGAAGTATAAATGGAATATATATTTTTAGATACTGAAAGAATTTATGATTGATATCATTCATGATGGCAGTGGCTTAAAAGTACACTTTTAATTGTATTACCTTTTGCCATAGCATAATAAAGAAAAATAGTAATACTTTTGAAAGGAGAGTGTGTCAACAATATAAGGAAACATTGAAGTCATGATAAAAAATAATACAATAATAAATCATGTTCATTGGCATAGAAAGTTGTCATGATGTGGCTCAGAAAAATGTGACTGCTTAATCATGATAAAACTTGGTAAATTACATCACAAAGAACAAAAAATGAAATATTTTAAAATAAATTTTCTAATTATGATCAGCTAAAAAGCTTAAAAAAAATGAGTAAAAAATGTGTCAAAAATAATGCTTATGGATCACATTCGACAATCTACAAAAAAAAAAATACACAATTGTAATTCCCCAGCAGAAGACCTTTGCCTAATTGCAGGAGAGTATAAAGTAAAAAAGAAGGTGGGGCTTTGCATTTCTATCTAAACTAACATAACTAGATACCTAAAACTGTATTTCAGCCTGACATTAAAAGCTTTAGTTACACTTGAAATAAACTTAATGACTCATGAAAGGGGATAAAGAGCTGTTGGCAGCCCAAATTCCAGCCATTGCAACAGGCTATAAGTCAATTATAGCATTATTTTGAGAGGTATTACCAAATTAGGGGATTTGTCAGTGACAGTCACAGTTCGTTTAATCTGAAAAATATAGATGTACATCTGGACACTAAATATGAAATTATTAGTGTCAAAATAAGTATCAGTGAAAAAATAGTTACAAATAGTAAACATTAGGAATTGTACACACTACTATAGTGTAGGATGTTAGAAATTTTTTTAATCTATTAGTTAAAAAACATAAAATACTCAAGTTACAAATAGTAAACATTAGGAATTGTACACACTATTTTTAAGCTTATTGACATAGTTTTTTTTCCACTGTACCAGTGTATTGGTACAACTGAACCAGTATGAAATTATTTTTTTTAATGTAGATTTCTCACAAGGGTAAATACAGGATCTAATATGATAACTCACATTTGTATGCCCTATTGAATGAATAAAATTTTTGTTGTGTGTCATTTGATAATAATAATTTGAAATGGGTTGTAAGTTAGTTTCTTCAAATATATTTGGTTTTAAAATGGAAAGTACAATATTTCTCATCAACATTTTGTAAAGCGAAACAGTCCATAAGAACAAATAACCCATGACAATAGCAGTGCAGGTCAATATATTTTACTTTTGGGACAACCTGAGATAACTTTGCATGAGGAAAAATAAAAACATTGTCAATCACACATCCCAAAGTAGACAACTTTTTTTTTTTGAAGTCTTAGAAGTTGGGTAACATTATATAATTTTATATATTATATAATTTTAAAGCAACATTTTACAGCTATATACCCAATCACAGTCACCCTCATTCTCAATTTCATTAAAATCAACATTGGCTAAGTGAATTGTGACTGAAGAGAAAAATGTACATAGAAAATAAATATATCTTTATTAATAAATAATAATTATAAAGTTTAAAAAAAAAAAAAAGGCAACATTCACGTCATAAAAAAAGCAAAGAAAAGTTAACTGAAAATTGAAAGGAAACATCAGAAATAACTGTAATTTTTAATATATATATGTATATATATATCTATATCTATCTATCTATCTATAAATAATATATATATATATATATATATATATATATATATATATATATATATATATATATATATATGTATATATATATATATATATATGTATATATATATATATATGTATATATATATATATATATGTATATATATATATGTATATATATATATATATATATATATATATGTATATATATATATATATATATATATATATACATATATATATATATATATATATGTATGTATATATATATATACACACACATATATATATATCAAATGTGGTTGCATAATACACCTTGTTAAGGTAAAGTTAAATTATCTTCCCTTGCTCCATGATAAAAGTATCATTTTAAATACATCATACATAATCAAAGATGCCAACATCACACTATAAGTATGTTTTCTGTTTTCATAAAAAGAAAAAAACTGCCATCACTAGGTATAGGGGGATTGGTGGCTGAGCGGTAAAGCATTTGGATTCTGAAATGAGAGGTTTTGAGTTCCAATCCCTGTGAACACTGGGATTTAAAATCAAAATTAGGATGCCCAACTATTTGGGTACCCCACTCAACTCTAATAGGTTCTTGATGGTTGTTGAGCTTCAGCTATAGATAAAGATGACATAATATGCCCCATGGATGCCAAGTTGAAAGGAGTAATGTACTAACTATTCTACTATAGTGTAGGAACTTAGAAATGTTTTTTATCTATTACTTAAAAAACATAAAATACTCAAAACTTAGTAAAAGGTGTACATAATACTATTTACTGCATAATAAACTGATTTTTTTTTTGTTCTAAAATTTTTTTTTCACTAGAATGTAATTGCAATGAACGTATTATTATATTTGCAAAAAGAGAGAATTTGAGAAATGTCAACTAACATATGAAAAGGACAGTGTTACTGTTCTTCACCACAGAAATGGTTTGTTATTCTCTGCACAACATTAACATCTTTAGTGACACTTTGCTTGCAACAGTATGTTATTTGCATTTTAAAAACAATGTTAGACAACCTGGTCCCTTTAAAATAACATCATTTATTTAAGACTCCATATGGTATATGTCCTGATATTTTAAATTTCTTTCATTTTTAAAAGATATTTCAATAAAAAATACATTGCCAATGGATAAAGGCTAGTTATCCATATAATAAATTAGTCATAGCTGGTGTAATAAGTTTAATATGAATGCAGTCCATTGCAAGTCAAGGGTATAATTCCAGATTGCCATTTTAAAATTTCAAAATCTTCACCAACACTTAATATAATTCCTTAATCTTTTACTTAGTGCACCAGAACATTTTTTCTAAACTATAAATGGATAAACACATATTTAATGTCATTACCTAATCATGAAAGGTAACAACTTAAAATTTACAATACTTCATTTCTCTCCAAACGTAACAAAAAAACAATAGCATCTGCAGGTAAATCAACAACAGCTAACTGTTAAAATGCCATAATGTGTAATGAGCAAGGCCCCTTTTTTGGAGGGCAGTTAAGAAGAATACATGCTTTAACACATCATAAGAAAGACTTTTTGTTAAAAAAAATGGTTGAGTCAATGTATGTATGCTTAAAAAAACATTAGTTCAAAAAAAAACACCAGTATGTCAGCAATAGTCTTGAGACTTAAAGAGATGTGGTGAAAACCATAGTACACACATCTCTTGTCATTAAGCATTTTACAAATAGATTTGGTTTTCATTTCTTCTAATTAAAATAATATGGAGAAACTTAAATCACGCTGTCAAAATAAAATTTTCTTACAAGGTAAAATACTGCTCGGCTACAGCTCGGCCATCTAACAAGGGGGCTTAAGTTCAAATCCCAACTTGAATAGATTGTATTTGCTGAGCGCCTAAAGACAGTATGGATAACTTCTCCCAGATCCCCCCTCCCAACACTGGTACAAAAAAAAAGATATTGGGTCATAACGCACTAAGCATGAAAGATGAGCTAAACAAAAGAAATTTAAAAAATATATATCTGTAATCTATTTATCAACCTGTTTTATCAGCACACATAATATGTATACAATTGATGTTATTAAAAGTATTGTTGTGTAAAAACGTTTTTTTTTACAGTGTAAAATGATAACTTTGGTACAAGTAATTATGACATCTTTCTAGAAACCATTACAAGAATATATATTTTAATTTGGTTTATACAAATTTCAAAAATAATCTTTATGAAAGATATTTAATTATCAGCTTTTAAAGCATCTAAATTAGGTTTTTCAAACTGCCACTCCTGAGTTTTGATGGTCACATCACAAGGATTCATGTACACCTCTTTTGTAGTTGAGTCTGTATCCATACACAAACCACTAATGGGATGAAAAATCTGGTTGGTATCCTTTGAACAAAGAAACAAATTAAGTGCTTTCAATATGAAGATAAATAAATTATTATGTATCTGTGTCAGTATCAAAAGCTTGTTTTTCTGGCCTAGAACTATCCCAAAAGGAGGCATGATGGCTAGTGGTAGAGCACTTGGCTTACAAACTGAGGGGTTCCAGGTTAGAATCCTGGTGAAGACAGGGATTTTTAATTTAGGAATCTTGATGGCCTCTCTGAGTCCACTCAGCTCTAATGGGTATCTGACATAAGTTGGGGAAAAGTAAAGGCAGTTGGTCATTGCGCTGGCCCTATTACATCCTCATTAACCGTTGTCTACATAAACAGATGACCTTTACATCATCTGCCCCATAGATCGCAAGGTCTGAAAGGGGAACTTGAATCATGAGGTGGTGAAAATAATATTCAATGAGAAATCACTGAAACCTCAGAAGCCACTATTTCAAAAACTGAATTAAAAAAATAACCACTCTCTAGCACAAGTCACTTACCACAATATACTTAAATCTTTGATTTCCTTGCATTCCATGGCAACTGAATAATATCACAGAAGTTCTGGGCTTGCTTTCCGATACGTCAAAGCAGAGTAAACGCCCTTGAGGTCGAATATCTTTATGCCAGGTCAATTCGAATTGCTTTAATATTTAAAAAAATGACAATATAATCAACAAATCATTACATTTTTCTTCTAGTTATATAAATTAGTTATCTAATGTAAGAAGAATGTATATATATGTATATGTATATATATATATGTGTATGTATATGTGTGTGTGTGTGCGTGTGTATGTATGTATGTATGTATGTATGTATGTATGTATGTATGTATGTATGTATGTATGTATGTATGTATGTATGTATGTATGTATGTATGTATGTATGTATGTATGTATGTATGTATGTATGTATGTATGTATGTATGTATGTATGTATGTATGTAAGTCAGTCCTGCACAGAAATCAAAACCGTTCTGACCAATCTTGATAAAATTTGGCATGAATTTTTCTTAGTGTATGCTTTATGTCTCACCCACAATGGGAAGACCCTAAAAATAAAAAAACTAAATTATTTATATTAAAGAACAAAACTTTTTAACAAACAGTATCACAGTATTTTATATTTGATACCAATATGTCAGCTTAACTGGAAAACCCATTATTACACTCTACTTTCATTTTCGTGGCAAAATTATTTTTTTTTAAATGTGAACATTCGCCATGTTTGACATAGATTTAAATCCAATCCACTAGATCAGTAATACCCAGGCAAAGACTCGCAGGCTGTGGGTCATATCCAGATAGTACTACTATGATAGAATGCTTTAGTGTTCAGGATAAAAAATTGTCACAGCCCAACTTACTAAACTGTATTGGAAGAAGTCATAAATAGTCTATGAATGTATTAATTAAAGCATGAAAGAAAGGAGTGATAACAATCTGATCACATGACTGGAAGTCTCAATGAGAAAACCTGTGAATATAATTTTAGTAGCAGAAATGTAGCTCTCAATGAATCAAAAAATAGTTGTTAAGTCGGTCATCATATGAGGGATCCTGTTTTATTATTGTTTAATTATTCCTACGTAACTGAATGAATATTAAGCTTCAAGTTGTGCTGAATGATATAGTGAAACTAATATATTCTATAATATATTCTATAGCACAAAGTGTTGCGCTAATAGCTACATTGGAGGCATCTTAATATCATATTATGGATATTATGGATATATTATTATGGATATATATTACAGAAGTGTTGCTAGAATCTATATTTCGTTCTAGGTACATTATCATGAACATATTCATTAATCAAATTAAACATTTATATGGCAGTGTTACCAACATGTCAATATATCCCACCAGAAAGCATTTTCTGACTGCGCACATAACAACAAGGATAACAAAAAAAAAAAAAGGTTCTCAAATTTTGTATACAACAAGAACTATGAAGAGTCAATGTTAATGTCAAGGCAAAAACATTTTGTTTACCTGTTCCTTAGCTGTTGAGTCAGCACATGTTTCAACAGAAAATGTATCACCCTGGCTCTTGAACTTTGTATCTATACATAAATCAATAGCCATGTTGCGAATCTATAGTTAGAAATATATTTTAAAAAATACAATCAAAACTTGGTAAAAATAATGTGACAATTGCATTAGAAAATTGAAACCAATAACGTTTTATTTTGCTTAATTATAAAAAATAAACTAAAATTCTGGGAATATGTTGAATGTTTAGGTTTTGGACTGTTTTCTTTTAGCTATCAACATTTTTGTGTGTAATAAAGAAATAATTAAGTAGTAAGTTTAAACAATAGTAATAATAATAAGACTGACTGTGCCCTTAGCCATGGCAGGTGGCTCCACTGGTGGGTAAAACTTGACCAGGTCAAAGGCTACTTCTTCCATGAACCATTTGAAAGGTTTGCAGTTGAGCTTTTGCCGGATGGCCTTTTGGCTTGTTAGATCTCCAGCATCCAAACTACGGTAGTGTGGTCGATGGCTGTAAATATACTCAGCATACTCATCCATCCAAACTTCAGCAACACGTTTATAGTTCTGAAAGAAAGATCATAATTTTGAAGAGATGGCACAAATATTAAGGAATAACAAGGTTCTTTTTAAAAGCAAGAGATTATTACATTAAAAAAGATGCAAGATAATATTTCGCCAGTTTATTTTGACAAGACCAGTCAAATGGCAAATGTTTGCATTATAAATACAAAAGATTATGTACATCTAAAAACCTTTTAACAAAAAATTTGTCAGAAAAGCTAAAAAATAAATAATATTTCTTACTCGACCCAGAAAATCACCAACTCCTGGATTAGAAAATGGGGCAAATTTGCGATATATATGCCCAATTCTTGAACAAGGGGCATCAACCATTGTACCACCACATTGCCAAATCTGAAACCAAAATGTTTAAGAGAAGAACAATGTCATTTATACCACAAAAATCTGAATTCTACTGGACTTTATAATGGAGGCAATAACATTTATATAAAGTAGTTATCAGATCCTAATGTGAAATGTTTTACCTTAAATGAAAGCTCATATTGTTCACCTCCCCAAATATCTAGACCAGGATCATAGCCACCAAGCTCCCAGAACCATTCTTTACTGATGGCAAATAGTCCCCCAGCCATCACAGGATTGCTGTGTAATCATAAATATATATGACAACAGTGTTTTAATTTGAAACATTTATCTGCTAATTATAAATATAGCTAAACATATAGGTTTCAAAGGAGATATCTTGAAAAAAAAAAAAAGATAGCTTATACGTACGCAAAAGGCTCAGAAGGCTTTTTCTTATCCTCCTCTAAAAGAGGTAGCCTCTTATAGTAAAACTCCCAATCAAAAGCTCCCCTTGCACCCTCATCCTGAGCTCGATATTCAAAGTTTTCATAATCAATGACATCAATGAATGGGCAAACAACTGTTCTGTAGTTCTGAGCAATGGGCTCTAGATAGAAAAAACAAGTAATCTGATTTTAAACATTCAATAAATTTATATTAATAGATTCCTTTTGATACTTTCAATAATCTGGCATTAAAAGATATTCTTATGACAGGTTTTAAATTGCAATGTTAACAATTCTTTCAAAAAATATATTTTTGTGTTATTATAATTTATTGCGAAAATAATTCTCTTGAGATTCTAGAACATAAAATAAAATGTCATCAAAACTTTGTATAAAACATTTTCCACAATAACATCAACAGGAGAAATTTTAAAAGAACCAATGAAGATGCAATATATTTACCTAGAAGTGGAGGCAGAAAGTTGATGTTACATTCAATGTGGGAATCCAGGAAAATAAGAACCTCTCCAGTAGCATGCTGTGCTCCTAACAACCTAGTTCGAATCAATCCTTCTCTTTTCTCAGCTCGGACAATCTTCACATTGGTAAAATGTTCCTTGACATAATCATCCAGTGGCTTCTTGCACTCATCTTAAATAACACACACAAAAAAAAGTCATAAATCAAAGAAAAATGAACAAATAATTTTTTTTTTATTGCATGGAAGTGAAGAATTCACAGGCTAAAGACAGTGACAATTTGATACCTTTATCACTGTGATCATCAGTCAAAATGATCTCCTTCACAAGTTCTTTAGGTGCTCTATTGATTATACTGTAAACTGATCTCAACAAAGTAGACAAATGTTCATTGTGAAATGGAAGTATGAAACTTGCAGTTGGTAAAAACTTAACATACTGTTTGCTTTTACAGCTGAAAAAAACCCAACAATGATGAGATGGACATATTGTTTCCTTAACATGGACTTGAAACATAATCCCTTTAGCTTTAAAATATGTTTATTTTTAATTCAACTTAACCACAAAATGTGATCATTCCTTAAAAAATAACCTCATTAAAAATATTTTAAAACCAATCAATGGGTAGGCCTACCATTTCAATAGCAACAAAATTTCATAAATATATTAATCAAACTAGAGAAAAAAAAATTATTTTAATTACTTAAACCGTACTGAGGATGTCTGATGTCTTTAATAGATCTCTGTAATGATATTTTGTCACTGACCAGGGCATTGAACCCATTACTTCTGTATAATAAATTCTTCTGTAGTTCATCTTCTGGAGATAGTTTGAAGGCTGAACCTTGCTCACCTGGACCTGTTGTAGAAAAAAATTCAATGAATCAAAATTCATTTTAATTGTCACAATGTTCCTTAGTGTTAATATCATCACAATACAAGGGATAGCACAAAACAGAAAAACTTAGAAGAAAATTAGGAGAGAACTAAAAAAACTTAAAGCAAAGACAAAACAAGAAAAAAATAAAATGTCACTAGTGTGAAGTGTACACTGGAAGGTGACAGAACTTAGATCCTCCGGCGCCATTTAGCACATTGGGCGGCAAGCTGTCTCCACAAAGATCTGTCACTGGCAATGTCTGAAGCCTCTTTCCACTTTCCACCTGGTGTCCACTGCCCTGAGGTCCTTCATGAAAGTGTGGCACCAAGTTATATGAGGACGTCCCTGTTTGCGCTTTCCTCATACTGGCTTCTTTGTTATCACAACTCTTGGTAGTTCATTTTGTTGAAGAGCATGTCTGGCAAACCTCATGTGACGCTCTGTCACAACCTCATAAAGTGGTCGACTCCCAGTTCAGCATAAGATTTCCTTGTTTGAGACATGATCTCTTAAACTAAATCCTAAAATCTGCCATTTTTGCTGAGCCACATTTAGTCTTTTCTCAATTTTGGCAGATGACTACCATGTCTCACATGAGCTGTTCGCATGACGATTGTTTTAAGTAGGTGCATTTTTTGTCTCAATTCCAATGCTCCCTGCCTTTCCTATTCAGCCCTATAGACTTTTACAAATAAAGCACTAATCCATATAGTTTAACTACGAAAGAAGACTTCTTTTTAAGCAAGAACATTAACTGATGTAAAAGTTGATGAATTTTTTATAGTGAATCTACTAAGCTGTAAACTGACTATTAGAATTAGGTCTATAGAAACATCAGGGGCAATGTGTTATATTACCTAACAACCAATGACCTAACACCAACAAACTTAAAAAGTAGTTGTTAAATTACATCTTGACCCCCATGGTATTTACTGCAGGCAATGAAGAATCCAACAGAATGTCTGTACAATACTATTGTATGAACCAAACAGTTTTGGATAATGAAACAAAAAAATCCAACATTAACCTTGTCGTTTCAATTCCTCCTCAATGGACTTGTGATCATGCCAATCAATTTTCTCTTCCACTGGCCTGGTTTTCTCAAGGATTTCTTTAAATACCTGGAAAATATTACATATATCTTTTAAAGAAAAACAGAGTGGAAATGTGACATTTATGATTAAAGTTAACAGCAAAGAAGTCAACTCAATTTCAAATTGAGAGTCATATTCTTAAATCTTCTCCAAGTGTCTTGTTCTAGATGTGATACTAAACAATTATTAAAACTTTTTTGCAAGCTCAATTTTAGTCAAGGACTTTTAATTGACTCTTTTGCCCACATTCAAGCAAAGCTGTTCTAGATCTTCTCTTTGGTAATGATTTCCTCTATGCATAAGTGCTTTGTGGTGTATGGTCATTATTCAGTTATACAGATATGGTAATGAAATAGGTTTCCCGTAGATATGATTAGGTTGAAATAAACCATATGTGGTTCTCTGTCTGTATTTCATCAAATAACAGAAGTTCTTAGCCTACATTTGTATTCCATTACTTCTTGTTCTTAGCCTACATTTGTATTCCATTACTTCTTGTTCTTAGCCTACATTTGTATTCCATTACTTCTTGTTCTTAGACTACATTTGTATTCCATTACTTCTTGTTCTTAGACTACATTTGTATTCCATTACTTCTTGTTCTTAGACTACATTTGTATTCCATTACTTCTTGTTCTTAGCCTACATTTGTTTTCCATTACTTCTTGTTCTTAGCCTACATTTGTTTTCCATTACTTCTTGTTCTTAGCCTACATTTGTATTCCATTACTTCTTGTTCTTAGCCTACATTTGTATTCCATTACTTCTTGCTATTTTTAACCCAAGACCTAGATCTAAATTAACCAACTATTGAATAATTCATGCAAGTAGGAAAACAAAGGATTTTGAGATCAAGGTGAGACCAATGGTTACAGAAGGCCTGAACACTGACCTGCGATGTCACAACCTGTCGCCGGTTTAGACCAATAGCTTGTTGCCATCGCGACCTATGTCATCTTATCTTATCTTATATAAAACAGACGTTACTTCAAAAAAGAAGATGATTACGTCCTACGCGTCATGCATTTAGTCATGCATATTAACCAATGACTTAAATTCTGCCAAGTCACTGGTTTTTCTGGCTAGCTCAGGCAACCCATTCCATGCTCTAATAGCACTAGGGAAGAAGGAGTATTTGTACAAATTTGTCCTAGCATATGGGACGAGGAATGTGCCTTTATTTTTGTGTCTTTCAGAGTATTTTATTAGATTTTGTTTTTGTATTTGAAGATTATGGTTCAGTGTTTTATGTATAATTGCTACTTTACTTTTGAGTCTTCTGTCCTGAAGGCTTCCTAAATTTAGTGATTTTATTCGTTTGTTATGAATCTCACTGCTCTATTTTGTGTTTGTTCCAGTTTCTTAATGTTTTCTTGAGTTGAGGGGTCCCAAACGGTGGATGCATTTCTATTATTGGCCTAACCAAGGTTAAATAACATTTTAGTTTTATGTTCTTATTTGAATTATAGAAATTTCTTTTAATAAACCCGAATGCTTTGTTTGATTTTTTTATAGCTTCATCAATATGTGGATTCCATGACAGTTTTTCATTTATTATAACACCTAGGTATTTTGCGTTTTTAGTCTGTGTTACTGGTTTGCCATGAATAAGAAAAGTGGAATTAATTTGTTTTAGTTTTTTTGTTAGTCTTAACAACTGACATTTTTCTGGGTGGAAAGACATGCTCCAATTTGATTCCCATTTCTGTAATTCATCTAATTCTCTTTGTAAAATATCTGTGTCTTGTATTGTTTTTATTGTTCTATATATTATGCAATCGTCTGCAAATAATCTGACTGTTGTTCCTGAACTAATGCAATTTGGTAAATCATTTATGTAAATTAAAAATAGTAGTGGACCCAAGACTGTTCCTTGAGGTACACCTGAGTTTACTGTTATTGGTGTTGATTTAGAGCCATTTATTATTACAGTTTGTTCTCTCCCTATCAGAAAATCTTTAATCCACTGATGCAGTGGACCGTTAATGCCAAAATATTTTAATTTTTTAAGCAAACTATGGTGGTGAACTTTGTCAAAAGCCTTGGAAAAATCTAGTAAGATAGCATCTATTGGTTCACTATTATCTAAACCTTTTGAAAAATCATCAATTAGTCCTATTAGTTGTGTTTCACATGATCTATATTTCCTACAGCCATGTTGGTATGGGGTGAGGACATTATGTTTGTCTAAGTGGTTTATGATGTTGCTACATATTATGTGTTCTAGGATTTTACATGTGATGCTGGTAAGTGATACTGGTCTGTAGTTTCCTGGATCAGATTTGTCTCCTTTTTTAAATAGGGGGGTGACATTAGCTTCTTTCCAGTCCTTTGGTACTCTGTCATGGCAATGAGATATTGGTCTAAACAGCCCACAGTTGGCAGGTCAGTGTTCTGGCATTCTATAATGATTTGTCTTGATTGGGGGGGGGGCAGAGAAGGAGACTATCAGTGAAAGCAGCTTAGGTTTTTTTTTTAATTGACTTAATCCATTCCACTACATCCCCGTTTGAACCAAATTTTGATATAAACTTTAGCAAAACTCAGAAACTCAAATGGTAATCTTTTCAAGAAACTATTGAGGTTTTTGTAAAACAAGTTAGAATAATAATATTACTTTCAAAAGGAAAATAAAAAAACGTAAATAACTATAGACCTAAAAATGAACATCCTAGATACAACAACAAATATTTTCATTCAAAGAATCACTAAGTTGGCTACCAATAAATAAGGTAAAAAAAAAAAAAAAAAAGAGAAGTAGACGATATGAATTAGAAATAGTTGACTTCTACTAAGTTGAGACTTGACTTGTACATAGACTGAATAAGTAGTATGGGTATACTAACTCGTATGGAAAAAAAAAAAGACACAGGTGCGTGAGCAAGAAGACTACCACTTTTCTTTTGACCACGTGACTTCAAAAGATCTTCTAGAGATAGCTGACTTCAAATGAAAGATCAAAACATCCGCGTGGATTTAATTATTCAATCATAGGGGCGCAGTAAACGCAGACTCTATGTTAACCTAATTGTACTTGTATGATGAAGGGGAAAGAAACGCCCCCCCCCCCCCCCCCACACACACGTCATAATTAGATTTCAAGACCACGAGATCGTTGAAAGAATTGGTACAAGATGGCGTGAGTCATTTTTGTCTGTGTTTACTGTGAGGTCAAGATTCTATCCTTTATGCTGAAACTCCTCTACTTTTTGTTGACTGTGCAAGACATAAACACGTAGACAGTAGGCTATAGCTGTTGAGTATGTTGCAAGCTCAACTTAACACTTATGTGTCTCCGAGAACCAATGGACTTGTGGTGTGATACAGGGCATGTCATTCGAACTGGTAACACGATGGACCTGGGTTTGAACTCACGACCATATATCCTGCACTAGATTTAACTTTCATCAGTATTAGTAAACAAAACAAAAATAAATCAAGCTTCAATGACTGGTCAGGAGTAAGACCAAGATTTGAACCACAGCTCTGTATTATGTGTCATTCTTTTTTTTTTTTTTCATTTTTAGGCATAGGCAAACTAGGCAGCCGCCTAGAGTTTCCAATTGGTGGGGGCCTCGCACAGGAGTGAAAGAAATTTTGTTTAGAAGAAATAACTTGTGCCCAATGTTATTGTTGGAGCATCTTATCTTTTAAATAAATAGACTAATTTTATTTTTTCGCTGTTTATTATTATTTTTTAAAAATATTTCATTTGGAGCCACCAAGTTCACTTCGCTTAGGGCCTCCAATTATCTAAGGTGGGCCCTGCTTTGACCAACAAATGACATTTCAATGTTTCAGCGAAAGAGAATGTGTGCGTAACGTTAGTCTGAGAAACAAACTAACAACTGCCTTTAGATGTCAAGCAAAAAGTAACACAAAACAGTAAGAAGAGAACAGATTGTAACATTAATTAATATACGCAATGAATCAATCAATATACACAATCAATCGATGTAACAGGTGTAATAAATCAATAGTTTACAATGTAAAAACATCGCACGTCTTTTTAAAAAATGCATTAATAGATTTATAATTCAAGAGAAAAGTAGTTCCACGTATTTGATTCAATACATTTTTAAAGCTGCATTATTCGTGTTATCTTTCAGTGGGCAATCATCTAGTCGAGCTTGTCAATTAGAGATTGTATTTATAATTATTACTAATTAAAGTTTTGTGTTCAACATAGATGATTACGTCACCAATGAGGGATTTCGCGAAAGAATTCAAAAGATCGCGAAGATCTTCTTGCAGGAACATACCAGGCAAAGGGAATGAGTGGCGATTTGAGGGGAGACGAATGAGCCGAGCCTTACGTTGGCAAGAAACAGAGTGGAATAGAGAGAGTATAAAGGTGTCTAATCTGTATCTATAGAAGTGTACTGATCAGAAGATTGGTTGCGTCTTTCTGTACGCGTAGTATTACTATTTATTTCATATCAGTAAACACAAGGTTCCCGGTCATGTCTTCCCCGGTCATTTCATCTTTGGTCACTTCATACCCAGTCATTTCGTCCCCTGGTCATTTTATACTATGATCCAACAAATAAGTTTAAAAAGTATGATATTAACAATATTTCATATATCTATTTTATTTACACGACAAAAAGTGTAACATATTAAATAAAAATATAACTCAATGTTAATATAAAAATGTAACATGTATAGACATAGAGCTAATTTAAAAATTAATTATGCGTGTTAATCTAAATCAATATGATAGATAGTACGTATGTACAGGTCATTGATTCCTATTGCTTTACATGGTTTGTCATTTCGTACCCAGTGTTGTATATTTCTTCCTTGGACGTTTAAAACAAAGCGCAGAGAGGTAATAGGAATCGGCTCCAGAGAATGGTCGACGTCAGCGCGGCCGCCAGGAGATCAGTAATCGGTGACAAGATCATAAGTATTCTAATCGTTCTCATCTCTCAAAAGATTTCCACTACTTCCACCACAGATTGGCCTTTGATCATTACATCATGCGCAGGATAATATTGACATTCCCTTACATCCAATAGAAACAGTTTAACTAAATACAAACCCATCTTTTCAATAGATCTACTTATTACATATGTTATTTCGCCACACTTTGTCATCAGTGTATATATAACAACGAGATGCCCTTGTACCTTAGAGAACTGATTACTCCATATGTCCCCCAGAGAGCCCAGCGCTCAATGGACTCAACGCTTTTAGTAGTGCCACGTTTCTCCTTCAAAAGCTACGGGCTGCGGGCTTTTTCAGTTCACGGACCAAAGGTTTGGAACTCACTCCCCATTGATCTCAGACAACATGCTACACCACTTTTAAGAAGAACATTAAGACCTATCTGTTTAAAACTTTTTTAGATTAGTTTGTCATGTTAGCTCTTGTGTTTGTGTTTGTAATGTTGTTACAGCGCCTTGAGCCTACATTTTGTTTGTTAACAGCGCTTTATAAATAAAATTATTATTATTTCATTTCTCAACAAGTATGAAAAGAGGAGGGGAACACTATAAACACAAAATAACTGTCAAAAATATCTAAAAGCATAATACTATTTAATGTATTAGATCTAAAGAGGGCTTACAGGCGAAGCCTAAAGAGCCCAACTTCACAATGATTAAGAAGTTGAAATTTTGTACAATAATTCTAAAACATGATAAAACAAGTATCAATTTAATAAAAATTAACCAGTTAGTTAATTAACTATAAATAATTAATCATTTTGTTTGGTATAGAACAAGGGAAAGAAATCGTACTTGACAGATATGGTGGTGTAAGTTGAATTAGTTACCCTAAGGAGGCTTAAGCCCTGAGCTCGAATTCAAGTGGTACAGCTTTTTTTTTTTAAATTCTAAAATACGTTTAAAAGGCGATCACGTAACATTCAACCAGAAACCCCACTCTAAACCCCCCCCACCCCCCAATCCTTCTTAATGGGTTCAGACAACTGATAGGTTCATAGCGCATTGAGAAAGCTAAAAGCATGAAATAGTCCTGAACAAAAACAATTGGTAAAAATATTTATAATCGCACAGATTTATTGTTGTTGGCTTAGATATATAACAAATTTAATCACATGACTGATCCAAACTAACTGAAAAGTAATTTTTGTGTTTTTCTTGGTATATTTATGTTTCTTTTCTCTGCTTACTATTCTTAATCCATCACCTAAGTATTCAAATGCTACTTAAATAAAAAAAAAATAGCTGTTAAAACGAAATGGACAAGGGCAGACGACACAAACGCTCTACTTTTTAACTACCACTGGGAGCCCGCTTCCTGAGCTGACACTTAGCATTACGTGCTCTCGCAACAGTCACTGACATATATCCGGTGCGGTCACTCCAACACGGGCTAAAAGTGGTGGGCTAAAACCTTAGCCCGTCGGGTCAGACTAACGTGGCTAAAATAATGCGTTTAAAGTAGACGTTAGGGCACAACACGTGGGCTCAATTAGATCACTGAGAGCAGGGTTTGGTGGAGGAAGTAGTGGATCTTAGCTGGGTCCAGGGCTGGGAGGTGGGGGGGGGGGAGGAATTGAAAAAAAAAAAAGAGAGAAAGGGATAACAGTAATTGACGTGTGTCTTATTTGTAGTTATTTCCAGTTGTCTTCCCTAGAAAAGGAATGGAGAGATAGATATGGATAGATGGTTATAGATAGATAGAGAGAGAGAGAAAGAGAGAGATTGAAAAGAGCAAAGGAATGAATGATTTTTTTTTTAAATCAACCGCACTAACTCCAGGCAAGGGAGGCTAATCAAATTCAACACAAATAATGAGGTACCATGGGGATACAGAGCGGTTAAAACATATCCATGTCTGTAGCTAGAGCTAGCTTAGTTCTTCTCATTGCCAGCAATTAGATTTAATGTCACATGGCTAAATCAACACCATACCGCACAGCTTGCTTAGATAGCTTTTTATTAACATTGACATTAACATTGAGGCGCCATATACTCTTTATAGGCTAATGACAACCATGTATTAGACATGTAGCCATTAAGTTAATTAACAGGTATATCTAGAACCTTCGTTTCTCAAACTGTGCAGCCCCCTCCACCCCACAATCTTAGGAGGACGTGAAGGAGTTGTTTGTTTTTTTTTCAAACCAAAATGTTGTGTTTGCATTGTAGTTATACATTCATATTTGATTAGAAATCAAGTAAGAACGCATTATTTCCCATGTTTAATAAATGAAATTATTATGTTAAGTAACGTCGTTTCCTCTTCTAAGATTTAAGTACGACTTTTCATACGGTTTTCCACAAGATCGATTCAGAGCGTTCCTTTAAAAATGTTATATTTCAATACGTCTTCGCCAATGCGATTCTAGATTCTACTCGTCTTTCATAGGTCAAACTTCTCCCGAATGGCATGCCATCGTTCTTTTGGCAATCAAGGCCATTTCAAATGTTCATGTTCTTTTTACTGTATCAAATGTCTCTCACACTTCAGTAGCAGCCTGTCCAATGAAATCTTAATGTATTCTTACAGAAAAGTATGTTGTAGACGCAAGGGGAATGAATCTCTGGGAGTTTAGAATGCAGAAAACGTTTGGGAGTCAGACTTCGATTGGAAGGGGAGGGGAGGGAAGCGTGCAGCCCCAAGAAGGATAATTGTGAAAGAACAGTGGCAACGAATTATCGGTCTAAACTTTCCACAGGTTGTGACGTCGCAGGTTAGTGTTGAGGCCTTCAATAACGATTGGTCTCGGGCTAAGGAAAATGGCCGTATATTAGGTGGCTAACCAGGCCAAGCTGTGACCTGCATATACTATTACATCTAACGTAGACAAAAAATCTTTTAATATTGAAAAAAAAGAGTAATAGCATGTATTAGGTTTAATCAATTTTCTAACGTCTTTTGGTATCAAACTAAGCACAATTTAATATTAATATAAACATGCATAAGACCGCACTACTGCATCGATCGCTGGTATGGACAGTGTAGAGTGACTATCATTGTTTCGACAGTTACGCTGGGTCGGGCAAGTATTCCGTATGGGGGGACGAACGTATACCTAAAGCAGTCCTTTTTTAATGAGCTGAAAGGTGGTCGACGTAACAGAAAAGAAAATCTAAGTCGACCACTGGTAGAAAATTGTTAAGTCTGCGTTGCATGTGACAAAATATGTAAGTCGCAGCTGGGGCTGAGTAGCCACGGGAGAAACTGCATTCCTCATTAATCTTCGGATATATAAATATATATATAATAGAACAGACGAATACATAACATAGCACAGTTTACTACAAACAGCACAATTTAATACAAACATTGCTGATTAAAACCAACTTAATACAGATTCATATAAGCATAGCACAATTTAATACAAGCATAGCACAGCTTCTACAAACATAAAAGTTTAATACAAACATAAAACAGATTTCTACAAACATAGCACAGCTTGTTACATACACAACAGTCTAATACAATTATTGCACAGATGACTATATACATAGCACAACTTCTTGCAAAAATAGCAGCTTAATACAAACATAGTAAAGCTTCCTACGAACATGACAAGCATAACATAGATTCCTACAAACATAGCAGTGTAATACAAACAATAATACAGATTCCTACAAACATAGCAGTGTAATACAAACAATAATACAGATTCCTACAAACATAGTAGTTCACTATAATAACTCTCTTTAACTTGTGTGTGCGCGTGAAACGTATGTACTGGAATGATTGTACACTGCACAGTTATTCTAATGTTGTTGTCTTAAAGTATATTTGTAAAATAGTAATGCTCTATTCAACATCTTTTATTATATCAATAATCAATCAATACTCCTTAATATCCGTTGTTATACGGTTATCCCCCCTGCTCACGCTATCGAGCGTCAAACAGAAACGTCATGCAAAGCCTCTCCAACTCTGGCCACGCTATTAGGACATGGCTCTGTACATACAGCATACGAATGTTCAACAATTTATTAAACTTTAAAGAAAGCTAAATACTAGAATTGCGTCTTTCTTAAAAACTTTAAGATATGAAAACAAAACAAAACATAGGTGATAAGCATGCAAGCATTATACTTAACGAATTTCCACCCTGATTCTAAAAGGCATTTATGTTAAAGACGTCCCTTGACTACCAAGTGGAGACATCAAGGTCTGTTATGAGGTATAACTGAGTTCACATATGTTTTGTTGCATTAGTTGCTCAAGAAGCGCGAAAAAAAAACAAAAAAAAAACGACAGATACACGTGACAGAATTAGCTTGACTCGAGTATGTAAGAATATTAGGCCTATAGGATACGCCAGGTTGGCCTTCTATCAAAATGAAAGCTAGAACTTGGAGACAGTTTAGACGAGTTCATTACAATACGTCGTGTGTTTGATCTGAAGTGTTCTTCTTACGGTTAGGTGACTGACGACCATGTACAGAACTTCATGGGGAGTTTTGTAGTCGTCCCATTGTTTCTGAATCTCTCTCTTTTATTTTATAAATATTGTATCTTATATATTACAGACGTTACTTCATGTGTCAATCTAGTCATGCATATTAATTAATGACTTAAACTCTGCTAGGTCGTTGGTTTTCCTGGCTGATTCAGGCGACCCATTCCATTGTCTAATGACACTAGGGAAGAAATAGCACTTGTACGAATGTGTTCTAGCCTATGGAATAAGAATATTTTATTTTCTCCCTGTAGGAAAGTCTCTGAGGCCATGACGATCTTCTGACGTAGCCATATCTAACCCCCCCCCCCTTTTTTTTTTTCGAGGTATTTGTTACAAGTGTTTTTTTTTTTGTTTTTGAATGCATGATCAAAGTGTGCTATCTAATTAAGCTTGTAATGAGGTCACGTGTTTTGTTTAGTAAAATAACTGCAACCACAGACCTAACTGCAACATACTTTACAACTTCCGATTAAATTAATTTTTTTAAATGTCAAAATAGAATACAACAGAAAATGTAAAAAAAAATTTTTTAGTGCTGGCTTTTATTAAAAAAAAAAGATTTCTATGATTGGTAGTTTGAGACTCCTTGCCAGGGATTAGTAGGCCTACACAACTCAACTATTTAAAAAAAAAAAATAGGAGCTATAATCTCTTCATTAACAACAGTTTTTCCAGTTCATACACTTCGCTTCCTGTTATCTTAAGTTGAAAGACTTCATGTGTCCCAGCTCTCCCCCCCCCCCACCACCTTCCAGGGTTCTAAAAATGTTACGAGGCAAATGAATCATTGTGTAACGTAAATGATAAAGACACGTGTGTAATGATATAAGAAACTATCAGAAACAAGTTTTTGTAGCTACATAGGGCTATAGTATTTGAATTAAACTTCCAATAATCAATACACATATTCCCTTCCTCCTTACAGACCCTGCCATCTATAGGGCAGATGGTGTAAAGATCATCTGTTTCTGTGCCCCACAGTTAACCAGGGTGTCATGTGTCCAGCGTAACTAATGTTAGGTACCCATTAGAGCTGGGTGGACTCAGAGGCGCCCTAAAGATCCCCAAGTAAAAATTCCACCAGGATTCTAACCCGGGACACACAGTTCGGGCGCCAAGCGCAATATCCACTCAGTCAGCGCGTCTCAATAGAGAGAAGTGCTTGAGTCAAACTGAAACAAATGTAAGACATTTAAAATTGGCTACAAAATGAGAAAAATTAGAAGAGTGAAACCCTCGCTGAAAGCTGTCGACAGTTTGATATTTAGGTCTATTTTTTTCCCCCATGCAAATAAAATGATTTCATTTGGCTAAAGCTCGCTGGAGTCCTCATAAATTGATCTGTTCACACTTCAAACAATATGGGTCAGTGTTAATGAAGACCATTGATCCTTCTTACATGTGTATTTAGCCACAAATGTAACTTGAACTAATCTTTTGTATGTTGTTGTTCTAATCAGTTTGATCTCAATTTCAAAAGGCTAGATCTAAATTGTTTGGGGCGGGGGGGGGGGGGGAATCTTGCCCTGGGCGCCAGGCGTAATGGGCGCCCGCGGCCATCAAAAATTGAGTTCAAACAGACAACAGGGAGTTGTGACCTGAACATGTTTTGTGTGTGTGTGCGGTTGGGGGGGGGGGTCAACAATGTAGGCCTAATGCTTTCTAACACTAACTTGAACACCAAGTGTGGATACAGAAAATACATGAAAATATTTGTTATCCATGCTCGTAAAAATGTTCGTCTGTCTTTAGAACGAATGTATGAAGATAATGCATAAATATAAAAGCAAACGAAATGTTTTCATGAGTCCAATGAATTTTCCTTGTAATAAAATAGGGTTTAGAAGAGAAGAAATATATTCGTGTCGCACTATAAAATGTCAAGTGTCCTTGTTTCGCCAAAATATAAACATATACAAAAAATAGTACTTCAGCCAAGTCAAACAAATGTACAGTATAATTAGGCAACTCCTGGTCTGTACTTAAACATGAACACAACTGATACAAGTACACAGACGTCTTCGCGTTTGGCTTACGTTCACTTTCATGGTTATCAAGTGTTGTTTTTTTTTGTCTGACTGTCGAGCCACTCATTAAAACCTGGCCATACGGGCTAGGGCATTTGTTTTTTGATCACGTCACCCTCATTTCGTGCAAATGCAATCATGTGGTATACATCCAGCCACCAATACAATTAGCACCCCCACGTTTCTGGACCCGACCCATCTTTGGCAACACGTATTTGTAACTAACTGCTGTTTTCACCATTAACCCTACAATCCTCCAATGATGGCTGCCTGGTAGTGTCTACACTCTCGTCTCAATAGTCCCACATTCGGAACCCTGCCCACTGCTTCCCCCCCCCCCCCCCGATGTCCTGCAGAGGCTTGGGCTAGAAAGTAATAATCTTCAAATTTAAAGGAACATCCGAAACATGTAATAGAAATAAAATCAGTTACGTGGCTAACATTTTTTTTACAATCAATTTTAGTTTGTTTTTTAAAGTGAGTCTCTTTTTGATGCCTGGTCATGGTGGTATGCGCTCCGGACTGGCGTCCCAGTGGTCCCGACTTTGAGCCCCACCTATTGCCAGCTTTAGACATCTCAATTTGTAAATAGACTTCCGAAAAGTATTAAACATCAATAATACTTTAAAAAAAAAAAAAAAAAAAAAAGCTTATACGAAGTGTATTTGTATCAATTAGTTTGGATCAGTCATGTAATTACATTTGTAATAGATCTAGACCAACAATAATAAATCTGTGCGATTAGAAGTATTTTGACCATTTGTTTTTGTTTAGCGCAATTTCATGCCTTTAGCTTTCTTAATTCGAGCTAACTAATGGCTCCAACTTCCTCAAGCCGACATACTGACCACTCCGCTAGTGAGGAGCCAATAAAAATAGAAGATTGTGTAGTTATCTTTTATTTGTTACAAACTTATTTTAAAGCAGCGACATATAAAGGAGACTAATTCAGTTTATACCACCACTTCAGTCAAGTACAATGTCTTTCCCATGTTCGAGATAACAAACAAAATAATTAATTACCAATAGTTAATTAACTAATTGGTTAATTTTTAAAATTGATTCTTGTGTTGTCAGGTAAAAAGAAATAATTGTGCAAAATGTCAGCTTGATCTGAGATTGGGTGTCAGAGAAATAACGTGTACAAACTTTTTACCACACAGACAGACAGAGTGAGTAAGCTTTGTAACAAAAAAAACGAAACCTCAGAATATCATTAAAATTTACTTCTGTGGGATCTTACAGTACTCTAGGGCCTCAGATCATCATTAAAATTTACTCCTGTCAGTTATTACAGTACTCAGGCTTTATGGTCCATTTGGAGACATGATGTAGATTTCAGCTATTTCTGTGACCAACAGTGGACAAGGATTTTATGATAGTCTCCACCAGAATTTGAACCCAGGGCCTCCAGCTCTACAGCTGTCTAATGTTTACATTGGTTTTTACTTTTCTTATACATATTTTATTAAACAAATATACACACAAACAAGCACCTTTCATAAAACAAAAAAAAAACACAAGGAAATAATACAAGTCTCGTTAAAGATACAGTAACTAACTACAGCAGACCCACAATGTTTCAAAACCCAAAAGAACAAAACAGCAAGCCTAAAAATTTTTGTATAAATCAATAGGTTAGAATGGATCAAAATTGAAACAACTTGCATTTGATTGACAGCTTAATGAAGCACAAAGTGGTCAGACTTTTATGTGTTATTTTTTAGTTACAATAAACGACAAAGAAAATGAATAATGCACAGTTGTAGATACTTTGAGTATAGTAATAATGTTATCACAATACTTGTACAGGCAATTAATATACAGTGAAATTAGTTCTTTATATGCAACATAAGAAATAACCATGATTTCAATACATATGCTTAAAAATATTTTAAAACTAAATGATTAAGTTCAAACCATGCCTGCTTATGCTATAACTTACATAATATAAAGAACAAATAAATGTGATAGAAACCATTTCAAATGAAGTAAGATGTTTCAATAAATTTTCTCTTGATGCCAATAGCAATAAAAAAGCCTTAATAATCATGATTACTAGTTACACATTTTTAGGCTTGCATCTTACAAGAGCTCTGACAGATACACTGTTCAGTGTAAGTCATACTTCTAAAACAAAATGTCCAGCAATTAATGCATTTGATTGTTAAGACCAGTAGAGGTTTTTTTTTTACCGCTTTAAAACGAGCTCTTTCACTGGGTTCTTAGCAGTTTGGCTTCACAAGATGGAAAGCCGAGTCTCAACTGTAGTTAAATTATACAATTCACTTTTTTGTTTTCTTTAAATATTGTCGTTTCATGCTATAAATGACATTTCTACTCAAATCTTTTTATCATTTGCATGGATTAATACAACAACTTTGTGTAACTGAGATACACCTAATTGTCATAAATTGTGATAGTCATCACATCCAAGAAGAAAGTTTTAGATTGTAATAACAATACAGAACAGATTAGGCCTTAAGGGATCGTGAGTGGGATAACTGCTCCATATCGGGTCCTGTGATAAATAGAATCTTTTGTCACCATCAGCCCATCATATAAATATTAATATTTGTGGCCCTGATATGACACTCACTAAGGACCCTGCACACTGCTAAAACCGCCTCTATACAGAAATAGCCTAAACAAGAACAAATTACATGTACCTTGTTTAACTATTTTATCCCATAAGACTAAATTGGTATGAGAACAGGTACCAGAAAAAAAAAACAACCTTAAAGTCTATCTATACATTTTACAATAAACATATTTTTTAACTGTAAAAAAAAGACTTGTATAAATGTTCTTTGGAGGTGCAGTGGCTGAGTGGTAAAATGTTTGGCTTATAAAAAGATGGGTTCAAATTCTGGGTTTTTAATTTCAGGATCCTTAGGGCACCTCTGTTTCCACCCAGCTCAAATTGGCACCTGACATTAGGTGGGGAAAAGAAATGGCAGTTGGTCATTGTGCTGGCCGCATGACACCTTCATTAACCATGGGCCACAGAAACAGATGATTAATACATCATCTGCCTATAGATCGCTAGGTCTGAAATGAGAACTTTTTGTACTTAGTGCGAAGAATGCCTTGTATTCTGTCCAATGCTCTTTGAACATTACTATTATGTCTAGGACTGAAAAAAGCAAATAAAGATCTTAAGGAGTCCAATGTAACATTTTGTTTTACAGCGTTGAGTATTCAAAAACATGTTACTAAAAGAGGCCTTCAGTAAAAAATCTATCATTATTCTGTTATTTGAGTGAGCTTGTATATTTAAACCAAAAGATATAAGATTTGAGTTAGACTGATGGATAAAAGCAGTTGTGAATGCAATAAACAATAGAGTAAAAGCCTGACATTTTCACACTTTAGACTAATACCGGGGGGATTGAGAACATTGCCCTAAAAGGGGGACATGTGATCCCTTTGCTAGACATCTGATAACCCAACACTTATCAACACATTTTTATGTTAAAAAAAATAAATGTATTACCTTTTCTAGTGAAGGCTTTACATTTTTGTCATTAGCTAAGTCCTTGGAATGCAGCCTCATCCAATGTATTGAGTGAAGTAAGAAGACACCAGAAGCTATGAGTACAGCACTACCAACTCCATACTTGAGAAGAGTTATTGTGTTTCTTCTCATGATGATCTTGGAACAGTATGATGAACTATTTCATTAAAACAACACAATAATAAATGATTAATAAACTCTGATCTTTGTCACACTTTGACTTGATTACCAAGATCCACAAACAATTTTATTGTCTAGATTTATAATAATAATAAAATAACTTTTTATTGTTTTGTCTTACTTGATCTCTAAGAATATTTTTTAAAAAAAGATTAACTTTGACTTAATCAATGAATTATCAATCCTTAAAAAGAAATGCCACTCTTGACTACTTGATTCTATTCCCATGAACTTCTAAATCTAATCTAGGAGTCTAAATAATATTAACTTATCATCTTATGACTTATGGTATGTAAAAATCTAAATAGATCTAGATTTATAATAATATTATATAAATGTATATAATAATTACTATAAAATATTATTATCCTCTTTGCCTCTTATTAAAAGTTATTATCATTATGAATTCTGCTGAACTGAGAACGACTGTCACTAGAACTAGTAATAGTAATATTAGTAACATTTAAATACTAACAACGATACTAATCATAATAATGATAGAAGAGTATTGATACTGATAGATTCATGATATAACTCACTCAGTCTAAGTCTAGACACTTTATTAGTCTAGATCTAAATAGATCTAGTACCGTAAGTACAAGTAGATGTATATCAAGCTCTAGACTACGCTGTCTCTGGTCACTCTAGTCACACTCTGTGACTCTAGTGACAGTCAAGTCAACATCTAGATATTTAGAAAAATGCGAAAGTATTCATTGAAAGCAAAACTTAACACGTATAATCAAACAAACGACATCGTCAAGGCACATCTCAAACATCAGATCTATTCGCCATATAGCTACTCACTTTTTATAATATTCTTATTTAATAATTATATGCGTACTTTATAAATAATTAACATCAAATTGTAAAAGTCTACACTTGCGATTCTTTTTTTTTAAATATTAAATCCGTTGACTCCACGTCGTGTAACTACACTACTTTAGATCATCATCCTAGCTGCGTCCTAGCAGAACCAGTAGAAGAGTATAATTCTACTTTGATCGTTGGGTCTAGATCTAAATGCATGACGCGTAGGACGTAATCATCTTCTTTTTTGAAGTAACGTCTGTATTATATAAGATAAGATCAGATAGAGAGTGCTTGAGAGACAGACGAGGCGCGTCTTAAGCTTACGAAGAATGTGATGCCAAGAAAGTTTCTATTATACTTAGATTAATATTATTATTAGATTTCTACATTTCCTCTAACCTAATACAAAATTAAGTATCTTGTGTTTACTAACAATAAGGATGCTCGAAAGATAATTGTAGTCTTTTTTTTAACGATACGTAAGCCTATTTAATTTTGTTTGTTATGTTTAGGCTTAATATAATATAAAAATTACACAAACCTTATGTCAATATTTCTAACTCAGCGGGTCGCACCATCTTCTCGGAGTCAGAAGTGGGTGGAACTTGAAGGGGTGGTGAGAACTAGGGAACTCAGCTGGGAAAAGTGGCCCTGGATAGATCCACATGGAGAGCGAGCATAAAGGAAGGGTCTCGGTTTGCAGGCTATGTCATACACCAGTTGTTTTTTAAATACGGCCCGCGGGCCAGATTGGGCCCGCGACGTGGTTCCATCCGGCCCGCCGAAACGTCGGCACTAAGCGTAGAAAATTCCCTCTCTAAAATTGTTGATAAAGGTATCTTTACTAACGATAGGGATGTAACTTTTTCTCTTATGAATTTTGACCATGACCTTTAACGTCGTGTGTTTATGAAATAGGACTAGATTTAGCCTATCAGGAAAAGAACATGATAGTAATTAGTAAGCCAATGTATTTGATTGGTAAAGAAAGTGTGGCTGTTTAAAAAAAAACACAAGTATAATGGCATCATGAAACAAATAGAGCAGGATTCTTGATTTGAGCGCGAATAAAAGATTGTTAAACTACTCCTACAGATTTTAGGATTGAATAGTTAGTCCTACCAAAAAGAGACAAGAAAATAAGTGTTTAAGTTAGATACAATGTTGCTCACATTTTTAGTAGAGAAATTAAGCTATTTACTGTATGGCAAAAAAAAAAAAAGAAGATAGATTTCAAACATGTTACTAATTAATGTAAGTAGGCCTACTAGATCCACGGGTTTCTAATAAAATAGTTTTACTTCCATTTCAATTCGTTTTTTGTATGTTTTCGGACATGCGGCCCGCGACACGAGTTTCAGAAATTAAAATGGCCCACAGGTCGAATTAGGTTGGGCATCACTGCCATACACAACAGTAGTATAAAGAAGGGTGATAGTGCACCTCGCCTGGTGAATACAGATGCCCAACTTGTGACCGCAGCTGTGTATCAAGGAGTTGCAAAGGGAAAAGATCCTTTCTCGAGACGAAAAATGCCACAGTATTGATCCTCATAACTTCTGTTTTCTTTTTGTTGATTAGAAGTCCAGTCTTTATCGCTACTTCTGAGAGTCTGGTCAGTTTGGTCTGAGCATTTTGTTGCGTATTGGAGAGGGGACAGATGTCATCGACGAAATCCAGGTCTTTTAGATGTTGTGTTAGGTTCCACTGTATGCCGCTTTTATTATCTAAGACTATCTCGTGACCCAATCAATGACCAACACAATTATCAAGGGCAAAACCATATATCCCTGTCTTTCTCCTCCTTTTAATTGAAAAGTGTTTGTCAGCTTACCATTGTGTATTACCTGGCATGATGAGCCATCATACAACTGTTAAATGATTTTTGTGAACTTAGTTTGAATTCAATAATGATTCACCAGTCTTCAAATTATATCTCTGTCAATATTGTCGAAGGCTTTCTCAAAACACACAAAGGTCATGTACAGAGGAGATTGCCACTCAATACATTGTTCTATGATAATGCGCAGTGTGGCAATGTGGTCAGTGCATGATTTTTTCCTACCGGAATCCAGCCTGTTCTAGTCTAAGTCTTTTGTCTAGGGCATCTTTTAAGCGTTCCAGTATATTATCCTACCTAAGACCTTGCTGAGGGTTGACTATAACACGAATCCTCGCCAGATGTTGCAATAAATATACGACATATGCATGACACCGAGCCATTGAGGTTTCATAAGAATATATGAACTGTAGACAGAAATTTAAAGGAACCGGATAACATCGCATCATTTGGCCGAAAGTTTCCGCGTACCATAGTTTGGGTATCACTGAACTAGGGAATTAGAGAGCTGAAAGCCAAACGATCTACTGGCGTCTACAGACGTGTCTTACGTGATTGAGTAGGCACCCGGGTTTGCTGCCCTGCCTCATCGTGGCACCCGGGTGGAAACGGTCGTAAGAGGGAACGACTAGGCCAAATGGGCAGCAAAACAAGGCTCCCGCGGCAGTGCCTAAGAGGGTACGAGAGCATCCTTATTGCGCTGTGCGGGAATGAAAAAGAGCTCCCGCAGCAATCTGTCAACGTCCAGACGCCGTCCCTCAAGAGGCCGTTACATAAATGGCGTGTCCCGCACGGTTAGCCTGGTATAGTATATAAATACGACGGGGTCCCAGTGGTGTGCCTCTAGTCCGAAGTGTCCGTGTCCATTGGAAGTGAACGCAAAACCAAACTCAAGTTTAACCCGAGTCTCACCCTCCCCGTCGGACAATGTGGCGGGAAGGAGGAACTCGCCGCCTATTTCAGGCTGGTGAAAGGGAGCTGTTGTTCACTTTTGCTGGCCTTAGTGTTCCAAGCGCGACGCACAACACTGCTGGACAATTTCAAATGATTGAGTAGGCATTTCTACAGAAAACACATGGGCGTTTAATATCCCTTCCCAGAACAAAATATTTCACACATTAATGTTTTCTTACCAGTTGATGTAGTGCATTAAATAAATCTACGAGAAATCAAGCAACAGCCTGAGAAAAACTAAAGCCAATTACAGTCCCCAAACTCCATTGGCTTAGCCAAGGGATGGGTTGGAGATTCACCACCCTACCGAAATAAAATATTTCAAGCAATGATTTGCTGTAAATGGTTTCTTAATATCTGTTATTGCCAGAAGCGACTTAGTAGTTCGCGGGCCCTGGGCGAGTGTCATATCAGACACGAATATTTGTACTATGATCTGACTGTGACAAAAAATTATCTTCATAGAAGAGGCCCCTTAAGGCTCGGTTTCCCCACTAAGAGGTGATGATAGATATAAGCACTACCTTTTAAATACTTCCAATGACTTGCCTCTCAAATGGTTAACCGACACAACAATTTAAACAAAGATATATTACGCCAGTCTTCAGTAGATATTTTCAATGTAAACACATTAGACAAGAGGCAGAAGATTAACAATATGTCCTGTGAACCAAATATCAGTATCGTATGAAACAACTGTCGAGTGAACCAATGTTCGAGTTAACCTTGAGGAAAAATCAGCAATCGGTGATCCACACAATGCTAAACACTGTCACAACCTGACGAAGCTGATGTCCCAAACTGTAACATTTATCTGCAGTTTTCCTTTGGACACAGTTCCCTGAAGCATAGTTCAACCCAGGCATTCATTTTATTCTGAGATGAACCATAGTTGCATACATATGTACTTTAAAAAAAAAAATCTTTCCGCAATATTAAAATCTAGTTTATGTTAATCCAGCTAACAGAGAAAAAAAGTGTACATATATAGTACAAGAGCTTAAACTTTGAGCAATGAAAGCTAAAAGAAAAACTGTTATTTAGGATCTTTGGTTATGTATGGAAGGATGTTGTGAATGATTGCAATGGTGGAAAGGATACAAACTTTAAGTTTGAATTTATTTCTTTAAAAAGTAAATTTAACTGCACATTCAAAAATAAAGGTAACAAGGAAAAGAAAACAATTAAAAAAATTATATTTCTTTTTATTACAGACTATTCTTTTGAACACATCATAAACCAAAAACCTTCTCCAAGAATGATTTACCCACAAAATATAGACATGGCATTTGTGTACACAAAAATAATTATTTTATAGTTGTTACAGAATAGAAGAAAGATTTAGATAGCAGAGAGAAAGGAATAAACATTTAACAAAAAGAAACTGTCTAGCACCCAAGAGACTTTTGTTTCACTGTTTGTGTAAGTTTATGTTCTACTAGGAGGCACAGCGGCTGAGTGGTAAAGTGCTTGGCTTCCTAGCCAAGGGGTGAAGACAGATTTTTAATTTTACCTTCTTTAGGGCCCCTCTGAGTACCCAGCTCTAATGGATACCTGACATGACACCCTCTCTAATAGTTGGCAAAAGAAACACATGACCTTTACATTACCTGTCCCAAAAATCGCAAGGTCTGAAAGGGGAACTTTACATTCTATTGACTTTAGTGAATTAAAAATAACGGTAACTTGTATATTGAAGTGTTGCAACATAGAAAACACATTAAAATAAAGATTTGATAAATATGCAAATGAAAAAGAAAATGAAGGCACATAATTTTTACTGTACAATGTGTATTTTTGTTTAGTTTCAATATTAGGTTAAAAAGAAGAATAACATAAAGCAGTATGATAATGATAAATGTCTCTTAGTACAATGCTCACAGTTTTTGTAGAGTATGTCCCACAAGCAATAAAGCTGTAGACCTTGATAGATTGAATAACGTATCACTCATCACAATGTCTGCTTTAATATTTAAAATGACTAAGCCATACATGTCATTTCAAAACAAAATGACAGGGTAACACAAACTCAGCAAATAAAGCTAGTCTTAAATCATATGTCATTGTTATTAAAAACAACAACAAAACAGTGTCAATAAACATTTCTAATAACTTTTATTAGCACATAGACATAAAACAGGTAACTCATACTAACACTGACACTGAGGCTATATACATTTGGAATACAAATAGCACAAGCATATTGAAATACATTTTGATCCCCTTAGTTCACTGTGTTCTTGACTACAACATGTTCTCATCACAGTTACAGCTAATGTACAGCACAAATCCAATACATCTCTTATAAACAGCTACAGAAAATTACAACCATGTCATACTTATTTCTTAACCACACATACACAACAAAAAAAAACTGTGTGCACCTTTGATTTATTCAATATGAACATTTTAATATTGTTGAAATCTGTGTGTACTGGTATTTGTATGTGTGGAGGGGGAAATACTAATATCATCCTACTAGTTTGGTACAGGAATGGTTAGAACTTGGTTTTGATTTTCCATATGCCTAAAGAATACCTTAACCGTATTAAAACTATATCTCTGCCCATCTGCAGCCAACTCCAGACAGGAACCATTTTTGTACCTGTGGAAATGAAACATTTGATAACTTAGTAATTAACATTGACATTAAATATAAATTTAAAAAAAAATGTAAAGAGATTGTATGTGTTGGTGAAGCTGTATAAAGGCACCTATGTGTTGGAGAAGCTGTATAAAGGCACCTATGTGTTGGTGAAGCTGTATAAAGGCACCTATGTGTTGGTGAAGCTGTATAAAGGCACCTATGTGTTGGTGAAGCTGTATAAAGGCACCTATGTGTTGGAGAAGCTGTATAAAAGCACCTATGTGTTGGTGAAGCTGTATAAAGGCACCTATGTGTTGGAGAAGCTGTATAAAGGCACCTATGTGTTGGTGAAGCTGTATAAAGGCACCTATGTGTTGGTGAAGCTGTATAAAGGCACCTATGTGTTGGAGAAGCTGTATAAAGGCACCTATGTGTTGGAGAAGCTGTATAAAGGCACCTATGTGTTGGTGAAGCTGTATAAAGGCACCTATGTGTTGGTGAAGCTGTATAAAGGCACCTATGTGTTGGTGAAGCTGTATAAAGGCACCTATGTGTTGGTGAAGCTGTGTAAAGGCACCTATGTGTTGGTGAAGCTGTATAAAGGCACCTATGTGTTGGTGAAGCTGTATAAAGGCACCTATGTGTTGGTGAAGCTGTATAAAGGCACCTATGTGTTGGTGAAGCTGTATAAAGGCACCTATGTGTTGGTGAAGTTGTATAAAGGCACCTATGTGTTGGTGAAGCTGTATAAAGGCACCTATGTGTTGGTGAAGCTGTATAAAGGCACCTATGTGTTGGTGAAGCTGTATAAAGGCACCTATGTGTTGGTGAAGCTGTATAAAGGCACCTATGTGTTGGTGAAGCTGTATAAAGGCACCTATGTGTTGGTGAAGTTGTATAAAGGCACCTATGTGTTGGAGAAGCTGTATAAAGGCACCTATGTGTTGGTGAAGTTGTATAAAGGCACCTATGTGTTGGAGAAGCTGTATAAAGGCACCTATGTGTTGGTGAAGCTGTATAAAGGCACCTATCAGAGTGAAAAGCAAGTGTGGTGAGACTATGCAAAGTTCAGAGCGAGGAGGAAAGACAAAAATGAAAAGAAATGACTAAAACATTTACTTATCATTCAGAGCCACATCCCAAGTTCAAGCAATTTAAAATTATGTACAACTACAATACAAGGAGATAATGAATTCACACTTTTTGATGACAATGAAATGCATAGAAGAAAAAAACAACAAAAAAGTAGATGTTGCCTATAAGAAGTAACAGAATAGAATAATCTACTACACTATCAAAAACTACTTTTTTTTTTTACTTTGTTAATTCTAAATTAAAGTATGAAATCTAATTTTCGATTTATTTAAATATTATTAAGAACCCATCAAGTCCATCATAAAATTCCATAATTCTTGTAGGGAACTAACGGAAATCCCTTCTATAACTTTTCATATTGATCCACCTGGTAAGTTTAGTGCAAATCGAACCAAACATATTCTGCATCCTAATCAATAATTTATAGACAATGCTTAAAAAGTCAGTTCTTTTGTTTTCTTTCCTCCCAAAATGTTTTTAATTGCTTATAATTTAATCTTGAATAGTTTCCCTTTGGAAAAAAAAGGATTTGTATAATTTTCAAGTTTTTTTTGTTTTTTTTTACCAAAAACAATGTTTTTAAATAGTGGGAGCTAAAAAAGGCTCTGTTTTTCTATATTAATTTTTCATAGGGTGGTGACAGGGAATAGTGACCTCAAGACAAATTAATTTAAATGTTGTATTTATGTTATATATTAAGTTTTGTGAAATTTGTATGATAAAATACTGCCTAGATCTAGTTCTAAAGAGACTTGTACACAGTTGGTAAGTTTTTAATTCTCAATTCCATTATCCAAAATTAACTTTTATTTTGGTTTTATAAATAGAAATTGGTTTTATTTTTGTATAAAAGGGCATGCATTCTCCTTTATCAAATATAACCTTTTCTGATAACAAACAAACAAGATTTTAAAGTTTAAACGTAACAGGGTAGTGAAATACATACAAGTGTAATGAATAATTTGGTTGGAAGGTGGAAAAAAAAATTGCTGAGAGAAAGAGTTAAAACAATTTTTTTTAAATGTTGGTACTGTTTAGACCATGTCAAGCCCATCTACTTTTTTTTTTATTAGCTTTACTTAAAATTAGTCAAATTTTTATTCAAGGTCCTTAAAATTAAAAGGCACAAAAAAAAAAATACTATTAAGTACCATGAAGAAATGTTTTAATTTTGGAAAGAGAAAAATGGTAGAAAGATCATTGTGGCATCTCAAAGATCAAACAGACTACAAGACAGCTGAAGGATGAAGTATTATTTTATAATCTTATACCTTATACCCTAACACTGGATTTAAAAAATTGATGCATAAAGAAAAATTAAATGTATTCAGATTACCTTCTATTTCATGCCATTCAATAGCCACTTCAGAAACTGATATTCCAAAATGTTGAGCCAAGTACAACAAATCAACATCGAATGCCCTGTTAAAGATACAGATCAGTCATATAAACAAATCAAGATAATACATAACACAAGTCATAAGGTTATGAGAACATTAGAGAGAAAAAATAATGCTAATAAAACTGAAAGAAAAGAAACTAACCATCTTTCAACATGCATATTTGAAAAAAGGAAAATGGCTGCCTCTCTTGTAAACAGCTTAAACCCACACTGAGTGTCCCGAACACCTCTAACACACAATAACCAAACAACAAAATGGAAGCCCAGCATAAGGAATGTTCGAAATAAGGATCTCTGAAAATAAAAAAAAAAGATTATATAGAATAATTTTTTTTTAGATTACTCTCAATCTTATTAGAACAATGAAAACTATAGGTGAAAACAAACAAACTCAAAATTAATTATAACTTCATAGAATATTACTAACTCAGAGAAAGGTGTCAGATGGTCTAATTTAAAGAAAATCTAAACTGACTGCCGGTGGATAATGGTTATGTCTGCACTAGATGAGGAAAAATATGTAGGTTTCAGGTGGGACTCATAGTAACTGGATATACTGCATTCCTCATTAATCTTCAGACTCGAAGACAAGCCTTATTATTATTATAATAACATAGTAATTGATCTTTCCAATCATTAAAAAAAATTCTGATTAGTTGCGCAAAGTTCCAACTTGATCCAAAAAATGGGAAGTGGGAGACATGATGTGTACAAGATTTCACCCAGACAGAATGAGCTGATATAAGTTTTTTAAAGAAACAAACACTCTTGACATTAATAATGTATACCAACTGTTCTCATTGAAAATAAACAATAAGTTAAATAGCTTACAGTTGCTATGGAGTCTTTCTCTAGATGTGCCCTAGATCCACAAACAATGGCCATAGAGCCCTGCAAAATAAAATTATCCACATTCATTACAGGTACAATGAAAAATATAAGTGAAAACAAACAAACTTAATATTAATTATAACTTCATAAAACATTACTAAATCAGAGAAAGCTGTCAGATTGTCTAAATATAAGAAAAGTTCTAAGTGATAGAAATTCTCATTTTTTACTTAAAACTTGATGATTAACATTACTAAAGTGCATCAAACTCTAATAACACCTTTGATCCAAAGGAGAAATCAAAGGCAAATGATCACTAACCACTTGTTAAGAACCATTACATCTTGATAGTGAAAGAAAAAAAAAACATGAATAAAATAAAACTCCATTAAAATAGTGCAATATAGTACCGGTACTTGTACCTGATGTTTAACATTTTTTTTAACTTTAGCAGCCTCTCTGGCAACTATTTTCAATTTGTTCAAGTTAGACTCCAATTTTTCAAGGTCACTAAATTTACTTGCACCATCTGCATCAACAAACAAAATATGTTTGCCCCGACTTGAAAGTATACCCTAAAAAAAATAAAAACAGGGTGCATTTTGAAATGAACTCTACTAGTTTTACAAAAGATCTTCCTTAACACTGTTCATTGGAAAATATAAAGATAAAATAATTATAAGGAAGTTCATTGGTTACTTCCCTTAAATGTAAAGCATGCTACAGTCCTACTCTGTCCTATATTGTCAGACGTGAAGGCCAATAGAGTGTGTCTTCACAGATCATACATTTATTTTTAAAGTTTTGGATGTTCATTCAGAAATGAAGATTATTACACCCTTGACCTCCTACTGGATGCAGGGAGTGGCAGCAGGCAGTTCAAACTCAGACCATCCAAACAACAGTCAGGAATGATAACCATGAGACCAGGCAGGCACTTCACACTAACTAGCTTTTTATAAGGAGTTAGAAGCTTTTGTTAGTTTTGTTAGATGGAATTATGTGCTTTTATTTATTCCCATCATTTCTTTTTCAATTGCATAAGTAAAATTGGCATTAATAAGATGACAAGCTGAGGTTCCTAAAAGTCGTGAAGTACTTTCTTTAGGGGCAGGCAACACCTGGTCCCACCCATGAATCAAATCTCTTTCCCATATATCACTAAATTCTTAAAGCTACCTTCTGAGGATATCAACTTAGAGGAAGATCTTGGAATATATGCTATTTAGATCTTCACTGAAAGTCACTTAAGGATGAGAGACCACAATTATTTACATTTCCATTTCCTACATTATAAAAGTAAATAAAACACAAATAAATAAAATAAAAAAAACACGTTACTAAGCAAGCAAAATGTAAAAGGACAAATGTAAAAGTAAGAAAATTGTATGAAAGCTGTCAGCATGTAAAAGAAATAATTTATGCAAATTAATATTCACTTACAAGTCTAACAGCTCCACCTTTCCCTCGATTGTGATGAAGTGTAAGCACTCTAACCTTATCTGCTCCATATTTTTCTGAATGTTTTAGACCAACCTATATTTCAGACGTAACCAAATAACTTATCAGAAAATTTAGTTTACAAAAAAGAAAGTGTTAGTGATAAAAATACATATGCTGATTTCTAATAGCAAGTGTAATGCTACTAAAAATAGTTTCAAATAAGTTGAATTCTAAGTAATGAACCTCAGATGTTCGATCACTACTACCATCATCAACTATAATGACTTCATATGTGAATGAAGAATCTTTAGCTTGACGCTTTTCCAAATAGTCCATTGCCTCATCCATCATAATGGGAACTAAAAAGATAAAGAACAAAAAAATGCACTTAAAAATAATTCCTTCATACTTTTAGCTTTCATTTTTGCACTTTCACAACCCCCCTTCCCAAAAAACAACAACTAAACTACTTTATTTGTAGCATTTAAAATTCTAAAAATATATTTAGATACAAGAATATTACAACAGTCCTCTTCTGCCAATAAACTATAATTATAACAATAATACAATATCTGTGAGGAAATTTTTCTTGCAATTGTGCATCTGAAGATTAAGAAAAAGTGAAGCATTTGTAACTATCCAGACCCAGTTTCTACCTGCATATTTTTTCCCAGACACAGCTGTTGTTCACTGTTAAGTATGTTAGGTTTTCTTCTTCATCAAGCCAGCTTTTTGCTGATAAGCTCTTTAGCAGTCTGTGCTAAGGAAAGTAGCATGCTGTTCTTCTAAAAAGCTATGGGAGCCTTACAGTATTTTTTATGCTGGGTTGTTGTGGTAATAGGGTCTGTCTGAGGTGAATTATATTGAGCCATTCAAAGAGTTTTGTAAGGGTGGGCGCTGTGTGTACAGTAGCAAAGCAAAGTTCCCCTTTCAGACCTTGTGGTTTATAAGGCAGATAATGTCAAAGTCATGTGTTTCTGTAGCCTACAGTTAACAAGGGTGACATGTGGCCAGAACTTTTCCCTAACTAATGTCAGGTACCATTAGAGCTGGATGGACTCAGAGGAGGCGCCCAAAAATTACAAAATTAAGAATCCAAGTCTTCACCCGTTTCGGAAGCCAAGTGCTTTACCGCTCAGCTACCACGCCTCCTGTGTATACAGTGATGTGCTGGTATGTCTGTTATGGTAAATATTTTAAGATGTGTTTCCTGTTCCAAGTTTAAAAGTGGATTAACTTTTATTTACTGTATATATATGCATATATATAAGTATAAACACAACTTACGTCTTTTTTCCTCATTATAGGCTGGTACTATTACAGTCAAGTGTACAGTAGGTGAGTTTGTATAGTCTGGGAAAAGTCTTTTTGATTTGGAATGAGGATCAAAGTAGAACTTTTCACTGTCATGACGACCCAAGTTTGGATAAGTTTTTGCTGTTACATATGTATAAATAAGAAACTGTGGATAAAAACAACAACAGAATATTTATTAGTAAAAATGTTTTTTATATGTATATATAAAATGTTAAAGATGTTTTTTTTTAATATAGCTCCAGAAAGTACAGGGTAGTATATATACAATGATCTTGATGATTATTATCTGATCTATACTTACTCATATTTGATATATCACCTATCATTAACCAGAAAGCTTAAACCTATATTATATTAAATCTCTAAATAAAATGTTGAATTCATAATGTTCACTGTAAAATAATGCATTTTAAATATAGCTTGTGCCAATAAAATTGTTAAGAAGGGAACAATGACAGCTTGCTCATTAAACAGCTCCAAAGTAGGGTGCTGTTCTGGACAGGTGTTTTTTCATTGGTGTTAATCTCACAATTTCTCAAATAATTTATTGTTTTCAAGCCAATCTAATTTTTATAATCTCAACTTTACTTAATTGACTTATTATTTTCTCTCTCTCTCTCTCTATATATATATATATAATACATTATCTGTCCATTCCATTCCATAAAAAGGGTTTTAAACTCCCTATTGTTTTACATTTAGATCTTTCCTGTTTTTTCTTCAGGCTCTGATTAGTTTGTATCTACTTGTAACACCTTTCCATCTAAGCTTAAGTCTGCATTTTATTAATTTCCCATTAACACTATTGTAGTATTTACTATTAATAATGATAGAGCATGGAATGGGTTGCCTGAGTCAGCCAGGAAAACCAATGACTTGGCAGAATTTAAGTCATTGATTAAAATACATGACTAGCTTGACCTACGAACACGCATCTCTCAATAAACTCAATGATCGCTTTTTAAAGTAAGGTCTGTAAGATAAGATATAAATAAATATGATCATTATTATTACAAATAGACTATAGAGAGGAGTAGTTTTCTTTTCTTTTGATTTCAAGGCAATGATTTCAGTGAAGGAACAACTGAAATTTAAAAGATAAAGATTGTAGAATCTAGTAGATAGAATCTATTATCTATAATATGACTATGACTATCTACATCTATTCTAGATCTAGTAATTCTAGACAGATTTCTAAATTAAGAAGTAACAATAGTGACTAGATCTAGTCATTCTAGTGTGAGTGTAACTACTGTACACAGAAAATGAGTAAGTGACTAACAATAACAGACACACACACTACTGTATTTAAAAATTTATAATAATAATAATCACACTTCTGACTTCACAACTTGTCACATTCACAAGACTTCACTTTGTGACTTTCACACACGACACAGGCAGTCAGTACTGACCAATATTAACAAAACGATTGCAACACCTAATAGATAAAATATCAAATCAACAAACGAGAGCATCGTGACACTTTATAGATTAGATCTAAAACGATCTAAATCTATAAGCCTTGCAGTCTAGATAAAATAGAACCTGATCTAAATCTATCCAAATTTTTACAACTTTCGGCTTTTCATTTTTATCATTCCGGAAGTTGTTGGTAAATTTCGGCTCACCAAGGGAGACAAGCAACATTTTTTTTTGTTTTGTTTTTAAACACATTTTGGAAAAGAGCTTCATTAGTTTCCATAATTTTGTATTACGTTTTTTTTCGTTTGTGTATCGTTGCTGGGAACATGGCGTCATGGCGGTATTTGATTAGCAAATATTGAAATAATATGATGATATCGTCAAATCACGTCTAAATCTACATTATTCTAGACTAGACATTCAAGATTCACCTTTTAGATCTATCTAGACTACTTAGTTCTAGACTGAAATCTAAACCCTAAAGTTGCATAAACTTATTGAAGTTATTATTGGCTTATGCCTTATACATATTATATGAGATATAATAATTACGATTTACATATAATAATATATGAATGATAAATTTGTATTATCCTTAGGCAGGGCCTTGGCGGCACTAGGCCAGGCCTTGGCCTAGGCTAGTCCTAGCCCTAGGCCTAGTAAGGCTCCTATAGATGTAAAAAATGAATAATTATAAGTTGAATAAATAAAGACTACTCAGACTCTCAGTGACACTGTTAGTTGACAGTCACAGTCTTTGAATCTACTTTCTCAGTCTCAGTCATATTAACTCAGTATTGTCAGTAACTACTGACACTTCTTAGTGACTGAGTCTAAGACACTAATTCTAATGACTATCATCTATCTAAATTAGTAAATCTAAGGTAGAGTTGGTAATCAATTATTAGTATTATTTTTTTATTAACCCTTTACTAAAGTCCTAAATTGGCTAAATAGATCTAGAATCTAGTACTCTAGTACTAAAGTCTAAAATAAGAAACTGTTAGATACTTATGATTTGTCTCATTCTGCCAAGGCCAATGAATTCATTTTGGTAGCAGAGGAGGTTTTGGGGCAAGGATTAGTGTTAGAGTCTAAAAACAACTAAAACCTAAAATAAAAAAAAAAGAATAAAAAATTTTATTATTTTAATCCTCAATCAAACAACTTTACACAAACTTAGATCTAAATATATATAAATATACTAACTTGGTTTAGAATAATAAAAAAAAATATAGCTGCTGTACACAACAATATCATACTAAAATCTAGACTTCAAGGTGTGGACAATTAATATAGATCTAGTTCTATTAAGTAAGTTATAATATATTTATTAGAACAATAACAAAAAAATGATATACATAGGCATACATTATTGGTCAACATCATCATGCCTTATATTCATTTGTTGTGTCTCCCTTTGTAGGCTTTCCTGCTATTTGTGAATCTCAAAGAGTGTATAATATATTTGCTGACATTCAAAGTGTCAACAGTAAATAATATTTGAAGTGTCCTTGTTGACCATGGAACTACATGAAAGCAGCTTTGTTAGCTTATTGTCCAATCTACGCTCATCTACTTTATACAATGAGCTTTTTGTAGCAGCTCAGGTAATGACACTTTCAATGCTTAAAAATCTTTGTACATTTAGGACAGTCATTGTGACAAAAGCTAAAAATATCAAATATCTATCCTAAAAAAAATTAATGAAAGGATAAAGAAGCTGTTTAACTAAAATCTGATAATAATATTGAATTTTTAAATTATTTAATTCCTTCAATGGAAAAAAAAATTGCCCTAGCTATATCTACAACGACTCTTCCAGCAATGCATTTATAATCTATTCAGCAAAAATGGGATTTTGACTAAGATCATATCAGACATGTAGATTTAAAAAAGTATCTATATATATTTATAATTCTCTACACGCCACCCAACCATGTGGGACATCACACATACTGACTCTCTAAACATTGATGAAAAAGTCATGAAAAGATAACGCTTTTATTTCTGCAAGTCTGACTAGAGTTACCCCACGTAACTTTCATGGCTCCGAAAAAAAAAGGGTTGGGGGGAAGAACAAGCAATCTTCTTTGTAGGTATATATTATATATAATTCTCTATGCCACCCATTCACCCACCCCATTTGGACGGCGTATGCTGCTACTCAGGTCGGCTCATTTCTCTTAATTTTAAAGTAGTTTCAAGTTATTTTCTGAACTGGTACAGATTTTAATTCATTACTAATACCTAGCATAAATCTAACTTATTTATTTTTGTTTATTATGAAGGAAGAGGCACAAAAATCTAATGTTCGATTATCTGACTTGAAAAAGTGTGTTCAGAGTGGATTAATTTCAGCAGGTACACAATTAGTATAACTTAAAGCTACAGAATTTAAGCAACTATAATTATAACAGCTGTATATTTTATTTTATGTATTTCTTGTTTGAAAATTTGTATATAGGTTGGGATAAGAAACTTCGCAATGCTGTTTACCATATTATACAGTCACAATATAAGCTTTTCAAAAGTAGCCCACTAGCTAGCCCTGCGTCAGAGAAAGAACCTATTGCATACATACTGAAAGCACAGGTCTGTTTATACTCACTTTTTGATAAAGAATAAAAACAAACATTTGTTAAAATTGTATGTTTTTATTTTGTCTCATAAACCTCTAATCATTATTAAATAGCTTTTATATAGCACAATGTTTATGCTTATAGCATGCTCAGGGCGCAATGATCCAATCTTATTTGTGGACCAGTGGGGTGAGGGGGTATCTGGGAGAAGGTTTTCCATGCTTCCTTTGCGCTCAATAAATACAATTCTGCTTGAGTTGGGTTTTGAACCTCAAGCCCCCTTGATAAGTAGCCAAGACAAGCTCATGCATACTTAGCCTCTCGACCACACATCCCTCACAGAATTGTTTTAGAGCATAAAAGAATAAAAAAAAAAAAAGCATCAGGATAGTTCTTTCAGTTTTATATATAATTTATTAAAGAAAAGGTTCCATTAAATAGAGTATCATACAAGATCAATACATAAAACTTTTACTGATGTTAGTGTATAAATTTCCACCACCATTACAATTTAGTTGCTGAGTTTAAAAGATGATAATTGAGAATTTCAGCAGCCATGATTTGGGTTTAAGTAGACAAGACTAAGAAATATTCATGAAAATAGGTGAAGCTATAATTATTAGATACAATATATTATTTGAATTGTGTATAAGTTACAGCAAAGACATATCTATTTACATATTCACTATATACGTGTATTACAATTCAAAAAATGGGAATCCACTGTGTTTAAACAGTTACTTAACATTAAATGGTTTGTTTCTTTTTAAGCCTTACTTAAGATTTGATAACAAATCAGTTTGACAGTCAAGCCTTTTTTTTTATTGTGTTGACTTTTTTTCATCAGTTTGTATGGGAGAAGAAGATTTTAAAAAGTTTGAATAGCATGTGTACCGAACTAACAGTTCCTTTAGCCAGATCAGTAAGTAGCATAGTTTTAGCATTTAAATAGACAACAATAAATCTGTTGTTGTGTCTAGGTTATACTTTTGAGTATATTTTAAATAGTTTTCTTTAATCCTTTAAACAAAATTTTAGAGGTCAGAAAAAGACAAGAAGGATTTGGCAGCCAGATGGTCAGAACTTGGTGTAGATGGTCCTGGTAGATATACTTTTTATTTTATGTAGTTTGATTTAGCTTTGGTGAAGTATTCTGGACTCTTAATTAGTATTCAATGTCTTATGGCTAGGTTTGTGAACTCATGCAAAGTCATGTTATGCATTCTTGGAACTAATTTAAAAAAAAACAGTATTTTAAGAATTTATATAACTTTAACTGTAATTTTATTTTGTATAAATTTTTAGTAAATTTATATGAAAGATGGTGCTGATAATTGTTGACTTAAAAAAAATCAAATTTAAATATTTCATATAGAGTTAGGTCAGGATATAACTACTGATATATTGATTTAGAAATTGAAACTTAATATTTCTTTGTATATTAGAAAAAAAGTAAATTTTCCATTTAAAGTTCTAAAGCCTCATAAGGCAAGCAAGGTATGTTGAGATAACATGCTGAATAACTTCATCTAAATAGGAACAACCAATGCAATTACTTTCTATACAGATACTAGCTGCTTATAAAAGTTTGATGCAGTTTTGTCTTCATCTTCACCTATCCCTTAGTCTGTGGGACTGTTGAAGCACCATGCAAGATTTGTCGACCATCTTTCTCCATTCCTCTCTGTGTTTTGCCTTGGATAGAAGCTCTTTCAATGGCAGGCCCGTCCATTCTTTTATGTTGTTTTCCCATCACTTTCTCTGTCTGCCTCTTCTTTTTCCTGGTAGTGTTCTTTGAAGGAAGGTCTTTGCAAGCCCCAAATACCTTGTAAGATGGCCATAGAGCTTAAGTTTGCGTTTTTTTACAATAGTTAGCAGCTCATCATGGGGTCGGATGAGCTTTAGTAACCCTGTCTCTAATTTCTTCATTTCTGATGTGGTCTTTAAATGTGTTTTTGTCTAACCCTAATAATATTCTAATTCAGCAAACTAGTTCCTAACCACTTCTTATAGCCCAATTAACAAAAAACTTTTTTATACACAGCTTGGCCTTTGCTTCACTGGCTTAAACACTTCTTTTTTAAAAGTTGTTTACTTGTTGCTTCATCTGGTTGATGAAGATTTCAGCTTCTTTCACTAATGAATAAATGCTTTTGACACTTAGTCATCTCTTGTTCCTTGTTTAGATGGAGATCTTAAACAGTTTCATGACTTGAAAACAAGCAAAAAACTCATAAACAGAACCTAAATGGGACTTTTACTTTTATTTATGTCAAAACTTACATGAACATTCACATCACACACTAAATCATAGCTAAAATTTGCTCTTCAGATTTAAGTCAGATTCGTCCAGTTTATGCACCAAAAGATTTTCTTGAAGTTTTAGTTGGTCTTCAAAATCCAAATAATGCAAACACAGGAAATATGGGGTAAGTTCATAATCTTTATAGTTAATGTTTTATGTCTGAGAGGGAAGCGTGGTCGAGAGGCTAAGTGCGCTTGAACTTGGCTTGTCTCGGCTACCTAGAAGGGGGCTCGAGGTTCGACACCCAACTCGGGCAGAGTTGCATTTACTGAGCGCCTAAAGGCAGCACAGAAAACCAACTCCTAGATACCCCCCCCCCTCCCCCCACGGACCAAAGCGTTCTGAGCATGCTATAAGCATGAAAGTAGTGCTATATAAAAGCTATAATAATAATAATGTCCTAATAAATCCTAGTGGCTTAAACCAGTTGGCCTCCTATTTAAAGAAGCTTGAGGTCAAAACCACAGACTAGTAATAAGTGGATTTGAGATTTAACTTGTATGGAATTTGATTGCTGCAATCTTCTGCTCTTTTAATAATAAAAACTTCATTATTATTTTATCTTACAAGTTAAGCATTACACACAACAAAACATTATAACTAAAGCAATTGAAATATACCTTCACTGAAACATTACATATGAAATGTTTCTATTAGATATTTGCATTGTATTTAATGATTTGATTGCCAAGGGAACAAAGGAGTCTCATAGATTAGATCAGAGCGTACTGGGCATTCTATAGTAGCATAGTAAAGAACATTGAAATATGAGCTTGTTCAGTCTTAGTGTCTTCTTGTTCTACTAGTTTATAACTTTGCAAGTGTAATCAGTTGAAGAAATGTAAAGTAGTTTTACATTTTACCAGCCTCGCCATCATCATATCACTTTTATGATTAGTATTAGTTGTAATAAATATAACATAGTTTCATTGTGAGATCTAGCCAAGTAAATATTCACCTAGAATTTATTGCATCAGATATTCTGGTTGACCAGATGTTTTGTTTCGTATGCTAGGAAAAAATGATACATGTATTGTGTGTCTCTATTGACTGAGTTGAACAAAAATCAATGCTGTTGTGTGCCTTGACTTTGGCAAGAGTGTCAGGATGCACGTTGTTTTGTTAAAGAATGACAATTTTAGTAGTGAATAATTTGATATTTGTTCTTATGATTTTTTCAAATCTACAGATATAATTTTCATTGAATTTCAAGCCCTAGTTCTAAGTAGCTTAAGCCTCAGTCCTAGTTCCCTTTAGAAACACACACACACAAATAAATTGCAAAAATAATATTAAAATAAAAATTTTCAAATAAAATCTATCAGATAATTATGTATTGTTTGTTTCCATTTATTATTTCTTAATCAAATTACTAATTATGAATATTTCCACAGAACCTATGACTTACCCTGGGGCTTAATTCAAGTCTCACTTAAAGTAAAGACACTTAATGAATTGGTTAGTTTCTACTGTTTCTTTACTTAGTCAAACAGGAAATTTTTTTGTTTTGTTTTATACTTAGAGGTTAATTTTATCTCACCACTCTAGACTACTTCAGGTTAACATATTCTGTACACATTTATTTTAATTATTGAGGAAGTCATTCGGCAAATAATTGATCCAAATATTGCTAATGTAATTTTTTTCCCTCAGAGAGTCCAGTACAGTGAAATGGCTATTACTCACTGCCAGACAGGTACTGATGACCTGCCAGATATACCTCCAGAGCTGTTTGAAAATGAGCGCTCAAAACTTGGCAAAAAAGGTTCGAAATAACTTTGTAATACATGTATCTTTATGAGTATCTGTATTGTTAAATAACTTTAGTTCGTCCACCATAATACAATGATGTCCCTTTTGACATCCAGTGGGCTAAGGGCTTTGCATTGCATTTTTGTGCATTCTCTTGTGGCTTGTGGGCCAGAAAAGATTGACTTAACACTGGGCAAGCTATTCAATCTGGAGCTTGTGCTAGTTACCTTGATTTTCTTTTATGGAGCTTTTCTTTAGCCTATTCTGTTTTCTTGTCCTCAGAAATTTTTGAGCCAGTTTTCACAGCGCTCCCCATAATGCTCTATCATCTTGATACTAGCATTACACACTGGCTACGCCTGTTGATTTGCTCCCATTCTCTATACTATTTATTTTAGCTAGAACCTTCCCTTTTTTTATGCACTTTCAATAAAACATACCACATGTTATAGCTGCCCTTTAATATATCTTTTAGCCAGAGAATTCTAGTTTCTGTTACGTTGATTTGAAATGGACCTCTCTCTCTCTCCCTCTCTCTCCTTCCTTCTTTCTCCCCCTGTGTCTCCCATTTTATATGAAGCCCAACACTCTGGTAAACATCCACAACACAGTGAACAAAGAACCAAACACAGTTCAAGCCCTAGTTCTAATTAGTTTTAGTTCCATTCCTAGTTCTAACCCCAGTCCTACTTCTCTGTAGAAACACAAAACAATGATCCCAGTGGATTCTGCTTCTTAGAAATTTTAGCAGCGCACAAATAACAAAAGATTCTATCTTTAATTATGGGATCTTTTATCTCATCTATGATTTTGCAGACTTTGGCAATCTTGCACCAGATGTTCAAAACATTGATCAACTCCAATACATATCCCCAAAAATCATTATCTCATGGTTTTGCACAATGGTTTTGGAGAAAGGAACTTCCTGCTGCAGGTTTCAGCATTACTGTATGTGTGATGGAGTTTTTGTTTTGACCTCCTTGTGATTATCCTTAAGAAACAGACTGGTCCGTTAATGTAACATTTTTGAAGGAGGTGGTTTACTTATAAGATAATAACAAGGACTGCTACAGCTTTAAAGTGTATCAGGTAGGCTAGTAGATCGTCATCTTCCTTCATGACCTGAAAGGACATTCCCGTGCCACACTGTGCTGTTAGAGTCATCCTAAACTAAACATGAAGATATTATGAACCATAATGTTTTATCATTTGGTTTAGTCTCCCCAAGAGGCAAAGTTGATTTTTGTCAACTTAAGCTTTGAGAGTGTTTTGAAATCATTTTATGTGCCTATCTTGAGCTCTCTTTCTGTTTGTTAGCTGGCCAAAAAGGTGTCTCTTTGGGATGCAGGAATCTTTTATTCAGCAGATGTGGTCTTCCCACCAAAGTTTAGACTTCCTCAGATTATAAGCTATAACTATTTGACTAGTCAACCTAGACAGTAATATTTTAACATTAAAGCTATTAAATTATTTTCAGCGATAGCAGCCAACCATGCCCCAACAGCAAGAGAATATTCTAAAAGAGGTTGTCCTGTATCAATGAGAGCAGATTTGTGGTGTCAAATTTTAGGTGTTGATTTACAAAATGTGGTAAAGTAAAAATGTTTATATTTCAAAGCTTTGTTTAATCACTTCATACTTTTCTGATTGATCAGGAAATCTGATATTTAACAGATACATAGACAATGTTAATTTTTTTTTGTTTAAAGGTGATAATTAATGTTAAATTCTAATGTTTACATTTCATATTTTTAAAATTTTATTGATATAATAGGCACTTAGAAATTTTTTTATGTACTCTGGTATCTTAAAATATTTTAAAATTTGCACATACTTTTTTTTAAATTATATAATTGAAATTTCTTTTGAGGAATGATTTTAGTCTATACAAATTGTTCAAGTTTTTAATGCGGTTAAAAATAACCATAGCTCACTTTATTTGTTTGTTGCTTTTATGCATCAATTTCAATTTTTATACATTCTGTATCCTTTAAACCAGGATTATTTGTACTATGAGCAATTGAAAAGTTATGTTTTACAACACGATCTGCTAGTAGATAGTTTGCTATATAAAGTGAGTACATCATATGTAATTAGTAAAATTAAGCCTATACATGATTTTTATTATTATATTTTATAAAATACAAATTGTCCTTCAAAAAAAAAAGCATTAAAAAAAATTTAGTTATTGTTCTTATTATCTAGAATTTAAACTGTACAAACTTTCAATCTTGCTTCAAGCAACCCTATTATGCTTAAAGGCACTTGAAAAGAAATAACTTTTTTTAGTTTTTCATAATGTATGGAAAACGAAAGGTGTTTTGTTTTTATCCTTGTTTCTAAATATTTTTTAGGTTATGTTTTTGTATTTATAAAATTACTTTACTTTTTAATCTCTTATCTTTCTGTTCACATTCATTGTCAAACCAAACTAATAACAAACTATATAAAATTAAAAAACATACAATACAAACTAAACAAACTCTACTCCATTTAAATGACAGTGTAGTTGTTTCTTTTGTTTTGAAGGATGTGAAATTAACAGCCACAAATGATGATCAATATTTTGTCTTTGAAGATTTTCTTTATCAGGTAACTAATTGTATTTTTATAAATATAAATAAACAGTTCAAATTATAGTTAAAAAAAAATACCTACCATGTGTATTTTTGATAAGTCACTATTTGTCTTTGCCTTAAGAAAAAACTTGATGTTCACCCAGAGGCATTCAATAAATGTGTCATAAATAAAACTTTGTATTTGTGGGCAAGTGGTTCTTGGTAGCTTAGTGGTAAACTGTTTGACTTTCAAACTGAAGAGTCTCAGGTTTCTATCTCAGTGAAGAGTATTATTTTAAATTTGGTGATTTTTAGGATATTCCCTGAGTCCACCCAACTCTATTGGGTACCTGACATTAGTTGGGGAAAGTAAAAGTGGTTGGTCATTATTCTGGCCACACTCATTAACAAAATGTCCTTTACATCATCTGCTCCTTGGATCACAAGGTCTGAAAGGTGTTCTGTACATGTATTTGTGCATTGGTAGATTCAGGTGCATGAAGGAGGCTTGTTTTTGTTATTTGACTTATGATATATTTCATCCAGATGGTCAGTTTTATATCATACATTATTCTTATGCCATGTATTTGTATTTCACTCATGTTCCTTATTGTGTTTCAGGTTCTGCTGCCTTTCTCTAGAGATTGTGTTGTGTTGAAACATTTTGCGTACAACAGTGCCACACCACCAAAGTCTTACATCCGAGGGAAGCTTGGCATTGAGGAATTTGCCGTAACATATCCTCCTAATGGTGTGATACCATTTCATGGGTTTGCAATGTATGGTAAGGAAAAAAAAATGTTGCTATTGAAAAAATTCATATAGTTAAACACCATTTAAAAATTGTTTTCTGTTGTTTCTAACTTTGTTTTCAAAATAAATTTAAAGAAGCCGCATTATTTCTCATGAAGACTTGTAATTAAAGGAATAGATGAATAGAATTGAATTTTTTTTCACCATTGTTTGCAGATATCTAGTAGCCAAATAGACATTGGCAGATGTAACACTTTCCTAAAATGTAGATTAACTAACACAGACATAATTAGGATTTTATATTTTAAACTTATGCTTATCAGAAAAAGTGCCACCGTTCCACCCCATCCTCCACTTAGCTTCACAGTTTTACAAATATTTGTCTGTGTTGGTAGGAAACAAAAATTATATAAAAGCAAACTTTGAACTGCATAAATACTTTTAATATTTGCACTGCAGTTGTCAGTCAAGCTCTTGATCTTTTGTATAGTAACTTTTTAAAAAGTGATCTAAATTACTTCATGTTTTTCTTTAGTTGCTCCACTATGCTACTTGTACAATGATGTTGTTCGGCTCTACTATGTATTCCGGCACATGTATGTGAACTACTTTTTTAGACTACATAGTGTTTCTTCACATCCTCAGGTTGGTTCTACATTAGGATATAACTAACCTATACAAATGTAAAAGTTGGTGTATTACATAGATAGGTATAACAACAGTTTTTCATTATTTAGTTATTCAGCCACTGCTGCTTTTAATAGTGTTTCAAAATGTTTGCAATGTTGATGGAATAGCTTTTCTAGCATTCGCTGTGGAAAATCTTTCAAAAGAATTACTGACAACATCCAATGCTACATTGAAAATAAACAATTGAAATGGCATGATAAGATAAAGACAAATTTCCTTATGGATAATAATTTTTTTTTTATATTGAATATTGATTTTTTTTAAATTCACAATATCATGACCCTAAAATTGGGATGATTGCCTCAACCTAGATTTGTCTCAAATATAATTGTCTTCTTGCTTTAGTATCATTTCTATAATGTAATAAATAAATTAAAAATTATTTACTATTTAGGGAATTGTAGCTTTAAGTCTTCTGTTTGAGAAACTTCTACAGGCTGAAGAACCAGAATTATTTTATCATCTTATACAAGTTGGTTGTCAGCCGTAAGTTTATCAGTTGAACTTATTTAGGTTACTACAATATTTTACTATTACCTTTCATTCCATTTATCTGCACAATTTTTGTATATCTTACTTTAGCTTGAAAATTGCCTTTAAGTGGCTCATGAGAGCTTTTTCTGGCTTTTTAGCCAGTGATCAAGTACTGCTTTTATGGGATAGAATTTTGGCATTTGACTCTATGGAGATTCTTTCAGGTTAGTGAAGTATCATTAAATGTTTGTAAGGGATTTAAAGAATATTTGCATTAGTTTGTAATCATTTATTTCTATGGTGAGATAGACAGTTTCAAAGGTTGTTATAACTAGGGGTGTCAATGGGTATAAGCTACCAGTGTCAATAAAGTACTCTTAAATGTTAGTAAAAAATAAAGTACCCCTTACAGGCCTTGCGATCTGTAGGACAGATGATGAAAAGGTTGTCTGTTTCTATGGCTGAAGGTTAATGAGGGTGTCAAGTGGCCATCACAATGACCAACCTTTTTTACTTTACTCAAATAATGTCAGGTAAAAATTAGAGATAGGGGTGCCCTAAAAATCTAGAAATTCAAATTCCTAGTCTTTGTGATTTGAACCCTAGACTATTGGTTTAAAAGCCAAGCACTTTATCACTCAGCGACCACTCTTTTTGGTATGTATCTCAAATACCACCTGCTAGCCAAATCCAAAACATTGATATTAAAGCCTAGTGAAACTGCTTCTGCTGACAAATAAAGGGATGAAGATTTCAAGGAAAGAGTATGTCCCTGTAGGCCTTGGGACTATCAGCTATGGTATTCCCTTCAAATATCTCCTGCTACTGCCAAAAGTATTGATCATAAATCATTTGGATAACACAAGCGAGGTAGAGAAAGGAACCTGGATCACACAAGCCAGGTAGAGAAAGGAGCCAGGATCACACAAGCCAGGTAGAGAAAGGAGCCAGGATCACACAAGCCAGGTAGAGAAAGGAGCCAGGATCACACAAGCGAGTTAGAGAAAGGAGCCAGGATCACACAAGCGAGGTTAGAGAAAGGAGCCAGGATCACACAAGCGAGGTAGAGAAAGGAGCCAGGATCACACAAGCGAGGTAGAGAAAGGAGCCAGGATCACACAAGCGAGGTAGAGAAAGGAGCCAGGATCACACAAGCAAGGTAGAGAAAGGAGCCAGGATCACACAAGCGAGGTAGAGAAAGGAGCCAGGATCACACAAGCGAGGTAGAGAAAGGAGCCAGGATCACACAAGCCAGGTAGAGAAAGGAGCCAGGATCACACAAGCCAGGTAGAGAAAGGAGCCAGGATCACACAAGCCAGGTAGAGAAAGGAGCCAGGATCACACAAGCGAGTTAGAGAAAGGAGCCAGGATCACACAAGCGAGGTTAGAGAAAGGAGCCAGGATCACACAAGCGAGGTAGAGAAAGGAGCCAGGATCACACAAGCGAGGTAGAGAAAGGAGCCAGGATCACACAAGCGAGGTAGAGAAAGGAGCCAGGATCACACAAGCGAGGTAGAGAAAGGAGCCAGGATCACACAAGCGAGGTAGAGAAAGGAGCCAGGATCACACAAGCGAGGTAGAGAAAGGAGCCAGGATCACACAAGCGAGGTAGAGAAAGGAGCCAGGATCACACAAGCGAGGTAGAGAAAGGAGCCAGGATCACACAAGCGAGGTAGAGAAAGGAGCCAGGATCACACAAGCGAGGTAGAGAAAGGAGCCAGGATCACACAAGCCAGGTAGAGAAAGGAGCCAGGATCACACAAGCGAGGTAGAGAAAGGAGCCAGGATCACACAAGCGAGGTAGAGAAAGGAGCCAGGATCACACAAGCGAGGTAGAGAAAGGAGCCATGATACATGGGCAGCTCATGTTCCCTTTAATTAAGGGCAGGAATGTCACCAGAGAGTAAACTGATGTTGCTGCAGAGCTTCTGTTCCAGTTTTTCATTTGAGTGCATCCATTGTTTCTCAAGACAGTCTATAAAATAGATAAGGCTGTAGTTGTAATGCTCTTCTATTAACTGTCCATTGTTTCTGTTTCATAGAATTCTGTTTATGTCACATTAAATAAGCTAAGCTTTTTTAAAAAAATTTTAAATTCTTTGCATTTTGCATTTTAATGGAAGCTTTAGTTGAAATTTCTTTCGTGCCAGAAGTCAATTCCAAAAGATTAGATAGGCAGAGTATACTTGACTCACTAACTCCAAAAGATTAGATAGGTAGAATAACTCAAACCTTGGTTATCAACAAGCATTTGAGGAATAAAGACACAGCAGTAGTTGAATTTGTTGAATTTTCTGACATGCCAATGGAGAAGTCCATAGAGTTTTTGTTTTCACTTTGTACATTGTCATGACCATCAGACCTACACTTCACCATAAAATATTTACCAAAAGTTACACTAAGTTTTTATGTTTACCTCTTATGTATGTTTGAATAGAAAGTTTACAATTATTGTATACATGTATTTTTCTATACCTTTTCTTTCTACAGTTTTGGCAGTTGCAATCTTTTCGTTTAGAAAAACAAACTTGTTAAAAGTGCAATGCATGAGTACTGCAGAGGTCAGAAACCTTTTTTTTTCTTCTTCATTTTTTTGTTTGTTTCAAAGTTTAAATCTAAATAAAAACAAGGAAAATAAAAAAAAATCCTTTTAAAAAAAAAAACAAAGCTTATTTAAAGAGAAAGAATTCTGTCCTTCAATCTATATTTACCAAAAATGTACATAATTTTTCCCTTATTCAATATCAAACAAAATAATTAATAGCCAATAATTAATTGACTAATTAAGTATTTTTGTCTATTGATTCATGTTTTGTTAGGTACAATAAATAATTGTTTAAAGCAGTGATTCCCAAAGTGGTCTATATAGACCCCCAGGGGTCTACAAAGAATTCCAAGGGGTCTACGAAAGTTAAAATGGGAATTGGGGGTCTATGAGATGTGCTCGGGGGTCTACGATAAAGAATCGCAATTCAGCATGTTGTGACTTTAATTTTGACAATTAGAATTTTTTCATCCACACATTTATGATTTGTACCTTAGGAAATTCTTAAAATTTTTATCCTGCTGATTAAATGAAATATTGTTTAATTTAATTTGATAACTATATTTAAATAGTGTAGTTTTGTCTAGTTATAAATTTAACCAAAAGAAATGTAGACTGTACAGCGTTAAGTATTTGAAATTGAGCTTCATTACTTCCTAGTCAAACAAGGGGGTGTTAATGTGCCTTTTTTTATGATGCTATGAAGCCAGTTAAGCTGTAGGATCATTTGAGATGATGCCACCCTGATAAAAAGATAAAAGTTTGCAAAACTTTCAAACACTCAAAGATAAAGTTCAGAATACACCCACAAAATCTCTCTTTGACCTGATATTGAGAAGATGATGATTATAGTAAAATACTAAAAACTTCACATGATATTAATTTTTACCAGCCGTTGAAGAAATTGTAAAAAAACTCTTACACACACTTTTATCATTAAAAGAATTTCATGTTTGGGTTTTGTGGCCGCTGTCTTGTTTTTGGGACTCTTGATGAAGAATGCAATTTTGAAGACATGGTTGGCATTCTCTGGTGAGACTCCAAAAGGGCTAATTACAATGGTCCCAATTTGAAGCTTCCGGAACATATATTTTCTCATTATAATGTGTACGGTTCTGATGTGAACAATTATAGGTGGTCCTATTGGATAGTTTATAATAGGTTTCATCTTCCTTGTATATCAAATAAGAGCTTGTCCATTTCTCGTTTTTACAATTCACTATTAGTTTCTTCATTTCTTCCTGATAGAGTGCGATGTTCAAGTGTGTATTTGTTTTCTCACATTTGGCAAGTCAGTCAGCCTTCTATTTCCTTCTATTTCAACATTGGAGAACAGTGTTCTTGCTGTTGTTGTGCTTTACAAGGTCACATAATATGTTTTTTACAAAATCTTTTGGATGTTCCTTCACATAATGTGGATAATTACATCCAATCCCAAATCTCCCGACGGTAGATACGGGCAGACAAGGTGACCACTGAACGTCAGTCCAGGCATCATGAGTTGTTTTATTTAGGAGGCATCAGAGTTTGTCAAGCTTTGAAGGACTATTTTTATATTAGTCACGAAATAAATTTAACTGTTTGGTAAATTTGGCTGATTCGCTAGCATGGTAGCTGTTAGATCCAGTGCTCCTATTTCTTCATTAGTTACAATGAACTTAATTTTAAAATTATTTTTTTCTATTTGGCTGTTAAATGAGTATTCCATCTCCTCCGTTTGTGGAGGCTTTCTGAGAACCATCCATGCAAACACTGACTTATCGGTTGTTAGGGTGATGGATTTGTAGAAGAGTTCACTAAATTCTTGAGCTCTGTTGGAATATAGTCTAATATTTCTTATGTAAGTCTTTGCAAATGATATATTTCTGCAATCAACATATTTCTATATAAAGCTGGTGGAATCAACCTTGTCTAGTAATGATTTTTTTATTCAAATTATTATGGCTCAAGAAATCCACGAAAAACTGCTCTTTGTGAAAACTTTTACCGTGATACTTTAGGCACATTAATCTTTAATGTTTTGAAGAACTACTTCATAAAACAACAAATCCGTATCTGAAAAATAATCTCCGTAGCAATGGATGGTGAGCTTGCAAGCCTTAAAAAACAAATGTTTCCAATGTGTTTAGTGATTGTATGCTGTACGTGGTAACCATTAAATAATGGGTTGAAATTTGTATTTTGTTAATAAATTTATTTTAAAAATAGATTAAACTTTAAATGTAGTTTTAAATTACTTTTTCACTCCTTGTGTCACTGGTTAGAAATTATTTTAAACAAAATGTGTAATTTGAAATTGATGAATTTTCAAAAATTCAATATAACTTAGCAGGGGGTCTACGGATAACCATAAAACATGGCAAGGGGTCTACGAGATAAAAAAGTTTGGGAACCACTGGTTTAAAGTATCAACTTGATCAGAGCATGTGTAATGGAGAAATATAGCTAACAATTAATAATTATTTAAGGGAACTCTACCCAACAAATCTGTGAATACTGAAGTATTAGTTTCCCTTGTTGCTATTAAATAAAATAAAGAATTACCAGTAATTAATTGTCTAATTGGTTACTTTTTTTTAATTGATTCTTGCCTTGTCTATGTCAATGAATAATTGTGCAAAGTTTCAGCTTGATCTGAGAATAGTTGTGGAAGATATAAAGTGTACACACTTTTTACCAGACAGACAGAGTGAGTTGATAGAAGCTTTGTACAAAAATATTACATATTATTTATGTATTTTTATTTCCTTTTCCTGATGTTCTTTTTTAATAGCACTTAATAAAAAAACAGGTGGATATTTTTTTCCTTTGAAAACATATACTAGCTGTACCTCTCTATATTTATAGGTTATATGTGATTTAATTATAACTATTATAAATCTAAATGTTTTTTTGTTTGTTGTGTTTCAGGCTGTTCTTGCAGACTTGTTTACTCTTCAGATTGTGCCTCTGTTTCAGTTGTCATTATTTTCAAAATAATTGTGCAGAAGTTACTAGGTTGATGAAGATCATTTTGCTCAGCAAGTAAAATTATACATTAAGGTTTAGTTTACAACATTTTGTTTTCTACAATATGAGAAATATTTTTTTTTGTGGTGATTTTGTACATAATAGTTTACAAGGATAATACTGGTACTGCGCATGTAATTTTTGTTCCAATTTTGATGATAATCTCACATTTTTTATTATATATTTTTCATCAGATTTCAGACATACACTTATTCTTGACAACATTTACGTCACTCTTCGCCTGTCTATATTACAGCAGCTTTTCTGAATTTAGACATACCCACAGCAGTCATTGGTCAATGTCACTTCAACCTTATTTAATTTAGATCTATCCATAGCCCTCATTGGTTTATTTCAATAAAATTCACATACATCTATATAATTAAAAACTATTTTAGTCCCTGTGGGTTAAAATATAATATCCCCAGTACATTGTGACCCTCTGGATGTTTCAATTTTTGATGACTTTGTGATTTACAATGGTACTTTTAACTTTTGATTAACCCTAAATTAAACTCACACTATATTTAGTTGAAGAATAAAATAAGTGATACCTTATCATTGTTGATATATAAGTAAGTGAAATAGCTTATCATTGTTGAAAAGTAAGTGAAATTTAAATGGTTTATATTTAAACATGTGGTACTGAAGTGAATTACTTTGCATTTTAAATAAATTATTCAATTTTGCTTAAGTTTTCAAATAATAATTTTGCCAAGTTTTGATTTAACTTATATAAATTTGTTTACGCTGACATGTGTGCTCAACATATTTCTAAACTGCTGATGTAAACATTGGAATGTTATATACATCCTGACACTTTTGGTGCTTAAATTCTGTTCTTGTAAACTATATAAAGTTATTGTGGCCACCATGCAACTAAAGACAATTTGTATCTGGAACAGTGTTAAGGTCAACCTATCATGCATTGTGTCAGAGTGGCATAAATCTATTGGCTTAACTGAGTAAGCTCAAGTACAAATCCTGTTGGTGTCTAGGAAATTGAAATTTGTGATTTTACTAGACCTGTGATCTGCCTTTAGGCAGCACAGAAACCTTCTCTGGGAATATTCCTTTACTCACAGGCTTACATGAGAGATTGGACCACAGTGCACTGAGGATGACTTGTACTATTCAAAAGCAATAATAATTGAAATGTATGGCTGATGACTGGTACTACAGTATGTGATGATAAGTTCTAGTAACTCAAACATATCAGTAAAATATCAAGTACATACATTCATTGACCTTTAAATATGTGCTCTGTTCATGGTCATTCAATGTATAGTCAAAACAAAAATGTTTCACCATGTTAAAAGAAGATCTACATTTTTGACAAATTATATTATGTGAAGTCTCACATTTTGACAAATTATGTGAAGACTTACATTTTGTTACATTTTTGTGCAGCTTCTTCATTGATATATTTTATATTTATTGTTCATTAACATTTCATTCATTTGGAATCCTGAGATATTTGTTACACATTTCTTGTAAAGTGTAGCACTCAAAACATTACAAAGAAAAGGAAAATAATATTTTTGTTGTCATTGTTGTTTTTTATTTTGACATCACTGAGTCACTTATGCTTTATCATACTTTTATGTGGTTGTAAAAGATGAACAAAGACAAGTATGCTATAGAAAAGCGCCATGTTTACAATTTTATTTCACAAAAAAAACGGAGATTTGGCTGGACGTTCCTCTAAACCAGCGGTTCTCAACCTTTTAAGTTCGGCGCCCCTTTTTACAACCCCCCCACTCTGCCGCGACCCCCTCCCCACACACACACATACAGCAATAGAAGAATAGACAATAACAATCCATATTTTCGATGGTCTTAGACGACCCCTGGCAAATCGTCAATCGACCCCCAAATGGGTCGCGACCCACAGGTTGAGAACCCCTGCTCTAAACCATATATTTGTTTAAAAGTCAATCTTTTGAAAAATTATAGAGAAATGTGTTTTTACTTTGCAATTTTATTCTACAATTCATTGCTAATACTTGCTTTGAAGTGTAGACTGAACTGGTATAAAAATTCTGAATTGATTATAATCCTTAAATGTAAATGGAAAACAATTCAATTTATTTCTCATCTATCAACCATGAAACCGTGTTATAGATCAGAAAAGCTTGATGACAGCTGTGTGATAGTAAGTGTTCAAATCTCAGATCCATGGTGTTCAGGCTTTCGTAGCTCAGCCTGGTCAGTTTAGTAGCTCGCATTATTTAGAACGCCATTAATCAACTTCTCTGAAACGGATAAAGTTTATTTTTTTGGGATACCAGTATTCAAGTCTTCATCTCTGCTATTCTCCATCGTGATTTTGACTTGCAGTCATTGAATGTGTGAATTATATTAGATTTGTTTACCTACTTTAATGCCCGTCTTGTAGAGCCTATAATGTATTGATCTGATACTTTTTTTTTTCAATTTTAATATCAAACAATCGATTTCCTGTCTTTATACCACACATCTGCCGATTAGTTGTTTAATTAGGCCCCTACTATGGAATTTTGAAATGAAATTAGGCTTGCTTAATTATCGAAGTAAAATTTATTTTGATTAAAAAAAGTTAATATTTTTATTTGTAATTGGACTGATTGCATCTGGTTTAGAATCACTTGACTCTTGAGGATTAGTTGTTTAATTAACATACATTTTATAATTAAAATAGCCTACTTAGGCCCATACTCTGGGATTTTGAAATGAAATTAGGCTTGCTTAATTATCGAAGTAAAATTTATTTTGTTAAAAAAAGTTAATATTTTTAATTGGACTGATTGCATCTGGTTCAGAATCACTTGAGGATTAGTTGTTTAATTAACAAATTTTATAATTAAAATAGCCTACTAAGGTACCTACTCGGGAATTTTGAAAGGAAATTAGGCTTGCTTAATTATCGAAGTAAAATTTATTTTGATTAAAAAAGTCTCTTTATTTTTAAATTGGACTTATTGCACCTGGTTTAGGATCACTTGGGGATTTTCCCATGGCTTTAACATGGCCGTTTAGTTGGAAACTAATGTTATGTAGAAGTGGGCTCACGAAGGGAGCGAACCTGGTTCCCACCAGGTAACTCGTGGAATCCTGGCAGCCATTACATTCAATGCAACGGTACTCCGAGACGAAATCAACAAAGATCCTGTAGCCCAGTTCGAACCAACAGCCACTTCGTTCCACGAGGGGGCTACAACATTGGTAACGAGACAGTCACATAATATGAACAAATTCCCAGGCGGTGTCGGCATCCCTAGAAGTGTCATTTGCGGAGCTAGAAGGCAGATGCTATCACAGCATGACACGAGCCAACACAGTAATGATCAATGTCCTTGAGACAGAGCTAGAGGTGAAGAGGTCACGGTCCACGCCTGTCTGTTGAGCGCTCAAGGGGATTACGGGCCCTTGCCAGTGTGGAAGAAGAAAAATTCTGGTCTATAACCCTCAGATAGAATGCTGAGAGAGCAATGGTAGACTTGGGCCCCTGATACATTAATAGCATATTTGTATTATTGTGTCAAGTGTTGGATCCTTGATGTATACATTCTATCACATATAGCATAGCGTCAATACTAGAGCCTTACTAGATTAGTTAAAGTAGTAGCCTATCTTTACATAGTGTGTCTCACCTTATCATGGAAGTTATTTTTTTGGTTTCACTTTGTTACATCTTTATTTGTTACAGTTTGTCTTTGTAGAGATAGCGTGAATATTGAGGGGAAATTTAACTAAACATTGATAGATGAAAAGCCACAATTTTTCATTCAATCCATTAAAATTTCATAGAATTATTCTATATTTTCTGCTGTTATTAGCTCGTTGTCACAAAAGTTCACAAATCTTTTATTTCGGTTTCTAATCCTTTCCCTCTTTATTTAGTTCATTCATTATTCTACAAGTTAATTTGAGTAATGTAGCAGACCATGTGCATCCCCTTGGTATTAGAGTAGGCTATTTGTAAATGAAAACAATGTTTTTTCAGTAAGTGTAGCCCTACTGAAAAATATTTATTAGACTAGCTGCTTAAAAATATAATTTTCTTATTGTTTGTAAATTAAAAGTATTTTTTTTTAGTTGCATGTACGAGTCTATGCCTGAAGCTAGCAAAATATATCATACAAATACTCCTTCTTCCCTAGTGCTATTAGAGCATGGAATGGGTTGCCTGAGCTAGCCAGAAAAACCAGTGACTTGGCAGAATTTAAGTCATTGGTTAATATGCATGACTAAATGCATGACGCGTAGGACGTAATCATCTTCTTTTTTGAAGTAACGTCTGTATTATATAAGATAAGATAAGATTTACAGGTAGGCCTATTTCTCGGTTACAGTATATATACAAGTATTGTTCATGTCTACATCCGAGTGAGATGTACTCCTACTAGACTATAACTTAGGAATTACTCTGTTAAACAAACTGGTAGGATACCGGGTATCCCACACTCATAATATCGAAATAGGGTATCTATGGCACCAGCTTTGAGATGGTGACATAATACCAGCTGAAAAACATTATACTCCTTTACCTTTACCTATCCCTTAGTCTGTTAAACCGTTGGGGCACCAAGCAAGACTCGTCGACCGCCTTTCTCCATTCCTCTCTGTCCTTTGCCTTGTTTAGAACGTCTTTCAATGGCAGGCCCGTCCATTCTTTTATGTTGCCCTCCCATCGCTTTCTCTGTCTGCCTCTTCTTCTTTTTCTTGGTACTGTTCCCTGAATAAAGGTCTTTGCGAGTCCCGAAGATCTTGTAATATGGCCATAGATTTAAAGCTTGCGTTTTTTTTTTACGATAGTTTGCAGGTCATCATAGGGTCCATTCGTTGCAGTAACCCTGTCTCTAATCTCTTGGTTTGTGATGCGGTCTTTGAATGTGATACCTACGATCCTTCTGTAGCATCCCAAGTCCATACTCGTTAAATACACTTGAAACACATTTCATTTACTTCGTGGGGGATGCGTTCCAAAACCACCCGCGAAAATGGAGGGATCACTGCTGAATCTCCCCCGAATTCTCCAATTTTTTCTAACATTTTTTATTTATGTTACCATATACCTCCACTACATTTATCCACATCATGTTCTCTCCTTTTTAGGCTATTGTATTTTAACTCTTAAATAATTTAAGCCGATCTTAAAAATCGAAAACTAAACGAAGAAGAGATTACATGGAGCGGGTTGCTCGAATCAGACATGAAAACCAATAACTTAGCAGAGTTTAAGTCCTCAATTAAAATGCATGACTAGATTAACACAGGGATACACGTAGGGCGTAATTATATTCTCGTTTGAAGGGACGTTTGTATTGTGTTTAAAATGAAACAAAAAATGTAGACAAGCAATATGATTAACGCCTTTTTTATAGGCCTATGTGTAATCAATCGAAAATAATTTTCACTTCGGATTGAGAAGTTTAAATTTACTCCCAGACATCCAGGGGCGGACTGGCTATATGGGCAAACGGGCAAATGCCCGGTGGGCCGGTACCAAATGGGCCGGTCTGGTCGCGACCAAAGGAAACAAATTTCAATGCAGACAACTTTTTAAAAAAGTGACATCAGCAAGACACAAATGCCCGAACATGTTTTTTTAAAATTCTTATTACAATTAATTTTGTTTGAAATTCAACAAGAATATCAACAAAAAAAACACTATACACTGTACATATTATTATCTGCAAAACGTTAGACCGTACTCTCTGCTATGCACGAGGGGCATGGACTTCTTTGATGTCTTCGAGGTTGTGTTTGGCCAAATCATTTTGCTGGTCGGCATGGGCCTTTGATGGCACTCCCATTTTTTTTGCTCCTTCCCTCCTCCGTCTTTTAATGGTTCCAATGAAATTTAACCAAAAAGAGGGATGAGAGAGGTTAAGTTAGAAAACATTGATATAACGCAGCAAAACAAAAACAAAAAAAAAGGCGCGACAATTAGCTCTTTAACAATACTTAATAGAAAACTAACTTTAACACATACACAGAGCCGCGAAATTGCAAACAACCCAACTTATTCACAGCTCAATATGGGTATAAAGTAGAGATGGGAATCGAACCCAACTTTTAAAGTTCGGGTTTGGTTCGGTCAGATTTAACTTCGGGTTCGGTTCGGTTCGATGACGAGTATAGTTCGGGTTCGGTTCGGTCAGGTCCAAAGTTCGGGTTCGGCTCGGTTCGATGTTATGAAATTATGTAATAGTGAAATTAAGTTATTAGGCTTAATGAAATGTTGCCTATTAGATAAAACACTTTCATTTGAATTTTTCATAAAACAAATACTTTGCAACATATAATAGGCCTATGGCCAATCTGTGGCATTTTACGTCTCGAGAGACGATCTTTTCCCTTTGCAACTTCTTGTGTGACTAAAGAGGCCAATCCTTGATACACAGCTGCGATCGCAGGTTGGGCATATATAATCACCAGGCGCCGTTGCATTTTCACCCTTCTTTCTGTTTCTGTTGTGTATGGCATCTGCAATCTTTGACCCTTCCTTTATGCTCTCTCTCCATGAGGATCTGTCCAGTGCCACCTCTTCCCAGTTGCCAGTGTCGATTTTAAAGAGCTTCATGTCGCGTTTGCATACATCCGTATAACGTAAAAGTGGGCGACCAGCGGCTCTCCTGCCTTCTATCAGATCGCCATACAGGATGTCCTGTGGAAGTCGACCTTCTGGCATTCTACGAACGTGGCCAAGCCAGCCAAGGCGTCTGCTGCTGATAACAGAGCGGATGTCCTGGCACTCTGCTCTTTGTAGCACTTCCTCATTGGTTATCTTATCTTGCCACCTTATTTTAAAGATCCGCCTTAGGCATCGGAGGTGGAAAACATTCAGCTTTTTTTCCTGCCATGAGTAGGTTGACCATGTTTCACTTCCGTACAGCAAGGTGCTCAACACACAGGTCCGGTAGACTAGGGCTTTAGTACTGTTAGTCAGCAATATGTTGTCCCAGACTCTTTTCTGCAGCCGTGACATGGTGGCCATTGCCTTGGCTATCCAAGGTGGCCATTGCCTATGGCCAATACTCATTCCAAAATAATGTTGCCTACATAAATTTCAAGGGTTGTAAAAATTTCTTAATGGGTCAGTGTCACACACCTATATATAGTAGGCCTATGGTCAGTTGTTGTTTTTTCGAAACAGTGTTGCCTACATAAATTGTAAGCGTTGTAAAAGTTTCTTCATGGAGATAGAATTGAAGATGCGGCAGGTTTTCGCTCAAGTCGGCAAGGGGTTTAATTCCGGGCGGGACGCGGCGCTAAGCGTAATCTAAACTTTATCTCATAGTAAGAAGAGAGAATTTTTAAAAAGCTTATATTTATGTTTTCTTACAGAACGCACTAGTCATTTAATTTTTTAAAAATCTAGTAATAAAGAAGCAGCCCTGGCCAATAGTATAATGCGAGGGACATTCTAGGTAGGCCTACATATTGCACACGTACTTCTGTAATAGGCGTGATCTTTTTCAGAAATATTCTTCGTGTAAAGACGTCTCTGTCGCGAACTTTTTTTCCCTACATAAGTCATCATTATAATGGATAGCAATATACGGAAGAAATTCAACTATTATGAGACAAAAAATCCAGAAGAATCACACTAGCGGAGATGTTTTAATATGTGTTCTTCAAAACGTTTTGACCCGTATTGTTGCATACGCGCCTCGCAAAAGCAGTCTACATTTAACAAGGTCTTATTAGAAGATATTCCTACTTAATATATGTTAATTTTTAAACATATAATTTTACTAATATTCAGATAAGTTACACTGAAAAGAAAACATTTATTTCGACGCCCCCTTCCCTTGTTAGTTGGTTTGTCGCTTACAAACAGCTAGTATAATTGAAGTTTTTTGAACCAATAAAGACGTTTTATATTTTTACTTAAACTAACAAAATTTCTTATGCGAGCAGCTCAACATAGCCTAACTGTTATTACAATATTCACATATTTAACTCGAGATATAGATGTAATATTAATGAAATATACTGATATTTAAACGAAATCTAGCTCACCACAAAACAGCGTCTTTACACTTTCATTTCTCAAAATTGTCTGCCGTTTCACATTTTCATTACTCTAATTTCATCATCCTCATCATACATGCATAACCACCAATCAATCGCTAAACCTCTTCTTACCGCCGCCAGGAAACACACACACACACTCTATAACACCCCCTATTTCTCAGGAAGTTGCTTCCCCCCCCCCCCCAGTTCGAGGAGGTACTTGCCATCCCCACACCCGTGCATTAAAAATACTGATGATCAATAATGCAAACCAGAATAATAGTAATAATATTCCTATACGGAGTACTTCACAATTTTTAAACATACAACACTAAAAAGAAATGTAAATACCGTTATTTAGAAATTAAATATTAAGTTTTTTAAGTAGTTCTAATATTAAATATTTATAAAAGAGATTCCGTTTTAAACTGATTTTACTATGAAAAGAAGATAATTAAATGTATTTTAAACTAGAATACATATGAACTTAATTGAAGATTTTTATCTACACTCTATAGTCGGCCAAAAATAGTCTACTCTCAACTAACAGCCATTTCAATAAAAGTGACAATATTTTAAGATTGACTTTCTACTTTCTAGATCTACTGAGAGGGCGGGCTAATCAGTTCAAAAGAAATATTGCAAACAGCCCGCGAAAATTCAGGAACAGGGAGAGTCGGCACGTATGGAAAACCCCATGGTAATACCTCTCGCGCGCTTTTATTTTTCTTTAGTTTCCAAAATACCCCCACCCCCTTTATCTATCCCATGTTTGGATAATGGAATCATTAGAATTAAAATAAAATATTAAAGTATTTTATTATTATTATTATTATTAAACTAAAAAAAAAGGATGTAGAAATTGCAAAATTAGTTCGGTTAAGATAAGGAGGGTTCTTTCGGTTCGTACCGAGCAGTTTCAAAGTTCGGGTTCGGTTCGGTTCGGTCATAAGTAAGGTTCGAGTTCGGTGTGTTCGGTTCGGGTTCGGTTCGTTTCCCATTTCTAGTATAAAGCTCTACTTTCTGCGATTTGAAAAGAAAAATACTACACTTAAGGCTTACAAAAAAAATTATTTAATCTTTTATGCTATTATAATTAATGGCAAACTTATGCTTAGTATGAAGTCATTAATGATGAAAATGATTACAATAATTACAATAATTTATAGATCTATAGCGCTGTCACATCCGATATTTAATGCAAGGAGATTAATATTTTAAACTAGTTGACCGGCGGCGTAGCATACGCCGCTATTTTGAAGGGCCGGTCTTAGGTCACTGCGACCGAAAGATTCGCACTTTCACGGGACCCGCGCTAATTCAAGGTGTATAAATTATTAAATTATACCATTTTATAACTTATAACAGATTTCCCGCGCTCTCCTGTCGATTAACCAGGAGCTCCTCGAAATCTCCCGAAATTGCAAAATATACGAAAAAGTCCTTTAAATATACGGAAATATATAGAAAATAATTGTCATTTTGGGGTGTCATACAATATGGAAAACGCCAATCCTACGGCCTATTAATAAAAACGGCATTATGCATTAGCCGTAATTGTGTAATAGATGAAAGAAGCTTCTCGTGCCTCAAGCTAATGAAGAATTACTTGAGGTCAACAATTCTCAAAGATAGATTGAAACATTTGATAATTCTTGCTATTGAGCGGGATCTATGTAGGAAACAGAATAATTATGATATACTGTATGACTTTGCTACAATAAAGAATGAATAAAATGCATAGACGAATTTATTTTCTAATACAAACTCTTAAATTTCACTTATTGTCCGCTTCCCAACCCAAACTTGGCCCCGCGAAATGCTTTAGTCCGGCCCTGCTATTTGTTACTTGCTATAGATGAGTCTTGCGACATAAAGACACTGCACAAGTTGTCCATTTTGTCAGGTATATGTCTTCCCAAAGATCCAAAAGAAGAAACTCTAGAATTGTTACCACTCTCGTGACAAACAAGAAATCCCCCCCCCCCCACTGAAATATATGACATGCCATTTGTGGGCATCGCCTATACAATAATGGTTTCTACTATATCTAGATCTAAGATAAGTCATCATAAGTCTATGATATAACCTCTATAGCCTACTATTGCTGTTAAAAAAATTAACTTTGTAGCGTTTGATTCGCGCGCACACCATAATAAACGCGTAAGAGCACACTGTAATCATTTTTCTGTAAGACTTAAAGACCAGAAGCGATGTTAAGATATATACGTCATCCTTATTATTCGGAAGCCGTATTTTTACTCGGAGGTGCTTTGACATCTTAAGTTACGATTTTTTTTTATTTTTTTTTCAAGCTTAAGTATTTTTATAGTGGAAATTGGATTGCGCAGACAGCTGGAGAGATCTCGCGAAGGTCGCGGTATACACATTTTGAGACTCAAAGAAAGGCCCTAGTGTCTAATACAGGCGCAGAAGACAGCGGCTTTGTCTGCATAAGATGTGGCAAAATATGCAAGACTCTTAGGTCGGCGTGGTCACGTAAATACTGCACTCAACCTTAATCTTTCGGAGTCGAAGACAATGCCTTATTATTATTTGTACATGAACACCCAAGGTTATAAACAAAAATTGAATGATTTCAAAGAATTTATGGATTCTTTTTGATGTGCGGATCGGGAATATGAGAATTGTATTTAGATTCTTAAAATTAAAGTTCGTAAGTTGGGGTGAAGAGCCCACAGAATTAATCACAAAAATATCCAATGAAAAAAAAAAAAAATACAAGACCATGAAACGATCAATTACATTGAAGCATAAAATACTTTTCAGATGTAGCGCCTGTGTTATGTCCATTTACCAGTGGACACGAGTCAGATGTAGCGCCTGAGTTATGTCCATTTACCTGAGATGAACTCCTATTTAAAAATTATAGCAGGAAGGACTAGTACTCCCGTAGTGCTCTGGCAAGAAACTTAGCCGTCCGGCGTAGTGCCTCATAGCTACCATTATGGGCCTAGTCCCTGTGGTGGGTTGGATCCCACTAATGTCAGTTTGGGTTGTTTGGGGGCCGGAGGCTCCCGTCACTATTTCGCTTCCAGTCATATTTGCCTGCCGTGTATCTAAGTCGGCAGGAGGTTGTGGCAGACTTCCATCAACCTTGTTCGGATCGGACCTCCGAAGGAGGTACGAATGCAGTGTTCGTTGAGAAGAGGACTTTGGTGGAGGAATTTTAGCCAATTTTTCACGACCTGACAAATTCCCCTTCATCGAGGCCGCGGGGCGACTAGTAGTGGACTTTTCGTGGCCGGGCCTGACGCCCACTACCCGGCGCACGGAGCCTGTTCGGGTCTGCTCGTGCCCGCTTTTTTCCGTGTCTGTGTCTATCATAGTTGTATGGTTAAGGCCGTTGGCGGCCTTAGTTACTGCTCTAATGCAGCAGCGTGCATGGCCTATACTTGTGTCGCCACTAAGGACAAGGTAAGAACCTGTCCAAGCAATCACCACCACAGTTTGGCATATAAGTTTCCTGCAGGGCAGGAGTGGGGTGGCACGCGTTTCTCGATATTCCCAGTGTCAGAGTTACCATTGGCTGCGGCGTATTCCTCCACTAGCGCGCCAGGGAACGGGCTAGATAGAGCCTAGCTCGTGGACGCCAACCAGTCCGCCCGACACAGCCCGCTAAGGCCGCGCCAGTCAGTCCAGTCTTTGCCCAAAGTGAGACCCGCGAATCAGCCGAGTCCCAGGAGAACCCGACCAACCCTCGAGTTGGTGTCCAGCGCTATCCGCTTTTTGGAGAACCCGTGGGTCTCTTACTAACCGTTGCCCCGGGGCCCCACAGGGGGGGGGGGTGGACATAACCCCTTTGATTTCCTTTTACACTTGCCGGCTGCTCATCCATCAGCGGCAAGCAACCAATACTCTTAGCCACTCCTTATAACGGAATGTTCACCCGACAACCACGATGAGGTGGTACTGGAATTGCCGAGTGTCCATTTACCAGTGGTCACGAGTCAGATGTAGCGCCTGTGTTATGTCCATTTACCAGTGGTCACGAGTCAGATGTAGCGCCTGTGTTATGTCCATTTACCAGTGGTCAAGAGTCAGATGTAGCGCCTATGTTATGTCCATTTACCAGCGGTCACGAGTCAGATGTAGCGCCTGTGTTATGTCCATTTACCAGCGGTCATGAGTCAGATGTAGCGCCTGCGTTATGTCCATTTACCAGCGGTCACGAGTCAGATGTAGCACCTGTGTTATGTCCATTTACCAGTGGTCACGAGTCAGATGTAGCGCCTGTGTTATTTCCATTTACCAGTGGTCACGAGTCAGATGTAGCGCCTGTGTTATGTCCATTTACCAGTGGTCACGAGTCAGATGTAGCGCCTGTGTTATGTCCATTTACCAGCGGTCACGAGTCAGATGTAGCGCCTGTGTTATGTCCATTTACCAGTGGTCACGAGTCAGATGTAGCGCCTGTGTTATGTCCATTTACCAGCGGTCATGAGTCAGATGTAGCGCCTGCGTTATGTCCATTTACCAGCGGTCACGAGTCAGATGTAGCACCTGTGATATGTCCATTTACCAGCGATCACCAGTCAGATGTAGCACCTGTGTTATGTCCATTTACCAGTGGTCACGAGTCTGATGTAGCGCCTGTGTTATTTCCATTTACCAGTGGTCATGAGTCTGATGTAACGTCTGTGTTATGTCCATTTACCAGTGGTCACGAGTCTGATGTAGCGCCTGTGTTATGTCCATTTACCAGTGGTCACGAGTCTGATGTAGCGCCTGTGTTATGTCCATTTACCAGTGGTCACGAGTCTGATGTAGCGCCTGTGTTATGTCCATTTACCAGTGGTCATGAGTCTGATGTAACGCCTGTGTTATGTCCATTTACCAGCGGTCACGAGAAGCTCAGAACGTGCTCTCCATCATTCCAAGCCGGCCAGAAATGTGCCAGGACTTAAATAATCTTCGTTACTATTAGAACATTGTGAGTTTATTATTTATTTCACTGTTTTTACATGTATCTGATAATTGTTTTATAATTTAAATCTCAATTTCTTTTTTTTTTAGCCAGTTGGCTGTAAGATTAAACTATTCCTTAGAAATTAAGATTTTAAGGTCCTAACACTAACTTCGAGAAACATAGGAAATGAAAAGGCCAAGTTCAAACACTGAACCATCAGGACAACAATTTGAATCATGTAACATGGGCTAATCAGACATAACACACCATTATGACCTACCATGGATGAATAATCTGGAAAAATTAAAATCTTATGTTAAAATATATTCAAGATAAAAAAGGCCTGGAAATGTCTGGAAAACCCTAAAAAAAAGGTCACCTTGACCAAATTATGCGTTAACTTAGACCTACTAAGATCTATCTATATATAGATCTTTATAGAATATAGGCCTACTTATGTAGATAAAGCAATCGACACATCAATCACTAGCCTATACAGTTAATTACAGAAGTCATGATAAGTTCATAATCTCGTCTAGAATGCATGGAAGCGACTTCTAGTACTTGCTATCTGTAGTTAAAAAACAAAGAAGAGGTAACTATTGGTTTTCACTAACAAGTAAAATTAATATAAAAACTTCATATTTAATTACGTAGTTTCACTTTTGAAACATTTTATCGTATTTTTTTTTCTAATGAAAAAAAATCTAAGCATTTATAGATCTATTAGATAGCCTAAATATTCCAATATCTTCTTTGTTGATTCATTAAATTGTTGTAAAGTTTTTAAAAAAATTGAAAAAAAAATTGGGAAGATAACGACACATGACTAATATAATTCTTTTGTATTAGTGGGACCTACATAACTAGGATTCTCATTCGCAGTTAGGCTTAGCTAGTGTTTTAAAACCTTAATGTAGATATCTAAGAAAGCAAAGTGCGTTGACATTAACAAGCCTATTAAGTCCAAGTCTACAAGCTTATCTTTAAAACGAAAAAAAAAATGCAACTGTTTATCTACAAATTGAAGGATATTTAGACTCTAAAAGTGTATCTTTCTTTAATGGACGATTTATATTGTTTCTCTAGCGGTAAATCGCTTTAAGTACTTAATAATTGAATCAATGACAGTTACGTGTTGACATTTTAGAGTAAAGTTTTCTTAGAAAAGAAATAAAACGTACACATTGTCAGTGTAGACATATTAGTCAAGGCAAAGTAAATCGAGTGCGCGTTAACACTTTGTTCTACCCATTAACTTAGTTGTGTGTAGTTTGTCTTTACATGTGTAGAACTAGGATGTAGTGTACATTTGGGTTGGATTTCCTCATTTGCAGTCGATTAGGTATATCTTTCTTGTGTGTGGATACAGTTAAAAACTTTATTAAGAATTGTTTCCCTCTTATAGCTGTTTTAAACTTGTTACGTTCTGCCAGAGCATTAAGCAGAGAGACTCACATCTTGTTAGACAACAGCATTATTGCTAGGACCGAGAGTCGTTAAAGAAAAACAAAATTCATTGTAGTCCCCTGAATAGTGTCCACCGAGATATTTTCTAGTCATGTGACGGTTCCGTTCTTCTCCAGATAATAAGAATCCTTTCAGGTATGTTCAGGGACTCAAAGATGTCTTTATGATCAGCTTTTACCATCCCTTAGACTGAAATAACATTTGGATATATTGTAATTTTAATCAGCTTCTCAAGTCGCTTATTCTTGAAAGCTTATGTATATTATTATTCTTTTTGTTCTACAATCTATCTCCAAGGCTCTCAGATTTTTTGTGTGCTTGCTTATTGTTTAAAGAGACTTGTGTTATTATCACTATTGGAAGAGAGAGAGCGATATACATACATACATATATATATATATATATATATATTGAGAGAGAGAGTGAGATAATTATATTATGCCTACAATACAATTAATAATAGCTCTTTGGTGTTATCGACACTATAAGTATTATAATGTTAATAATTTACGATAACATTAGAGCAGGATGAAAGTGTTAGCCATCTTGCTTGCTGCCTTGGTTCTAGTGACCAGTGCACCATCTCGTCAAGGCACCACGCCTAACATCAAGGAAGTGTTCATTGGAAGATGCTGGGACTACCAGGAGATACGCTATAATACTATTCTTCCCATGTGAGTACATCGTAGTAGTCTAACATGTAGCCTATAAGTGCAATGGCGTTGCATCCATGGCGTGTAGGGGCTCATTGCGCCCGGGACCATGACCAGTAAGAAAGGGCCCTGTAAAAAAAACAAAAAAACAAACAAAAAAAAACCCCAGAAAAACATAAATAATATTTTTTTTTTACGCAAAGCTGTTTAATTGTATCAATTAGTTTGGATCAGTCATGTAATTAAATTTCTAATAGATCTAGACTAGCAACAATAAATCTGTGTTTTTGTAGAGCTATTTCATGCGTTTAGCTTTCTCTACAGTGGCGTAGCATCCATGGCGCGAAGGGGTTCAATGAACCCGGGCCCACGACCATTAGGGGCCCACAGTCTGTGGCGTTCCATCAATAGCGCAAAGAGGTTGATTGCTTTTGGGCCCATAACTCTTGATCAGTTGGGGCCCACGTGAGAACTTACGGATGACACTAAAGGAAAAAAAAATTGCACTTTTGTAAAGTGTGATATAGAATAGAATCTGAAAAGCTCCCTTAAAATATTGTTGTTACTCTATGGTAGGCACTCAACGTAAAGGCAGACAACTCAACACAGTTTAACAGGAAATAAAGACAGGTGTTTATTCACTAGGACAAACACATAACATTCTTCAACTTCCTCAGAGTCTTGATAGTAATTTACCAGTCCTTTAGACAGCAACCCGAATGTGGACCAACGACAGCCTTCCCCGCTTCGCTCCAGGTCCCTTCTACAACCTTCAGACAGCACAAAAGCTGGCTTCTTAGTTTCCAAACATTCAGACTCTTCACAATCCCTGATGCACTGTTATTCTCCCTCTCCTAGTGTCTTCCTGTTTACGTTCACTTGTCCGCTAGTGCGCACCTCAAGCACCTCAAGCACTGGTGCAAGGCAGGGTTACAACAATATCCTAAACGTTGCACGAAACGTTATATTAATTTTAAAACATTAACCCGCGTTTTAAGCTTGAGTGGATGTACCAGCGCTTGGATTACTTTAATGTAAGGAACTGCTTTCCATCAGGTTTATTGTGCCTAGCCCTAATTGTACGTTTGAGGGGACTATTGTTGCCAGATTGTTCCATTCTTTTTTACATGTATCTTCATAAATCATTTATAGTATTCGTATTAAAGGGGGGGGGGAGTTTGGTTTAGAATATACGTATGCGTTGTACAGAAAAATAAGGAAAGGGGCGGGGTAACAATAATAATTTGGGCTATAGAGATAGTCCTGATGGTCATAAATTAATATTACGAAACATCTGATAATTATTCAATTTTCTTAAAGCTTAATCTGTTTCTTTTATTTTTTGTATTTAAAGTATTTAATTAGACATTCTTTATTGCAAGCATATTTTGCATAATCTGAGATATAATCTTAACAAATATTTAAAACTATATTCTATCCGTAAAAGTAGGTACTGTGTAATAGTGTAAGTCTTCATCACATTGTTTTGTTGTCTTCTGTATTGTGTACAAAAGGTTTACAACAGAATAAAAAAAAATATCATTAAATATTAAGCAAGAAACATTAAACTTTGTTACATAGGCTTCGTGCTTGTGGTACTATAATGAATGGCGAAACCGAAATGGAGAACAGGTTTATAACAAAGGTCTAGAAGATAGAGAGGATTAAATTGATCATGAAATAGTGTCCTACTTTGACCAATGCTTATTATTTATTTAGTTTTTAGTTCTTAAAGAAAGTTAATACCATTACATTTAAACAAAAACTTTTAATTAGGCTTTTTTTGAAATTGCTATGAATATTGAAATCTGACAGGAAAACAAAAGCCCCACAGTTCAAAACTAAATAATTGACCTGTTGGGCGATGCAGTTCTGTAAAAATACCGGTACTACAAGAGGTCATATCCACGCCATTTTCCCCTTTCATTGCACTCAAGACATATCAAAAGTGGATCAAATCAGCTCCAAGTAATGAATAATGCACCTGGTTGCATGTGGCCACATGCAGAGTGCGCCATATGCAGAGCGAGGGGCCCCTAATGGTCTCAAAGACAATCACAATTATCTTATCTTATATAATACAGACGTTACTTCAAAAAATAAGATGATTACGTCCTATGCGTCATGCATTTAGTCATGCATATTAACCAATGACTTAAATTCTGCCAAGTCACTGATTTTCCTGGCTAGCCCAGGCAACCCATTCCATGCTCTAATAGCACTAGGGAAGAAGGAGTATTTGTACAAATTTGTCCTAGCATATGGGAAAGAACTGTACATTTATCTTTGTGTCTTTCAGAGTATTTTATTAAATATTGTTTTTGTATTTGAAGTTTATGGTTCAGTGTTTTATGTATAATTGCTACTTTACTTTTGAGTCTTCTGTCCTGAAGGCTTCCTAAATTTAGTGATTTTACTAAAGGTGTTACTCTAGTCAAATGTGAATATTCGTTTGTTAGGAATCTCACTGCTCTATTTTGTGTCTGTTCCTGTTTCTTAATGTTTTCTTGAGTTGAGGGGTCCCAAACGGAGGATGCATATTCTATTATTGGCCTAACCAAGGATAAATAACATTTTAGTTTTATGTTCTTATTTAATTTATAGAAATTTCTTTTAATAAATCCTAATGCTTTGTTTGATTTTTTTAATAGTTTCATCAATATGTGGATTCCATGACAGTTTTTCATTTATTATAACACCTAGGTATTTTCATCTAATTCTCTTTGTAAAATATCTGTGTCTTGTGTTGTTTTTATTGTTCTATATATTATGCAATCGTCTGCAAATAATCTGACTTTTGTTCCTGAAGTAATGCAATTTGGTAAATCATTTATGTAAATTAAAAATAGTAGTGGGCCTAAGACTGTTCCTTAAGGTACACCTGAGTTTACTGTTATCGGTGTTGATTTAGATTTTCTGGAAATGTTCATTGAGTCCTGGAAAATATATTTGTAATAATAAACATTTTCACATAGTTACCTAGTTAGCCATTTATTATTACAGTTTGTTCTCTCCCTATCAGAAAATCCTTAATCCACTGCTTTTATCTTTGTGTCTTTCTGGGTATTTTCTGGAGTTATATTTTTGATTTGTTGTTCAGTTCTATTGCTATATTTGTAAAGTTCAAGTATTTTGATGAAATATTTCTTTTAGTGCATCAAAATATTTTGCTTGAAACAGAATTTCATCCTTTTGATTGATTAGATTTAATAACAATAACGGCAATGTCTTCGATTTTCGATTCTCAAGATTAAGGATGGGTGGGTGCAGTGTTTCACGTGACGTGGCTACGCAAACCCAGTTGCGACCTGTATATTTTTCCGCATCTTGTGCAGACAAAGCTGTTGCTTTATTATTATGCTATGAAAAAAAAGGGCATAATGTTTCTAGCAAACAGATTGAAAGGAGTAGGGTTTCGCCTTTCTTTTAAATTCTGCGGCATAGGCCACCAACCAGCTTCCTCCAGGCGTCTCGGTTCTGGGAGAGTCTCTCCAACTGTTCCCACGTTGCAATGTGGGAAAATTGATGCCATACGATTGAGCGTGTATAAATTCTTAAAATTCAATAATGGTTTTAATTTACTTATCCGAATAATAAGCCAAACTATTGGACGACAAAGTTCTCTATAAGATCTGCTCAGTTAGTTTCAGTCGTCGAGTCCTTTATTCCGACACAATGATAGTATTTAAAAGCAGCTAACAATGTATACGTTATATTCATTATTTTTCTCTATATGAAAGCTATTTTGTTTTTGTTTATGTCCTAGAGAACAAAAAAACTGTTCACATTTATGGGACTTGTTCTTCAAAGCTTTCTCCTACCACGCACCATGTGACGTAAGACAAGGGAATTATGACCAATACTTGCAAGAAGCCAAACAGTCATTGCCAGCGAATAAGGTGAATGCATATTTTGTTAACAAGTCGATCTTGTTGCTTTATATATAGGTTTGTGTTTTAAATATCTTAATGATTGATAATTTATAATTACATGATATAAATTCTACTAACAGGTCTTTCAAATTACTTTATTTTATAAAATAACCATTTCTTTGAACATTTTTCGATTAGCAAAGTAGTATGGGACTCTTTGAATCTCAATAGATTTGTTGAGCATTTGGTAATTTAGTTGCAACTTTTGTTAGCCTTGACAGTCGGTCAGTGGTTGTGGAGACGCGACGGTACGAAGTATGCATAAGAACTTTGATCACGTCGTTAATTATTCCATTAGTTCGTGGAGCACCTATTTAGACCTCGCGGAGCACCTATTCAGACCTCGTGGAGCACCTATTCAGACCTCGTGGAGCACCTATTCAGACCTCGTGGAGCACCTATTCAGACCTCGTGGAGCACCTATTCAGACCTCGTGGAGCACCTATTCAGACCTCGTGGAGCACCTATTCAGACCTCGTGGAGCACCTATTCAGACCTCGTGGAGCACCTATTCAGACCTCGTGGAGCACCTATTCAGACCTCGTGGAGCACCTATTCAGACCTCGCGGAGCACCTATTCAGACCTCGCGGAGCACCTATTCAGACCTCGCGGAGCACCTATTCAGACCTCGCGGAGCACCTATTCAGACCTCGCGGAGCACCTATTCAGACCTCGTGGAGCACCTATTCAGACCTCGTGGAGCACCTATTCAGACCTCGTGGAGCACCTATTCAGACTTCGCGGAGCACCTATTCAGACCTCGTGGAGCACCTATTCAGACCTCGTGGAGCACCTATTCAGACCTCGTGGAGCACCTATTCAGACCTCGTGGAGCACCTATTCAGACCTCGCGGAGCACCTATTCAGACCTCGCGGAGCACCTATTCAGACCTCGCGGAGCACCTATTCAGACCTCGCGGAGCACCTATTCAGACCTCGCGGAGCACCTATTCAGACCTCGTGGAGCACCTATTCAGACCTCGTGGAGCACCTATTCAGACCTCGTGGAGCACCTATTCAGACTTCGCGGAGCACTAGGGTTCCGCGGAATACAGTTTGAGAAGTATTTGTCTCGTTAATATATTTACGGTAACAATTATTGAAGTGGATTAAACACAACAAATGTAGCCATCTCTGTAAATACTGAAGTATTAGTTAGTATTTTGTTAGCCTTGACAGTCGGTCAGTGGTTGTGGAGACGCGACGGTACGAAGTATGCATAAGAACTTTGATCACGTCGTTAATTATTCCATTAGTTCGTGGAGCACCTATTTAGACCTCGCGGAGCACCTATTCAGACCTCGTGGAGCACCTATTCAGACCTCGTGGAGCACCTATTCAGACCTCGTGGAGCACCTATTCAGACCTCGTGGAGCACCTATTCAGACCTCGTGGAGCACCTATTCAGACCTCGCGGAGCACCTATTCAGACCTCGCGGAGCACCTATTCAGACCTCGCGGAGCACCTATTCAGACCTCGCGGAGCACCTATTCAGACCTCGCGGAGCACCTATTCAGACCTCGTGGAGCACCTATTCAGACCTCGTGGAGCACCTATTCAGACCTCGTGGAGCACCTATTCAGACTTCGCGGAGCACTAGGGTTCCGCGGAATACAGTTTGAGAAGTATTTGTCTCGTTAATATATTTACGTTAACAATTATTGAAGTGGATTAAACACAACAAATGTAGCCATCTCTGTAAATACTGAAGTATTAGTTTCCCTAGTAAGTATTAAACAAAATAATGAGTTACCAGAAATTAATTGTCTAATTGTTAATTTTTAAAATGTACAGTCTTGCATCACCACATCGGGTATCGGCTAGAGATTTCCTGGTATTTAGCGAAGTGGCTGGCAAAATAGAAAATACACTTTTAATTTCGAATATTGGCCATATATACATATACAAGTGGTGTTGACAATTAACGACATATATTTTGTTAGCTTCCTTCAGTAGTAGAACAACTATGGCACTTTTCCATTTGATTGTAAAGCCCTATTCTGGAGAGACTTTCCCGTCCACATGCAAACACAGATAAGGTGACATCCGTTTTGGTGGCCGATTTTTTATTTTGGTGATGTGTCCCAAAGGCGTTAGAACTAAACGTTTCCATATTATTTTTTACAGGCTATGTTCTGGTCAGGCATCTACAATTTGGCACATCAGTTTTCTGATAACGGTATCAACTATGTGACATTGGAGGATACACTTATTGGCTACCTGGCCAATTCTCTCACATGGTGTGGTCAAGAAAATTATCCTGGAATGAACTTCTCGGCGTGCCCAACCTGGACAGATTGCCCACTAGAAGCTAGCGAAAGCTTTTGGTCCGGTGCTTCCACAACGGTAAAATCAAATATAACTTGATCACTACGAATCTAAAGATATTGGCCTATAGGGCTTATATATATATATTTGTAGGGTCTATAAAAGTATAAAACAGTTTTATTTGTTTCTGATTGTGGACACGGATAATGCAGTAAAGTGCCTCAAAGGAGGCATATAATCGAGAGTGTGTTAAAATAAGATTTCGTGATTTCTTTTACTATCACTTTTATTGATGAGACACCAGAGAAAGTAAGTCTGAGTAGTAGTTTTTACTCTAAACCAGTGATTCCCAAAGTGGTCTATATAGACCCCCAGGGGTCTATGAAGACTTCCAAGGGGTCTGCGAAAGTGAAAAAGTAAATTGGGGGTCTATGAGATGTTCATGGGGGTCTATGAATTTAACTTTTACACCCCATTAATGTATCTATTTCAAACACTTATAAATAATTTGTACCTTAGTTATAAATATATATCTACGCATTCAAAAGTAAAATAGTTGTATTTAATTACAATACCAATCCAAATAGTTAATTTTGTCTACATGTAACTAATATTTAACAAAAAGAAATCTTGATTTTAAAGCGTCGATTATTTATTTCCTTTTTAAATAAGCGGTTGTCTATGATAAGAACCTTTTTATGACCATATGAAATCAATTAAGCTGGAGCATTATTTGAGACGATGCCATCCTGATAAAAAGATAAAAGTGAGAAAAATATGTCAGAATAGATCCACAAAATCTTTCTTCAACATCCTATAGAAAAGATGGCGGTTTGTGAGCGTCTTAGAAGATCTCTATACCAATAGCCAAATACGAAAAACACTATAGATAAAACATTGATTTTACCAGCCCTTGAGGTAGTTTTAAAAACTGCTTTACACAAACCTTCATCTGATATTATGAAACGAATTTCTTGAAGCAACACTACGATTCAAGGGCACATCGGTGGGATGAGCATTAAACTGCAAACTGCCTAATGGTCTTCAGCTCCATATTTTCCCCAGGGCTGACCCACGAAACCTTTCCCATGTTTGGGTGTATAGCTGCAAAGCAGCAAAGGTTTGAATTTTATTTTCCTTTGGCTAGGTGGGCTGCAAGCCGAGGCTAATGAGTCCCTCCTGCACGAAGCTTACTTGTTTAGGAGCCAGTAACTCACCTTTGCCTCTTCTATTGTTAGTGAAAACAGCTCCGCAGGACCAATATTTGAGCCCAATATGAAACATCAAGAAATACACGAGAAACTGCTCTTTGCGAAAACTTTTACAATAATACATACGGCAAATTAATAAATGTGTACACTGCAGTTAGAAATTAATTAAAAAAATTAGTTTATGAATGTGCAAAAATGCAATATAAGTTAAGCAGGGGGTCTACCGAAAATCAGAAAACATGGTAAGGGGTCTACGAGACAAAAAAGTTTGGGAACCACTGCTCTAAACCATCACAATACACTTTTTTTTTATAATTCTTCTTATCAACTTGCAAACTCTTCATGGGTTAAATCATGGGTTGAATCAACAAAAAGTTGGAACCTGGACACGGATCTTTAAAACGGCTCTAACGATTTTTTTTTAGAAATCCGACAGTATTATGTATATCTTTGGGAGAATTACTAGCTAATTGTCCACACATAGGAAACTCTAGCTTTGGTTTGACCGTTATAATTTTTCAAAATATAATTTTCTTAAAATTTAATTTGGTCTGGAGATCTAGACGTGAAGTATTTATAACTCAGATCTTCTGATTTGAACACAGAGTATCGTATTTCATCAAAGGGAAGTGTTCATTTATCAAATGTATGGTTCTTTCTCTCTCTCTAACTCTACCGCTTTAAGATAGATAGATAGATAGATAGATACAAAGATACAAAGATAGATCGATAGATATTAGATAGATAGATAGATAGATAGATAGATATTAGATAGATAGATAGGTAGATAGATAGTAGATAGATTTATAGATAGATAGATAGATAGATAGATAGATAGATAGATAGATAGATAGATAGATAGATAGATAGATAGATAGATAGATAGATAGATAGATAGATAGATAGATAGGTATGTAGGTATGTAGGTATGTAGATAGATAGGATGGTTTATCTTAAATCCTCCAATTCTTTGTCGTACATTTCCTTGTCCTGATCCAACCTTTGGCATAGTCAATGTTATTACTTTGGTCAGTAATCTTAAACTATAAATCATTTGAACTATAGTTTGCAGCCGCAGCCATTGGTCCTGTTGTTCTGATGGTAGATGGGTCCAATCCAAATAAACCTGCTTATAGGCGCGAGAGGTGAGTACTACATCTGTCATCTAGGGATTAGAAGAACGTGGTTGTTAGGTTCACGTGACGTAGTTGATTCTATGCAACTTCAATTTCACTTCTACTGATCTCTGAACTGTATGTCATTCATTTCATTTACTTGTAACATTGCGACTAAGCACCCGGAAAGCTGCGGGGAAGAATAAACTTAAAACAATTAGCGTTGAAAGGGGAGATGCTGTAAAGATTGTATAACAACTTAACTTTGGAGAAGGCTGAGAACTCAATGCGAGGTGTGACGCGAAAGGAACTAACGAATGAACATATGATTCAACTGTTTTTAATAGTGAGAAATAAAGATTAGTTAAATTGTACGAACAAGCAAAATAAAAAAAAACAAAATAAAAAACAAAGCTGTTACTAAGTGTAATTGTATTAATTAGTTTGGATTAGTCATGTAATGATAGAGGCTATGCAATAGATGTGCAATTGAAATATTGTTTTTGTTTATGGCAGTTTTATAGTTTGAGCTTTCTCAATGCGCTATGATCCTATCACTTGTCTAGACCAGGTGGGAAAGGGGGAGGAATATCAATGTTGTTTAGCTTAAAAACGTAACATAAAAAATAGTTGGGTGAAGGTTAAGTGATCGCTTATCAAATGCATTTTATAAATTTAAAAAAAGTACTTCTTGTATTCGAACTCGATAGTTCAACCCTCCTCAAGCCAGGGAAGTGCTTTTCAAAATAGGTTTAAAAAATTTGTTATCTATTGCTAGTTTCAATTCGTTAAGCTACGACCTACTTTTCTACACAAAATATAAAGGGGACTAGTTCAATTTATGCCACCACATCTGTGGAGTGCAATATATCTCCTCTGTTCGACACCAAACAAAATAAAATAATTAATTACAAATAGTTAATGAACTAATTTTTTTTTTTATTGATTTCAAATTGATCCGAGATAAGGTGTGGGAGCAATAACTTCTACATCTTACCAGATAGAGTGAGTTGATATAAGCTTGATAAAAAAAAAATCTTGAAACAACTTGCGGCTTTCACTTAGACTAGTAAGAACTTTGTTTTGTTTCTGAAGCTAAATCAGTATTACATCAGGGGACTTAATACTGCATATTTTTCACTCAGTTTCTTTGGAAAGTACGAGCTACCGGGATTGAATGTCAGCAAGGTACCATCTGTTCACGTCATTGTCACTCACGCTCTTGGTGCAGTAAAACTGTGAGTCTTAAGTCCAGATTTTTGTTTTTAAAGACTTAAACAAATTAGAAAATAAAAGAGATGGGAAAGTGAAAGTGTAGGAGATATGAAAAATGTAAGAGATATGGAGAGATAAGGATCACAAGAGAGATGAAAATGTATGGAGTTGGCAAGTGTAAGAGAGATAACAATGTATGGAGTTGGCAAGTGTAAGAGAGATAAAAATGTATGGAGTTGGCAAGTGTAAGAGAGATAAAAATGTATGGAGTTGGCAGGTGTAAGAGAGATAAAAATGTATGGAGTTGGCAAGTGTAAGAGAGATAAAAATGTATGGAGTTGGCAAGTGTAAGAGAAATAAAAATGTATGGAGTTGGCGAGTGTAAGAGAGATAAAAAATGTATGCAGTTGGCGAGTGTAAGAGATATAAAAATGTATGCAGTTGGCGAGTGTAAGAGAGATAAAAATGTATGCAGTTGGCGAGTGTAAGAGAGATAAAAATGTATGCAGTTGGCGAGTGTAAGAGAGATGAAAGTGTATGTAGTTGGCAAGTGTAAGTGAGTTGAAAATGTATGCAGTTGGCAAGTGTAAGAGAGATGAAAATTTATGCAGTTGGCAAGTGTAAGAGAGATGAAAATTTATGCAGTTGGCAAGTGTAAGAGAGATAAAAATGTATGCAGTTGGCAAGTGTAAGAGAGGTGGTGAATGTAAAAGAGATGGGGAATGTAAGAGAAGGGGGGATGTATTAAAAAGATGAGGAGTGTAAACGAGAGAAGAAATGGTAGGCTATGACAAAAGTCATTATTGTTTCTTACACTATCATTTGTTGCTCCACAGAGAGGTGTGTGGTAACGGTACACTCGTCACATTACAGAACGACATTGAAGCCAGAGGCATGACCTACACATGTGATGACAATCCTGAGTGAGTCTTATCTGTACGATTATAATATTACACGACACATAGCTCTACATGCAAATAAGAGACATTCACACATTTACACACACATAAACACATTTACAGGATCTAGTGGTTAATGAGATCACTGATTCGAGGGTAACGTTCTTGTGTTTAAATCCTGTCGGAGTTTTTAATATTTACTCGAAAATATAGTGGGAGGCAACTTTAATAGAAATAGCGTGTAGAAACTTTTTACCAAACAAACAGGCAGGCAAACAGTGTGAGTAGATATAAGCTGTGTAAAGAAAAGTGAGCAAAGAGAAATGATTTGTAATATTCAGAAACCTGACATCTGTCACATGACATGACATGTTATTTATATTTTTGTTTACAGTTTATTGTTATAATTTCTTGACTCTCTCCTCCCACCTCTTTAGTTCTGTGATGTATCTTTTGTGTGCTGAGAAGCCAGATTGCAGAGAATGTAAGCTGGCTAAGGCGTTGGCAAGCGGTCAGCTGAGCTACAACAGCACTGTCATTACACCGGATTATATTATGGGCTAGAAGCAGAGAAATTCGAACGTTTGTAACTTATACAATTAAAAAATATAAAGGCATTGTGTTGACTTGAGATAAAGTAAATTTGCCATCATTTGGGACCCTGGAGGCTTGACCTTTTTAGGGGCCCCTGCATTTTGACATTCGACAACATGACATGAGATAATGGCGTAATATTTAATATTTAATGTAAAAAAAAATAGAAAACTAATTTGGAGAACCCCCCTTCTTTTTTCTTCACCTTCTCATCCCAATCTTCACCATAGCTACGCTACTGAAAGTGGGGGCATACTATCAATGTTGTTTAGCTTAAAAACGTAACATAAAAAATAAAAAAAAATAAATTACTTCAATTTGAAGCTGATTCTTCTTTATAATTTCATATTCTATTTATTTCTTACAACAGTATTTCTAGTGAGCTTTGCACAGTCAGTAATGCCCACAGCTCTTCACCATAGACTCATTCCCACCCACTAGCACCTGGTGAATATGTATTAATAGCACTTAATACACAAAATGATAAGTCAACATCCTCCTTGGTAGCGTGAAGCTAATAAGAAAGATATGCATATTGTTTTCTTACTAAAAGTGGTTTGTAGACACTATAATCAACCTTCTTATAAAAAGTTATAATGCATTAATTTAGGTATTTTCTTAGCAGCAATCTTTATTTAATATAAATGTATCTTGTTAGTAGCTAGTATGATAAGGTAAAGAGAAAAAAACACTATGAAAGTCAAGATAATCTTGTAGGATTGTATTGAAATAAAATCGTTTTATTCGTCCAAATGACCATTAAATAAAAGTTTGATTTCTTTATTGGCTAAATAAAACAAATTAGTCAAAAAAATAATGTGTACAAGCCCTATATTTACTTCCACTTCTCTTGTCTTCTTGATATGTATAAGAAATCCATTGACAGCACCGTCTACCTGATGCATTCGGAATATTTTAATGTTTTGATAAAAATAATATTCATAACTGAGCAACCATACCAATTAAACGGCTTATATAATATGATAGAAATGTATCAATAAAACCTGTTCGAGCCAAACATTATTGTTAACTAGTAGATATTTTCCCAAGGAAAACGATATTGTTTCTGTAGCTGCAGAGAACATTTAAATAGTGCAAACTTGTATATATTTATTACATTAAAAATTTTACTGCATATACTGATTATATCAGCAAAAAAGGCCAGCAAAGATTACGATTACTTAGAAACATTTCCTCGTTTAATGTTAGCGAAAAGGCCTTGGATATTTTTTATCACGTTCACATCTGAAATATTTTAAGTTTTAATATCACTGCCTGGTATGGCAATCTGAACATTAAAAATGAAAAATAAACTTCTTAAAACCTAAAGGCTGCTGGTAAGTGTGACGACACGTCTTAATCTCACTTAAGGTATCACCCATGTTACTGAATTTAATTATTTTATTAATCATATTATTTAATTGTTGTTCCTAACTTAGGCCAGGAAACACAAATACCACCATCAAACCTCCCCAATCTCATCCCCCAAACCACTTTTATTTTACAGTAAGGTCATGGGCAAAAAATAAAACCAATTTGGGCAGCTATTTGAGAAAAACACTTATAAGAAAGCTAAAAAGATTTTAGAAATAAAATATCAACCTTTGGGGGTCAGGATTCTGTGATTTTACCATCAGTAAAGAGATTTGGAAATACAATAGCAAAGACAAACGGACACAAAACCTTTTTTTTGTTTTTTCAACTTTGAGTTATTGACATTTAAATTTTACGAAAAAGTTGTAATAGTAAACATTTACCATTTCTATTTATATGCTAAGAAACATTTATATTTAATAAATTTGACAGTAAATTCTTGAAATCTAAAAAGAAACCCTGGATTCTTTAATACTTTGTTTTTAGGTTAGGCTTACGTCACTTCCCTCAACACTACAGAAAGCGAATCTAGATCTAATTAGGGGCGGACTGGGTGTCAAAATCGGCCAGGGCATTTCTATAAAATTCGGCCCACAAATTCTCTATCTTGTGATGGGCATCCATTTCATTAAGTTTGATAATGTATCGATATGCATGCGTACAGTGAACTCTATATCTTAATAAGCAATAAAGTCTTTTTAAATCAGCAATTATGTAGGCCCTAAAAAGATGAAGCCTACTAGAAGCACTGTCTACATTCTACATTTTATTTTCGGAAAATGTGTTCGATTAAAATACTATTACACTGAAATGTCCGTGAAAATTTTTTTTTTAAAACACGACGCCTTGTATAAAAATAATGATAATAGCATAATAAGAATATTATAAAACCTTAAACAACTTGATATGTGCCATAGTAACTTCGATCAGGCCATTTCGGTGGCCCTACCGGCCCATTTGGGTACCGGCCCACCGGGCATTTGCCCAAATGTCCATATAGCTAGTCCGCCCCTGGATCTAACCAATCGTATCGCTTCATTCTTACAGTGACTGTTAGGCTTAATGACGCCCTATATATATATAGTGTTGTAAACCTGGTGGTGACACAGATGGGGGTAGTGCTGTGTGTTTTTAGCCTACCCAAATCGCCACAGTCCAGCGCAGGACGAGCGGTCAACTGTGACCAGTGACAGTACACGCCAGTTCGGCAACGATCTGTGTTTAAATATTACGCACGCAAGTCACGGCGATTGTGATCATTCTGAGTGGTCAAGAACGTTCCATCCGATTCTAGAAGGCCAGAAGAGACACTATATAAGAGCGAGTGTGTCAGAATCACTTCACTTGACGTTACCTCGCTATGTGACCAGTGAATTTAGGCACCGGATATTTAGGCACCGCGTATTTACGGATATTTAGGTACCGGATATTTAGGCACCCGGAAATTTAGGCACCGGATAATTAGGCACTTTTTGACAAGGCGGATAATTAGGCACCGGAAAATTAGGCACTCTTTAATAAGCGATCTTTGTTTTGAAAAAAAAATGTTAACGTATATTTTATCCTTAGGCTATGGGCTATCGGTGACGTTATAATAAATAGCAACTATAACGATTCTAACTAAAGAAAAGCTGACAAAATGGGAAAAATGGCAATCATGAGAATGTGTGGAAAAAAAAGAGTCATTATATAATATAGACATTACAGGATTCAGGGGAGGGGAGGTAGAGATGATTCTCCGCTCATTGCTTCCGTCCATCACCAACCCCTAAGGTTGACTGGTGAGTTTTTTTAAATTGATGATTATGCAAATTGTGTAAATATTTAGTTACTAATGTAAATACTTAGAATTAAAAAGTATTATAAAATATTTTTATTATGTCGGGGAGTGTTGGCGATAAATATAATCGCAATCGCCCTCTGCTTGTGGGAAAGGGAGGAGTCGTACTTTTAAAATGGGATGGGCGGGGTGGGGCGCACACACTCTCACTTAAATGAGAGAATTTCTCGCAGGTAGATGTAAACTAGGTCGTAAAGTTACGTAGTGAATCTAAAGGCTACACACTGGACTAAAGGGTATGGAAACATAAAGGTGTTACAATGGAAGTCTGGGGATTATATTTTAGAGGCCTTCCAAAAACTTGGGTAGACACATTTCTGTTAAAACCATCATAATAATAATTACAGTAATAAAAATAATAATAATATATAAGGGAAATGCAGATAGTTAAATTTCATAAGGCAGTGTTGAAAGGGAAACGAGTGTTTTTTGTTGTTTTTTTATCATATATATATATATATGTATGTATATATGTGTGTGTGTGTGTTTTTTTAATAATGTGTGTATGAAACCTTTTTTGTCGTTTTTTTTTCATTCTGAAGAAAAAAAAATTGCATATGGAACTGAACACAAAAGGAATGAAGGAATCATACCTTCTCGCAAATTGTAGAAAATATGTTTGGTTTATGATAAAGAAGGCGGGGTTAAATTGGAACATCAACAATCTTCTATAAGCAGAATAAGTATTAATAAAAGATCAATATTCCAAAAAAAAATGATATTTAAATTTTTAACTCATCTGTCTTTTCCATAAACTTTTTTTTACATTTTCAAAGCATTATATTTTATCGTAATTTCTAGCCGTTTTGCGATTTCCATTGCAATTTATATAAATATTATATTACATAAATGTACATATATATTCAATAAAAGTTAATTACCACATTTGAAGGACGTAACTTACCTATACACTCACACAATAGATCTTCCTGAAGAGGTTACCCATTAACAATATAAAAGAAGTATTGTTGGTAATAGATATTAATGCAATTATAAAATATGTATGCTGCTTTAGTTTATCAACATATTTAATTCCTATAAGTAACGCGCGCAATTCCCTCCTGCTCATTCCCATTCCCACTATAAGAATTTTCTCCATACTTCCATTTTAGCAGTTATGTACAATGCTGTACCCTGCCCTGTACTCCAGTATGTAGCCTTGAGTCTCATTACGTCATTTTTACGACCTAGTTCAACATCTACCAGCGACTAATCCTCTCCTTTTAGTGGGAGTGCGTAGAGGAGGAAGGGCTAAGGTCAGGAAGCAATGAGAGGAGAATCAACTCTACCTCCCTTTCCCTGAATCCTATGAGGTCTATATTTTATAATGACTATTAATCTGGAGTCATTTTTTCCATTCTCACGATTGTCATTTTTTTTTCCTCGTTTTTGTCAGCTTTCCTTTTATATCATGAACATTCAGTAAGAATCGTTCTAGTTGCTATTTTTTTGATAACGTCACCGATAGCCCATAGCCTAAGGATAACATATATACGTTAACACTTTAAAACTACTTTCAAAATTAAGGTCGCTAATTAAAGAGTGCCTAATTATCCGGTGTCTAATTTTCCGCCTTGTCAAAAAGTGCCTAATTATGAGTGTTGAGTGGTCAGGCGAGAATTACATGCACAGTACACACCGCCTTGCTTAGTCAAGCATGTAGGTCTACTCTTAACACGCATTGTTTTCTTTGCTTACAAGATCTTGATCTAACTGCTTAAGGTCTATTTCTTTTACTAGAATGTCAACTTTACTGTATGGTTTTTCCGTTATGTAGATTAAATTAATTGGTTTGTGTGACGTCACATAGAAACCCAGTGATCGTTTTAGATGCGCATAAAAATAAAGTCAGAAGAACATCACTTGCTAAGTTAATATTGAAAATAAAATAAAAAGAATAATGTATTCATTTTCTGTAAACCAAAACACAAATAAACAAGGTTACAAAGACAGTTTGTGTGGAAACACAAACTCAAAATGGATATATGGAGTGATTCACTCAGGCAGGCTTCAATATTTTCAGAAAGAACATTCGAATGAAATTATATCAAAGACAAATGAGAGATACGAATGGAGAAAGAATCTTGTGTAGTGCTCCAACGGTGCAGCAGATCAAAGGATAGGTGCAAGTGAATGCAAGGTTAAATGTGAACCTGACCTAACTGGTTCCCCTTTCAGACCTTGTGGTCTATAGGGCAGATGATGTAAAGTTCATCTGTTTTTGTGGCCTACGGTTAACGAGGGTGTCATGTATCCAGCACAACGTCAAACCGCCTTTACTTTTCCCCAACTAATGTCAGGTACCCATTAGAGCTGAGTGGACTCAGAGGCGCCCAAGGATTACGAAGTTGAAAATCCCAGTCTTCACCAGGATTCAAACCCGGGACCCCCGGTTCGGAAGCCAAGCGCTTTACCGCTCAGCTACCGCGCCTCTCCTGGACTAACTGAAGTCTTATGATTGATGTAATTGTTTTGAAAAGGCTTAATCTCTTTTTCGAATCGTCAAAAGATTATCGATATCTGTAGGTATGTACATACGAATATGTTAAAGCAAATGCTATTTATAAGATTACTATTTGTTTTAAATTAGGTCTAACTTATAATGCATACTAATTAGCTTTTTCTCTTTAAAAAAACTGCTTGCATAAGTGATTTAAAAAATTAGATTTTTCGCTTTCAGAAAAAAAAAGTAGCCGTTGCATCAGAACTTTGAATGGTCTAAAATATTGTGATGTCAGATTTTCACTATCTTTTTTAGTTTACGAGATCTAAACGGGACAGACGGACATACATTTCACACAAAACAATAGCGTCTTTTCCCCTTTGGGGGGCCGCTAAATATTGTCAAAACCATCGGAGTTTCCATTTAAATACAATAGAGAGATCAAATATAAATATTTCACATGTAAATTATGAGTGAGTCTGGTGTAAATATATATTTTGGTTTTCGAAAGTTATAATGTTTTGTTTTGTGTAATTCACAAATTGTAAGACAAATTTCATTATGGATAATATCGATGTATTATTATTATTAAGACGTTTTGCCAGAAACTTTTTGATACACGAAAGAAGAATTTCTTTTCAATGTGCTCAATCTTCGAGGTAGCCTGACTGCTTGACGTCTATTTGCATTTTGATTGTCAGCACACCATTCAAAGAGAAAGAAGCAAAGGATCACAACACTAAACGTTTCCTCCGCTTGGTCTATCTCTAATTCAGTATGTAGCCGTTCAACACAGGTCACAGTTCACCGAAACCAATGTTTATGCTTCGGTGCACCACACTTTACAGACGAATTTCGTTTCCATTTTTACTATTATATTGAGAAAAAAAAATTAACCTGGCTACGCCTATGTTATATGTAAATGCTATATTGACCATAACGAGGTATTTCCTGACAGCGTACTGTCTGTCGCCCAATAATCATCCCCTCTTTTCCAAAGAACATATTCGGTGCTAAACTGATTTGTACTTTCGTAACTGGCATTGCATTTCATATCAGAAGTCTTTAATTAATTATGAGATATTTATGAAAATTCTCATTAAAATAATTATTTTAAAAAAGGAAAAGGACACGTACACCACCTTAAAAAATGAGAATTAATTATTTATTCTTTTCTAGTCAACATTTTAACCAAACAGAAATAATGCCACTGGATATTTTTTGGCAGGCAAAGATATGCACTGGTTTCCTGTAAGTAATGCTACTTAGTACAATGTTAGTAACTAAAAGTCAAGAGACACTATTAATTAAGCGACAAGTTAACAATAAACATAAACGAATCGCTCTTATTCCTGTCACTATAGGGCCTACTTCGAGTGAAAATGTTTATTGATCATAATATGAATGCATCACTAATTCTCAGGTCGGAGCTTCAATATTCGCCAGCAATGTTGGAGCTCCAATGTTTATTGGTCTAGCAGGGACAGCAGCGGCCAATGGTTTCTCTTATGCTATATACGAATGGCACGTAAGTTACAGTTTTGGACTCTTCCTCCGGGCAAGTTGCAGTTGTAGACTGATATCCCCACAAAGATAATCTTTTATATATCTACAAGAGTCCTACGGATTGACTGATTCTCCCAATTGGGGTTGACGAAAAAATGAAAATTAACCTGTTATTACTTATCTTGTGCCTAGAAGAACTAAGCACCTTTCACGATCAGCATCGGTTTCTTTTCCCCTAAACGATTTCTTATTCGCAGTTTCATTGCACTACATTTTGATAATGCCAACATAGAACTACTAATATTTAATAGTAAAAAAATCTACTTTTTTATATACTAGAAACATAGAGCCTATCAAATATTCTGAGATTTAATATTGAGAAGCCGATCCACTAAGTTTCTAGCTTAAGGGCACTCATGACACCCTGCTCGTTAACTGTTGGCTACTGTTTTTACTCGTATTCCTTGCCCTGTAGAATATTTGAAAGTTAGCGCGTAGCCGTGAAAGAGAAGCGTTTGCATAATACATTAAAATTGTAAAATGATTCAGATCAAGAGTTTTACTAATGTGTTCCTTTGATTGACGTATTGTGTCTTGATTTAGGGTCATGGTAAAACAATTTTATTTACCGTACATTCATATTTTTGCCTTTGTTTTCTACAGGCCATTTACCTACTGATAGCGCTAGGCTGGGTGTTTGTTCCAGTCTATGTATCAAGTGGGGTAAGTCCTTTTTTTTTTGCAAAGGGGGGAGGGGTTTTAGGGGAGGACAGTATAGATTTGTTTTATACTTTAAACCATTTTTTACAGAGATTATATCAACTCTATCAGTTTGTCTGGTCAAACGTTTGTACACGTCATATCTCCCACACCCAATCTCGGATCAAGTTCAAATTTTGCACAATTATTTCTTGTACCTGACAAAAAAAAGCAATTAAAAAAAAGCAACAGCAACTATCTATTGAACTATTGGTAATTAATTATTTTGTTTGGTATCGAACAAGGAAAATATATTGTACTTGTCAGATGTGGTGGTATACGTTGAATTATTCTCCCTGAGAAGGCTTGAGCCCCTGATTTCGATTTCGTACAACTTCAAAAAATATGCATTTAAAAGCGATAACGGTAACTTTCACCCAGATACCCCATTCTTCCCCCCCCCCTTTCCCTGCTGGTTCAGACAAATGACATGATCATATCAAATTGATAACTGGTAAAAAATATTTCAAATCGCACAGATTTGTTATTGTTAGTCTAGAATAGTCTACATCTGTTAAAAATGTAATTAAATGACTGATCCAAACTGATTGATATAATTACATCTCAAATAAGTTTTGTTTGTATTTTTAAAACTATTTTGTATGTTTTTCTTGTTTCTATTTCTAAATAAGAACAAACCACAGAGCAAGAGAAAACTTAGAGAAACCCGTTGTAGATAAGAGAAGAAAATATCATAGGAGAAATAAGACAATGAATGTGTTTGACATCGAATAATAAATCTGCTCGTTTAAGTGACTGACGACTATTTCATTAGAAAGATTGGAGTGTGTTTGTGTGTGTGTGTGTGTAAGTCTGTGCACCTTTCCCAAACGTTTTGCTGTGCACCAGAGTCCAACACGATCTACATCAGGGGTCTCAAACTCATATCAGCATGTGGGCCACAGTGGAAAGTAACAATCAGTCAGCGGGCCACACCACGAAAAGAGAATGTTTTTTCTTTAAATTTTACAAACAATACTGTCACTGCAGTTAAATGCTAAAATAAAATTTGTATATAATTATTAATTACATTTATTGTAGTTTATACATGTACTGGCAGTTTAGTTTACTAAAATAAGTTGACGTCGCCTCTGTCACTAATAATAAAAAAAAAACAGAAACTGTAGTTCCCCCCCCCCCTCCAAAAAAAAAAAAAAAACAACTATAATTACTAGGCCTACTGCAGATGGCTCGTCATTCATGTCTCTGTCCACTCAGAGCGTTTGGCAGAGACCAGACCATCGACGTTAGGCCTTAAGTCGCGTGTTGTGGCAAGCCGCAAGGTTGCTCTCAGATGCTCATCAGTCAATCTTGATCGTAATGCTGTTTTGTTGATCTTCATTCTGGAGAAAAACTGTTCGCAAACGTACGTACTCCCAAACATCGCTAGAACTCTAGCAGCTGCGCAAAATAAGTTTGGAAACTTCTCTCTGGGATGAAACTGGTAGAAATCTGGAACATCAGCGTATTTTTGCTTCAGAACAGTGTCAAAAGACTTTGTAGTTCAATCTGGACTTCCACTAAAACGTTTTTTCACGTCAACTGCGAACGGAGTGCAACAAGGAAAAACTGTGGTTCGAGAGCAGGGAATTGCTGAAAGCGGTGTTCAAAATCTTCAAGTAGTCTGGAGAGGATGTCTTTGTAGTCTTTCAGGCGCTGTGGTTCAACCGTAATGCTCTGTAGAAAAGAGAAATGAGCCAGGTTTCCATCTGCCAACTGAGTGGCCCACAAAGTCAGCTTGCATCTGAATGAATCAAACATCACGGTAATCAGCTGCTTTGTGCCCTGTAGTTGTGAATTGATTGCATTGAGATGTTGCGTGATGTCAGTAAGAAAAGCAAGATCCGACAAAACATTGGGTCACTGATCTGAGGTATGTCTCTGTCTTTCATTGCCATGAACAATGCTATTTCCCGTCTAGGTTCAAAAAATCTATGCAGCACTTTTCCACGACTCAACCATCTGACTTCCGTATGATAAAGCAACTCTCCGTATTCCGTTTCTAAATCAGCTAGAAATGACACAAACTGTCTGTGGTTGAGACCCCGTGCACGTATGAAGTTCACCGTTTTCACGACAACATCCATCACGTTCTTCGTTTGTAGACTTTTGCCACAGAGTGCTTCTCGGTGCAGAATGCAGTGTATGGCAGCAAAGGTCCCGCCAAGCTGAGCTGATACCGTTTCTCTACCATTAATCCAACAACACCAACCTTCTCTGAACACATTGCTGGTGCACCATCCGTAGCCACTTCAACAAGTTTTTCCCACGTAGCCCCCACACCTGTCAATACAAGCTTCCAGTTCTTGAAACACGTCGCTTCCAGTCGTTCCTTTCATTACTAGTAAGTCCAATAGCTCTTCAACAATGTTCAAGTTTTCGTCGACCCCACGAATGAATACGGCACAGTATGAGGTGTCTGTTACACCAGTAGACTTGTCCAGTGCAATGGAATATGCTACAAAGTCTTTTGCAGCGGCAATCAGTTGCTGTTGAACATTTGTCGCTGACTCGGTGATTCTGCTTGCAACTGTGTTCGCAGACAAACTTATGCCTTCGAAGGGCTTCTTTTTCTCGGGGCAGATAATTTCACACGCCTAAAGCATACACTCTTTTACAAACTGGCCTTCAGTGAATGGTCGTGATGCCTTTGCTATCATCTCGCTAACAACAAAGCTTGCTTTCACAGAATCTTGACACATGTACCCCATCCCTCCCCATCTCCCTTTCTTTCTCCTGTTTCTCTAGCCTCGTGGCCTGATTAGCCACGCGGCCAAACGGTAGGAGCAGTGATATAATGGTGGCCAGATTCTAGCCGCTATCGGCCAGCGCTAAGAATCAGGCCACCGTTCACCCAGCTGAAAGCCTAAGCGGTCGGTGGGTGACAGTGACACCTCATTTACTGATTTGTGCAGTTGTAAATCATTTCACGGCTTATATGTGGTCATTGTAAATTTTATCAAACTTTTTTTTAAATCGCGGACGTGGTCGCGGGCCACACAAAATAGTTTCGCGGGCCACAAGTGGCCCACGGGCCACGTGTTTGAGACCCCTGATCTACATTAATGCTAAACCTAGACTCTCTCTCTCTCTCTCTCTCTCTTGTGATTTTTCATTTTACTTAAATACTCTGCCTGAAGCTTTGAAAGAGGTTCTAATAATTTCCCCCTTTATCATTGAATACATTTTATGGTGGTGATCAGCTCCTAAAGTTACCAGACATTGAATTTTTTTTTTAGTTGTCTGTTGCAGTCCATTCAATGTTTACAACGTCTTTGAGCCTAGACGACACACAGACGCAGTTCAAAGAAGATATTTGTTGAGAAAGTTTCAGTTTTTGAAGTTAATTTCTTTCACAGCAGGTTGAAAGTATTGCATCCCCCCTCTCTTTTGTTTACCTTTTCCGGAATGAGACATTAGATGTTAAGCTACTGACACTACGTTGTCATAAACTGTGTCAGCTTCCCCTGCCTTCTTCTTAATGAGACATTAGATGTTAGGCTACTGACACTACGTTGTCATAAACTGTGTCAGCTTCCCCTGCCTTCTTCTTTCAACCATGCAATGTCAGCTTGACTTCACAAGTTTCTTTTCTATGAGCCAAGTTCTTCCAGTTCATTTGATTATAGCAGTGTGTCTCAAAATGTGTTCCGCGAGGCCTGAAAAGGTGTTCCACAAACTGCTAAAATAATTGACAAGTAGGCCACCCGTGAATTAACCTCTCTTAAGAAATAATCAAAGTGTTCCGCTACATACTCCGAATGGGTGAAGTGTTCCGTTAAGAAAAAAGTTTGAGAAACACAGGATTATAGTATCAACGGACACACGAAGAAGAAATAGAGCGACAGACTTGAGTCCAAACCTAAGACGAAGTTTTATGTGGGATCTTAAAAACCCAAGACACTATTTTATAGCTGCAGGGGGCGGCGAGTTTCCTGGTTAGAGATTTGTTTTAAATTTAGGTTTATGCTAGATTTGAAACATAAGTTACCTACAGACTAAGTGGGTGTATATCCAGACTCCGGTTAAGTGGGCATTCATAAAGTATTAAGTCTAAATGTATGTATTAATAAAATATTGAATGATTGTCCGTACAGAAGCTGCATATTATTATTAAAATGCTGGTTACAAATAGGACCGGTTTACTGCACTGTAAACTGAACGGTCGCCCATGGCTAAAAATATACATATTATATATAATATAATAATTGGAAAAAGAATAAATGTATAAACAATTTTACAAAAATAAATTTAAAACTTATCTATTCCTTCTCTTTGTATCCTTTCAATTTATTAATAAGAAGAATTGAGCACATTTAAATTAAAGCATAAAGAAGGTAGAGGCCGCCACCAAAAATTTGCCCAGTACCTCCTCTTACGAAATTCTGGCCTGGTTACAAATCAAGTGTACTGAACGAGAATCCATTGTGCTCTACATTACTGTCTCATCTCATCTCTGCCTGTGATCCCGTCTGGGGCATAAGCCAACAACCAGCTTCCTCCAGGTATCTCGGTCTCTCCAACTCGTCAGATGCCAAGCTGACGAGAAAGACTATATTACTGTAATATTTCTTTTCAGCAAAATCTCTCTGATCTATAGAAATCACGGATGTTTTCATTATTACAACTTTCAACAATATTAACAAATACGTATATACATTTTCCCATTATTATTATTTCATGTTTGTGTTCACTTAGCTGCAGACATCAATCTACATAGGGGACTAATTCAGCTTATACCACCACTTCAGTAAAATACTATTTCTTTCCCTTGCTTAAGATACCAAACAAAATGATTTATTACCAATAGTTAACTTTTTTTTAAAATTGATTGTTGTCAGGTAAAAGAAATAATTGTGCAAAAATTTCAGCTTGATCCGAAAATAACGGGTACAAACTTTTGGCCAGACAGACAGCTTTGTAATAAATTCAAAACGTGTCTTGCATATGCCCTAATTGATCTATTAGCATCTTTTCAATAGACTTTCTTCACATTTCCAAAACATACACAGTTCTTTACTTTGCAGGCTTTCACTATGACAGAATATCTTAAAAAATGTTTTGGGGGCGTTCGACTTCGGATCTTTCTGACAGTCTTCTCCTTGTTTAACTATGTCATGATCAAGATATCCGTAAGTTTTTTTTTTTTTTGGTTCTTAATGGGTGAATAAGATGGCTAACAATTTAATCTTCATTAATTCTTCTTTTGGCCTACGAAATTGACATGCTTGACGTCTCTTATTTTTTTAAAGTCAGAAATATTCTCTGGAGCAATATTTCTGCGTCAAATTTTAGGCTGGAACAAGTATGCGTGTATTGGCATGATCTTGGTTGTGACAGCTATATATACAGTAGCAGGTACTTTTAGATCCTTGGCTAGACCTATATTAGAATATTCGTCTTCTGTTTGGGACCCCTAAAATCAAGAAAACATAAAACATTGAACAGACACAAAAATAGAGCCGTAAAATTAGTAACAATGAAAATTGACTACATTAAGACCGTTAGTCAAATCTCTTGACACAAAGACACTTCAGGTCATAATACTAAAAAGTTAAGTAGCAATAATACATAAAACCCGGAACCGTAAATTGCACATACAAAAATAGATGCTAATCAGATACTCAGATAATAAAATTTCTTAGTCCATATGCTAGGACAAATTCGTATGAGTACTCCTTCTTACCTAGAGCCATAAGAGCATGGAGCAGGTTTCCAGAATGACTTAGCAGAGTTTGTCTCTTAATTAGCACCCAGAACTACACAGTGGCGTCACTAATGGGTGCGGGTCGCAATGAGTGACACCCAAATGGAAAAAAAAAAGTACTTTTGCTAAAGTAACAAATAAGCGTCTTTAGTTAGATACTCAAAACTATGTATTTATTCATGTTTAACGTATAATTCTATACTTAAACATTTTAATTTTAACTTTTATGCTTATGTGAGCAGGTCAGGGTGGCGCTACTGAGTGAGGCCTTTTTGTTATCTGCTGCTCAGCATTTATTCATTTATAACAGTAGGCAGGTGGAAGCTCTACTGGGTGGGCCCAATCTGTGCACCTCGGTATGGTGACCAAGGGGCTAGAGTAGCCTAAGCAACCAGACAGCACAATCAAACTAAACTAGCTAACTAAAAATAAAATAACAAACTGAAATTATAAAAGGAACTTATATAAACTTTATTTACACCCAACCAAAACAACAGTAATAAAACTAAATATACACACTCCTAAACGATTGATCAACAATACCGAACTAAACCTAACAAATAAAGCAGCTATTTAGCAGGACTACAGCCCGTAAGCTACTACACAGAAATAATGACAGCTGTACAGCAGAAGTAAAACAACAGCTATAAGGCAACAGTAATAACTGCGACAGACAGTTAGGCAGAAATTATAGCAGCTAAGCAGTAGCAGCTAAGCAGTAGCAGCTAAGCAGTTATGCAGTAGCAACAGCTATGCAGCTATGCAGTAGCAGCTAAGCAGGAATTATAGCCTGCAATTACAAATACATAAAACATAATTATTCATAATAATTTATAATAAAACAAAATAATAATGAACTAGACCTAGTCTAGCACATACACATACCTAAATGCATGAGGTAAGTACTATTACCTCCAGTTTGCTAATAAAAAGCCATACATTATTATTATTATGATACCTACTTAGAAGCTTACGCCACAACACATGTTGGGCCAGATAATAATAAACATAAATCTAGATTTGGCTTAACAAAGCCGCCATCATGGAGCGTTGAGTAGAACGCAGCCATCTTCTACATTAAAAATTAAAATCGGCAACATGCCAACTTGTTAGAACCGCTATCCTAACAATATTATAATATTAATAAAAATACTTTTAGAAGACATAAAATAATAAAATATTTACAAATAGACAAACAATAGAGAAACAATAAGGGGATCATTAAGGATGGCTAAAAGGGGTGCCGGTACCCAAGTCTACAGAGCTTCCGGCTCCATCAGAGGCAATCATGGCTAATTAACTAGCCAGTGACGCCACTACACTAATCAGTCTGCATCTAGACTATAGCAATAGATGTAGATCTAGAAACAATTAATACAAATACGAACTAAAGAAAGTAAAAATAAAAACAATTTACAACTTACAGGCGGTCCCAGCCGAAATAGCACTACACAAACTAACTCTATACAAACACCACTGTCCGCACTGACCACTGGTCGAGACAAAAAAGAATTCAACGTGGTCCCGGAGCCAGCTATAACTGGTCAGCGCGAACGTATCGGAGAGCATGACGTCACACTAATTATTTAAAACTAAACTGGACTACCTATTTCCCTAATTTGTACCTAGCCGTACACAACAATAAAACCTAGCAAATTACTACAGACACGGACTACAAAACATTATATATCAAATTAAACAGCATTAAAAAGAGAACCTTAAAATTTAAACCTATAAAAATACAAAAAGGAATATAAAAAGTTATTTCTATTCTAAACTCATATGGGGGCTCTATACCATTTACAGACCTGCACATAAACTAATATAAAAAAATAACAACTATTCCAACACTAATGCCAAAGACAAAAATAAGCAGAACTAACCTAAGACAAAAAATAGAAAATAACATCCACAGCTCTAAGGCTAGTTAACTATTTTAAAAACTACTTTTCCTCTACGGGTAAAACACAAATAACAGAAAAAGACTAAAACTAGCAGAAAGTTATAAATAGCGGAAACTACAAAATAATCAGCACTGAACTATAAAAATTAAAAAGGACACTAAATAACAAACATCATAGCCCTGGCCTATGTAAATAATATAAATTAAATTAGATCTAGGAGCGCAAGCTCACATTCACCCCCGCCCAAAACTTTTGCGTCCCCGCAAAACAAAATACACAAAATGCAAAACATAAAACATTGATACTGTAGAAAAAATAAAAATGAATTCATACTAGAGAACGGAGAACTATAACCATAGCTCTCAGTACTAAAAAATACATTAACACTAATAAATGGCTTCACAAGTGGCAAAGCTTACAACTGAAAACAATCAGTTATAAAATGAAACTGAACATACATTCAATAAAAATACAGGTAATACAAAACATAATGCATGACATCTTTAAAAAAAATGGGACGTTATAAAAAAATAATAAAATGAAAACTACATGGTTAGAGCAAATGACGCCCTAGCCAAACATGATACGCTTAGTCACACAGACCAACAGGAACTCTATGAGGCTTACTCAGTTCCTTAGCCACACAGGCTAAAACAAAGTCACACAGACTTACACTAAGCCACCAAGGCTTCAAACAGGTCCATAGTCACACAGACTTATGGTGAGCCACTAAAGGCTTTTCTGGGGTCACACAGACCAGAACAAAATAAAACATGACATAGCAGACATGTTCAGCCATATGGCAAAACACAAAAAAATAGTAACATACAAAGTGACATAACACTAACCTGAGGTTAATGTGTTATAACTCAAACACAGGGCATCTAACATAGTGGTGGTAAGACATAAAAAAATAAAAAAAGACAAGGACCACTGTCAGACAAATCAGCTTAACACGACATTGATGAGTACCTTAAGTACTTCAAAAAAGTCAAACAAATTAACTACCTATATAAAAAACACTAACTGCCTTCCAAAGGCAACTACCAAAACCATTACATGCCTCCCAAAGGCAACAACAGAATACTGCAATATACCATTATCTTCAACTTAGTCATGGCCTCCAAGGCAAAATAATATTATCGAGTACCTTGACGGCAACATCGAAAATTAACAAGACTAGTAAAAGGTACATTAGCATACCACAATCAAGCACAATATTGGCTCTTGAGCGCCCAATAAAGACTTTATACTATCAACTACTGGGTTGCAACACATGCAAACACCACTAGTCAAGCATACATGGAAATACAAAAAAAAATATATTTAAAAAAATCTTAAAAAAATACATCATAAATATAACACAACAAAACAATATTAAACATGCGAAAACATAGCCATACAAAGAAAAGTTTACAACAAACAAAACAAAAAAAGGACTAAAAACTAAAGATCCAGCCGGGTAGGTTGTCTTCGTCTTCTGGAGGACCTCCTTGGCAATTCCGGTGGGTCTGTCAATGCTGGAGCAGGGATGGGCTGTGGCTGTCTGGGTGCACCAGGCATGGGGATCTTGTAGACAGAGTAGCTGACCCCCGGACTTGGGGACCTTTCATATCGGACTTCCAGTGGCTTGGGCGGAGGTTGGACAGCAGCTACCTGGGGAACATACAACTTTAGCTGTGTTCCAGACACACGTCGGATGAGATGTTTGTCCAACGACTGTACTGTGAAGTATCCACCACTTTCTGGGGGGACGGCTAACACAGTGTAGACTGTGGGCCCGTACCGGTCAGAGATCTTGTTGCGGCCAGCCACATGCTGTCTTAGAACCACTAGGTCTCCAATAACAACCTGGGCGGTGGGGAAGAGGCTACCCTGTGGTCCTGTTGTGCAGCAGCTTCCCGGTTAACCATAGCGGCGTGCTCATGTAAAGCCTTTAGTCTTAGGATGTGCTGCTGCAGATACTCACCTGCACTACTTGTCGCCGGGTTATGATGCCCCAGGAAAGAATCCAAAGGTAGGTGTGGTTCCACCCCAAATAGTAACTCAAATGGTGAGTGGCCGGTGCTGGAGTGTGGTGTGCTATTATAAACGAACACTAGCTCTGGTAGGTGCTTTGGCCAGTTTTTCTTCTGTTCCGGGGGCAAGGTTCGTAACAGGTTATGCATCGTCCGGTTGAACCGCTCCACCTGCCCATTGCCCCTTGGGTTATAGGGGGTGGTTCGAGACTTGTGTATGTTGTAGTGGTGGCACAACTCTGCAATCACGTCCGCTTCGAAGCAGCGCCCCTGGTCCGAATGCAGTCGCCTCGGCACCCCGTAATGAACTATCCAGTTCTCTACAATGGCCTTGGCTACTGTTTTGGCTGTTTGGTCTCTGGTGGGAACCGCCATAGTCCACTTTGTGAATATGTCCGTTAGCACTAAGACGTTTTCTCGTCCATCAGAAGCAGGTTCAAGCACCGTAAAGTCCATGGCCACCACTTCTAAGGGGAGAGTAGCTGTGACATGACCAGGAGGTTGATAGATTTTGGTGTTGGGCTGCTTTGCAAGTAGGCATCGCTCACATGCCATACAGTGTTGCTTGATGTCCTGCTCCATTTTTGGCCAATAACAGCGACGCCTGAGGATATGAAGACAACGTTCAGGACCCTGGTGGCCATTCCGCCCATGCACTAGTTTCAACACAAAATCTTTATATTTGGCTGGCAAAACAAGTTGGAATATCGAATTCTCTCCTGGTTCCTCTATCTTCCGGTAGAGCACTTCATTCCTAATGACCAACTTCTTTTTTTGCCGAAGCAAAGCCTGACACACCTGGGGCAGCCTATGAGATTTACTGTTAGGTCTCCTCACCAGGTCAAGGACAGGACCAATGCTGGGGTCTCCTGCTTGCTCCGAATGTATCTCCTGGTCTGTCAGTGAAGGGAGGCAGTCTGAAGGTTCATGCGTCATCCCCCAGTCTTGGTTGCGGGGCTGGCCAGAGGAAACCTCCGGAGGCACATTGGTGGTTAGCTTCATAGTGTATATACTGATGAATTGTTCCTCTTCATCCCTCTCGGGCGGTTCTGCAACCGGAAAGCGGGAGAGGGCATCAGCATTAGAGTTTGACTTTCCTGATCTGTATTTGATCTCGAAGTCAAACACATCCAGTTCAGCCACCCACCTGTGTTCAGTTGAGCTGATTTTGGCAGTCTTGATATAGCTCAGTGGATTGTTGTCTGTAAATACCACGAACTTACTTCCTAGTAAGTAGCCCCGGAACTTGTCAGTCACTGCCCACTTCAATGCTAACAGCTCTAACTTTGCAGCACTGTAGTTTTTCATGTTCTGTTCGTTGGGCCTTAGGGAACGACTTGCGTAGGCTATCACCTTCCGGCCTTCTGGCTGTTGTTGACTAAGGACTGCGCCCAAGCCGTCCATGCTGGCATCCGTTTCAACTACAAAGGGTAGATTGAAATCCGGATAACCCAGTATAGGTGTGGAGGTTAAGGCCTGTTTCAAACCTTCAAAAGCATTTTGCTGCGGGGCCGACCAAAATTCAACAATCAATTGTCTTTTTTTAGCATTTCCAAACTTTTCATTTGCCAGCGAGACTACTTGGTGTAGAGGGCGAGCGAGTTTGGCGAAGTCCTTGACGAACCGCCTGTAGTAGCTGGCCAATCCAAGGAATGCCCTGAGTTGCCTTAGATCACATGGTGTGGGCCAGTCTAATACTGCAGCAACCTTGTCTGGGTCTGTTTGAACGCCCTTCTCTGACACTACATGACCTAGATAATTAACTTTTCTGGCTCCGAAGGTACACTTGTCTGGATTAAGTTTCAGTCCTAATCCTCTTAGCCTTGTTAAAACCAGTTTCAGGCTGGCGAGATGTGACTGGAAGTCTTTAGAGTATACCAAGAGGTCATCAAGGTATACCAATAATATCCTCATGATATAGTCATTCATAACCCCTTGCATCAGTCTTGAAAATGTCTGGACCGCCCCACATAGTCCAAAAGGCATGCGCGTCCACGAATATAATCCAAATGGGGTGACAAAGGCTGTTTTGTCTTGGTCTTCCTTTGCCATGGCCACTTGGTGGTATCCACTGGCCAAGTCGAGAGTGGAGAACATAGTAGACCCTGCCAAGGCATCAAGGCTTTCGTCAATGCGAGGAAGAGGGAATGCATCTTTCCTGGTCACACTGTTTAGTCGGCGGTAGTCGCAACAAAGCCTGATCTCTCCATTCTTTTTCTTGACAACCACAATCGGGGCAGCATACGGACTGGTACTGGGGGTGATCACACCCTTGGAGGCCAGTTTTTCTATATGCTCCTTCACAGCCTGGAACTCTGAAGGGGGCAGGCGGCGGTAAGGCTGAGCTTGCGGGGTTTCATCAATTAGCGGGATTTTATGTTCAATCACATTGGTGAAACCCAAGTCATCGTCGGACCAGGCGAACACATCACTGAAATCGTGTAGCAAGAAGGCCATTGCAGACCGTTCTTCACTGGCCAATGCCTCTGAGATCATGGGCGAAAAATTGATATGGCTACCATTCAAAGGTGTAGCTTTCAGCGGGTTGGAGGCAATTATTTCAGCAGATATAGCATCTAGTCTGACCTCTACCTGGCTCGTCTGCAGTGTGGCAGAGTGAATGGAACCAATGTGGGTGCGTGGTTGAATGGTCACACTTTCATTAGAGAGGTTGACAACTGCTACTTGAAAGTGTCCGTTCTTTGTGGTCGACAATGCTGGTACCAAGAGCAAATTAGGGTTGAAGGGTGTCTCGAGAGGTTCAACTAAGAGTTCAGTGTCAAATCTAGGATTGCTGCCAGTGGCCGTGATGAGTTGCACGGACCTAGCGGGGACCACAACAGGCCGTCTGGTAGTACGTGCTTGGCCGTTCATGTCTCTTTGTTCAGGTTTGATATAAGTGCCAATCCCGTGGAGGTCTTTTAAAATGTTCATTCCCAGGATGCACTGGGTAGTTGAGCCAGAGTCCTTAAGTACCAGGAAAACCTTCTCTGGTAGTACCTGCTCCCTAATTGCTATGGTGGCCACAAAGTACCCGATAAAAGGGATAAGCAGCCCGTTGGCTGCGGTCAGGCGTATGTCTGCCGACCGCAATGTCTTTACGTTTTCTCGAAAATGCCTGAAAAAAAAACTCTCAGTTACCGTACTGACTTGCGATCCTGTATCCACCATGGCAAGTAAGGGTACCCCCTCAATCAGCACTTCCACTGTCGGGCAGGTTCCAGCAATTTTGTTCAGAACAGAGTCTCTTGTCAGCCCCTCAGTAGCTCGACTCGTGACTACTGTGGGTTGGCGTTTTTTGGGCAAGCCCTGGCAAAGTGATTTGGGCTGCCGCAGTGGAAACACTTCATTGATCCGCTACGCCCGCTGTTGGCTCGTGGGTTGTCTTTTTGGCGACAGTCTCTAGCCAGATGGTTCAGGCTCCCACATACATGGCAGCCTGACTTTGTTGGTCTGGCTGCCTGTAGACGCAGAAGCTGGGCAGAGAGTTCCTCTACCTGTCGGGAGAGTGCCGCCAACTGGCCCTCCACCTTAGTCTCCTGGCAGACCAACTTGGTCGTGGTGGGTTGGGGTGAGTGGTGGTCATCCTCCGCCCACCTAATGGCTGTGTCCCTGAGAGTTAAGGAAACTGGTTTCCGGCATGTCGTTCAGCTTTTCAAGTAGATGCCTTCTCAGGACCCGGTCATTTATATTCTCCACAAACCGGTCCCTGAGGACAGTCTCCTCTATCGGTGTGGCAGACAAGACCCTCTGCCTATCCACCACAGCTTGGAACGCCCGTTGCAGGCGGTGGGAATAAGAGCGAATTAACTCTCCGGGGTGTTGGCTGACCCGGTAGAGTTCACCTGTCAGTTGAGAGACACTCCTCTTCTCCCCATAGGTGGATCGTAGTACACGTGCAAGTGCTTCAGGGGAGGTCCTAGTAGATTCAGGATGACACGCAAGTTCGGTTTTAACTGCCTCTCCCAAAAAAGAGATAAGGAACTCACACTTCTCATCTGCTTGCTCGATGTGTTGTGATTTCCAGGCTCTTTCAATGGCCTGCAGGAACTCCTCCACCTCCATGGCCGACCCATCACCATGGAAGCGTCGGATGTTCCACTCTGTTCTTGGCACAACTATCACAGTCTGGGATGGCTGCATCCTTTCTGCCGCTGCTGCCTCGCCGTTCATAATACCCTAACAACTCCCCCCCCCAAAAAAAAATCCCTACTTCTAACTCACTAACAAAATGAACACCCACAAAACAAAATCGATTAGTCCCTAACAACCTATAACAAAATAAACTCTCTAACACTGCTTCCTACTGATGCCAGAAACCTAAAACCAGTACCAACCTATGCAATCCTTACAATGCACTAATGAAGCCTATCCAAAGCCTAAAAGAAACCTAACCAAACCTAAAGCAACCTAACAAAAGCCTAACCCCTAAAAAAATAATGCGTGTCTGATCACTTAAGCACAGATCCCACTTCTGACACCAAAAATGTGAGCAGGTCAGGGTGGCGCTACTGAGTGAGGCCTTTTTGTTATCTGCTGCTCAGCATTTATTCATTTATAACAGTAGGCAGGTGGAAGCTCTACTGGGTGGGCCCAATCTGTGCACCTCGGTATGGTGACCAAGGGGCTAGAGTAGCCTAAGCAACCAGACAGCACAATCAAACTAAACTAGCTAACTAAAAATAAAATAACAAACTGAAATTATAAAAGGAACTTATATAAACTTTATTTACACCCAACCAAAACAACAGTAATAAAACTAAATATACACACTCCTAAACGATTGATCAACAATACCGAACTAAACCTAACAAATAAAGCAGCTATTTAGCAGGACTACAGCCCGTAAGCTACTACACAGAAATAATGACAGCTGTACAGCAGAAGTAAAACAACAGCTATAAGGCAACAGTAATAACTGCGACAGACAGTTAGGCAGAAATTATAGCAGCTAAGCAGTTATGCAGTAGCAACAGCTATGCAGCTATGCAGTAGCAGCTAAGCAGTAGCAGCTAAGCAGTTATGCAGTAGCAACAGCTATGCAGCTATGCAGTAGCAGCTAAGCAGGAATTATAGCCTGCAATTACAAATACATAAAACATAATTATTCATAATAATTTATAATAAAACAAAATAATAATGAACTAGACCTAGTCTAGCACATACACATACCTAAATGCATGAGGTAAGTACTATTACCTCCAGTTTGCTAATAAAAAGCCATACATTATTATTATTATGATACCTACTTAGAAGCTTACGCCACAACACATGTTGGGCCAGATAATAATAAACATAAATCTAGATTTGGCTTAACAAAGCCGCCATCATGGAGCGTTGAGTAGAACGCAGCCATCTTCTACATTAAAAATTAAAATCGGCAACATGCCAACTTGTTAGAACCGCTATCCTAACAATATTATAATATTAATAAAAATACTTTTAGAAGACATAAAATAATAAAATATTTACAAATAGACAAACAATAGAGAAACAATAAGGGGATCATTAAGGATGGCTAAAAGGGGTGCCGGTACCCAAGTCTACAGAGCTTCCGGCTCCATCAGAGGCAATCATGGCTAATTAACTAGCCAGTGACGCCACTACACTAATCAGTCTGCATCTAGACTATAGCAATAGATGTAGATCTAGAAACAATTAATACAAATACGAACTAAAGAAAGTAAAAATAAAAACAATTTACAACTTACAGGCGGTCCCAGCCGAAATAGCACTACACAAACTAACTCTATACAAACACCACTGTCCGCACTGACCACTGGTCGAGACAAAAAAGAATTCAACGTGGTCCCGGAGCCAGCTATAACTGGTCAGCGCGAACGTATCGGAGAGCATGACGTCACACTAATTATTTAAAACTAAACTGGACTACCTATTTCCCTAATTTGTACCTAGCCGTACACAACAATAAAACCTAGCAAATTACTACAGACACGGACTACAAAACATTATATATCAAATTAAACAGCATTAAAAAGAGAACCTTAAAATTTAAACCTATAAAAATACAAAAAGGAATATAAAAAGTTATTTCTATTCTAAACTCATATGGGGGCTCTATACCATTTACAGACCTGCACATAAACTAATATAAAAAAATAACAACTATTCCAACACTAATGCCAAAGACAAAAATAAGCAGAACTAACCTAAGACAAAAAATAGAAAATAACATCCACAGCTCTAAGGCTAGTTAACTATTTTAAAAACTACTTTTCCTCTACGGGTAAAACACAAATAACAGAAAAAGACTAAAACTAGCAGAAAGTTATAAATAGCGGAAACTACAAAATAATCAGCACTGAACTATAAAAATTAAAAAGGACACTAAATAACAAACATCATAGCCCTGGCCTATGTAAATAATATAAATTAAATTAGATCTAGGAGCGCAAGCTCACACTTACAACATCAGCTGCGTGCAGGGGGGGGGGGGGATTCTGTTTTTTTGTGACATCGTTCCTATCATAAATAATGTCCAGGCTTTCGAGATGAACTAAAGTCGTTCTGACTTACATACGAAGGGAACATAGGAAGGAAACATAAGCTGTATTTGCATGGTAAATGTTCCATATTTAAGTAGCCTAGTAGTCAAGTAAAAAGACATTATTACCAACGTTTTAGAAATGAAATTATTAAACGGAGTAAGTCGTTTTATCTTGTAAGTAAAAAAATGTTCACAACAAGATCGAATAAAAAAGTTATTTTAAGGAACTGTCTTCACCTAACGTCATTCTAGAATCCACTACCGTTTGAAGTCAGAACGGGCACAGTTCTCCCTAGTACGGTACCATCCACCTATTGACGTCTTGTGTGTCAACTGATCAGGCCCTTTCCAAGACGTCTTGTGTGTCAACTGATCAGGACCTTGCCAAGACGTCTTGTGTGTCAACTGATCAGGACCTTTCCAAGACGTCTTGTGTGTCAACTGATCAGGACCTTTCCAAGACGTCTTGTGTGTCAACTGATCAGGACCTTTCCAAGACGTCTTGTGTGTCAACTGATCAGGCCCTTTCCAAGACTCTAGTGTTTCAGCTGCTTCAGTTGATGTTTGAACTTTAAAAATCTTTATATATATATATATATAATATATATAATTATTGATAAAATGTAGTAAACAACAAAATTGTTTAATAGAATAGACACTCGTTTAACAGTTGTTTACATTCAATAAATGTAAGTTATTAGCTTACTGTAGTATGGTTCAGCAAAAAGAATAAATCTAAGATAGGTTTTTTTTGTTGGGGGGGGGGGTGACAAACTGAAAAAAATTGCACCGACCGACCCTAGTGACGCCACTGCGACTAGATTAGGACATGGGTACGCGTAAGACGTATAAGATTTAATTATCTTTTTTTTTTAAGGGACATCTGTAATTCTTAAAAGAAGAGAACTAAATATCGAGAAGAGTCAATATTATATTAGCGTAGTATTAAATTGTCTTCTTTTTTTTTTTAAATAATTTATGTGACCTATAATGTCAATGACATATAATGTTAATGACCCACAGACCTATAAATGTCAATCGTTTAGTGACTTAAGCATTGTCACTAGCTTATCCAGAACTTTTCAGTTTATTTAAAAATAACATCTGATAATGTCAACTCCCCAGGTGGCCTCACTGCCGTTATTTACACTGACACTCTACAGACTATCATTCTTATAATAGGAGCTGTCATTTTGTTTGCTATAAGTAAGTACTATTTAAAAAAAAGTTTCTACCAGGCATCAGGGTTAGAACGAGATCTTGATGCCCTAAAAAAACCCAAAACATTTCATTGACCAGACTTTGAAAACTAGCAGCGCGCATTGCTAGGCAAGTAAAAAATGTTGTGTGACGTATCTATTACATTCGTTCTATGGTATTAAAAGTTTCAAAGATCCTTAAAACACACACACACACACACACCCCTTCCGTAATGTCACACTAGTCAATAAGTCCATTGTTTTGTAAGGGAAAGAGAGTCTCTTTAATGTTTTGTAAAGCCTTGCTAAGGACCTGATTTACGACAATGCAAGACTGGTCAGAACAAAGCAGCAGTCCATTGAAGTAGATATCCTTCAGAGACGCTGGAGATGGATAGATCACACCCTTTGCAAGCCTGCATCCAGCATAACAAGGCTAGCTATCACCTGGAATCCCCAAGGAAAGATGAAGAGGGGGCGACCAAGGAATACATGGCGCCGCGTTTTGGAAGCAGATAGGGTCAGTGGGGTCAGTTTGAAAAACTCGCCCCAAAACAAGACGCCTAGAGGAAGATGGTACCCAGTTGGAATCACAGTTAAAAATGAGATGAGATGACTGTGCAGTCTTGAAGTCTCCACATTTGAAAAAATGTAAAATTTTAAGCATATTTAATATAAGAAAAAAGAAAAGAAAAAAGATTACATTTCTTCCCAATTTGTACTAGGATGTTCCTGTTTGGGATTTCCTCGTAATGGCCTCCATGTCATTGCAACTCTTATTATGCGTAATTCATTTTGTCGGAATACATGTCCCGCAAACCTCACGCGACGCTCTGACCCAACCTTACCAAGGGGTCGGCTCACAGTTCGGCATAGCATTTCCTTGATTGAGACACGATCTCAATAACTGACTCCTAAAATCCGTCTTAGCCATCTTTGTTGAACCACATTAAGTCTTTTTCAATTTCGGCAGATGACTATTCACAGCACTTTATTAATGAAGTCCAGCCACTGGTAGAATTTTTGTAACCTCTCTTGGCTACGCTCTTGGAATTATGTGACTGTAGTTTGCTTTTGATTTTGTATCGAATAGGGAAGTTTTATCGTCAAAATCTTCTGTTGTGGGGTTTTAAACTAAAAAATCTCTGAAATTTTTCTTAATTCAAAACCCCATTTAGCTACGCTCATAGAATTTGGTGAGTGTAGTTTGCTTTAGAATAATATTGAAGAGGGGGTTTTCAACCTCAAAACTCTCTGTAGGGGGATTTTAAACTCAAAAACATCTGGAGCGGTTTTAAACTAAAAAAATAAGCCATTTGGAGGAGTGGCGTTTAAACTCAAAACCACCCTCTAACTTGTCTAAGCTCAAAGAATTTTAGTGTGTAATTTGCATATATTTTTTTTATTCAAGAGGTATTTTTTAGCATCAAACCTCGATGAAGGGGGGTTTAAACTCAAACTTAAACTTTGGCTACGCTCATAGCATTTTGAGTGTGTAAATTGCTTTTTTTTTTATAGAAGAGGTATTTTTTCGCTTCGAACATCGCTGAAAGGGGGGTTAAACTTAAACCCCCTTTGGTTAAAGATTTTTGAGTGTGTAATTTGCTTTTTGTTTATATTGATGTGGAATTTATTTGTTTAGCTTCAAATCCCACTGGAGGGGGGGGGGGTTAAACTCAAAATTCAAAACCTCTTTGGCTACACTCATAGAATTTGGAGTGTGTAATTTGCTTTTTTTTTATATTGAAGAGGAATTTTTTAGTTTCAAACCCCGCTGAAAGGGGGGGGGATGTGTTTAGACTCAAAACCCCTTTGGCTACTCTCATAGAATATTGAGTGTGTAATTTCCTTTTTATTATTGAAGAGGGGATTTATTCGTAAATTTCGGAGGGGTTTTTAAAATCAAAATCTTCCTTAGCTATGCTCTTGGAATTTGGGGCTTGTCGATTGCATTTTTTTTGTTTTTGTTTTATAGAAGAGGGGGATTTAACAGCAAAACCCCCTGGTAGGGGTTTAAACTCAAAACCCCCTTGGCTGCGCCCGGGCAAGTGATGGTTTAGTATTAAAATCTCGGCTAAATAAACAAAATCAAAGCAAAAAATCAGTCACTAAATTCAGACACCCCCCTGCGGGGGGATTTCATTTGGGGGTGGTGGACCCCAACCCCCCCTGATTACGCCCATGCAATCTTCCTCGCTCATCCCCACCCCGAAAAAAAAAGGTGTAATAATTTTGACTATTTCATGCGAATTTTGGATGGCTCTCTGTGCTTGTTTCGATGGTCCAAGGTTTGAGCCCTGTCCACCTCAATCCCCCCGCCATCCTATTGGAGGTTTGGGCTAGGATGTAATAACCTTCAAGTCTGATGTATCACCTGAAGCGTTTAAAACATACAAACTATAAAAAGTCAGATTCTTACCCGAGACCATGACATGCTTATCCCAAAATCGTAAATTATAGTCGTGATGTGCGAAATACACAAGTTAATGTTTATCAGCTTAAAATTGCATCGATTTTTGTTCTATCTTTGTTTCATTTGGTTTATGAATAATATTAAAAGCCCTTCACACATCACGTCAGCAACTAAACGGTAGCTTCCGTAAATCAGCTTCCTCAAAATGTCCTTCTTCCTCCATTAAGTAGCCTCCTATGGAAAGAGAACTCGTGGAGTGGACAGCTGCTGGAGAGTTATCTTTGCAAAACCAAATGACCGAAACCCATCTAGAGATTCTTTTGCTTAGCTAGGCCTTCAGTAATTCTTGGCACCCTGCTCGATAACAGATTTACATGTTGCACCAAGGTACACCTCAAATCGAGGCTAACTTTCCACTATTTTATTTTCTTGGATTATTGCATGTTTCTTTTCTCAGCACTTGTTGACATTGGAGGCTGGAATGAATTCTTGGCACACTACGCCTATGCAGCTTCGAATTTAACCCTCAGTGACCCTGTAAATTACTCCTGCGGGATGCCTAGAAAAGGTCAGATCTTTTGTTTGGCGTTTTAAGGTTAAAATTGATTTAAAGATATACTCGCTTAATATGTATTTTATTACCAAACAAAATGTTTTCAATATACACCTGAGTTACACATTACATGCACGTCTGGCGAAATGCAAAAACGGGTGATATCCCCTGGCCAGGGGCAATAATTGGCTTAACTACCATTGGATTAACCGTGTGGTGCAATGATCAGGTGAGAGACACGTAGACTTGGCCATGTTTGAGTTCGCTTTATTTCTTATATTAGGGTTAATGAGTTGAAATTAATACTTTGATAATGTGTCACACCACAGCTCATGGTCCAACGATGTCTGTCTGCCAAAAACATCAGCCATAGTAAAGGTGGCGCTGTACTTGCAGCGGCCTTGAAGATTTTCCCGTTTTTCTTGTGGATTGTTCCAGGAATGATAAGTCGAGTTCTTTTTCCGGATAAGGAAATTAAAAAAATAATCTTGTAAAAATGACTTTGTTACCAATGTTTAAAAATTGAATTAATAAATTAAGTCAGTGATTTCTACGCAGGACTTTAATTCTATTTTCGCCAATGGGTTCTGCAACAGAATCGAGTCATCACGATCTTTTTGAAAAAAAATAAAATAAATAAATTTAATACTTCTTCGACAAAGCGATTCTAGAGTATATATGTCTTTCTTAGTATTGTCCAATTTCTGTTTTTATGTTAAAGTGTTATTGCATAGAGGTTGTCTTCTGAACACAATGATGATCTTACTAAATCAAGCCGATTACATACACAATGTCCTGCTTCGTTATTGGCTAGTCCCAAGCTCCGTAATCTAACTTTATTTACCTTGCACACTTCTTACTTTGTGCAATGTAGTTGAAGTTCTTTCTAAAGCTCACAAGAAATCGTAAGACGCATCCCAAGACTTCATTAGAGGCCAATGTGGACGCAAACGTAATTGTTTTTTTTTGGGGGGAGGGATAAAATTTTGAGAACCTCTGATTTAGTCTGTATGTCGCTAACAAAGGCGTAATACTTTCAGACAGTGGCGTCACTCGGGTCGGTGTCACCCGGTGCGGTAAGCTCGGGGTGTCACCCCCCCCCCAAGGAAAAAATAATCTTCCCCTCAAAAACAAACATTTTTCTTTATTTTGAACAATAAAACTGTAAGCTAATTAATAAATTGTTTATACTCGAAAAATGGTTTTCAATTCTATTTTGAAATATCGTTGTTTTTCACATTTTATCCAGTTTTCTTCTTCGTTCTTATTTTTATGTTGGAGTGTTCAGATGGCTAGACCAATATATGAGATGAACTGTGCAGTGGTTTCCAAATCAGGGAGCAAACCATATAGTTTTCTTTCTATTGGGGCCAGTGTCTTGTACGGGCCTCTTGGTATAGAGAGCATTCCTGGAGGACATTGTCAGCATTCTCTGGTGACAATCCACACGGGCAGATTTCACCGGTTTCAATTTTGAGCTTCGGTACATATGTTGCCCCAGTCCGCTGCGTCCGGTCCCGAGTCGAAAGACCAGACGCTGATCCTGTCGGGATAGCTCATAATAGGCATCATCTTTCTTGTGATTCGGATGAGAGCTTATCAAATGTTATTGTATAAATTAAAAATGTACTATCATAGAATTGAGAAACCTTGAGTTAAACATATTTTTTACTAGGGATTATTTAAGAGCGTAAATTACACTAGTGTTTCTTAGCTGCTTCCGAAAAGACAAATCAAGCACTGAACAGGTTTACGTTCTGCGAAACTTCGTAAAAAAAGCCTAGAATACCAACAAAGGACAAAAATTCAGTTTTGTAGATTTAAAAAAAAAAAGTTTGATAGCGTCCATCGGAATTACTCTGGAAAATAGCAAAAGAGTAAGGCATCTTGCAACAATTTGTCCAGATTTAGCGACATGTCTAAAGCAAATCAAGCTGTTCTCATAACAAACGGTGGAATTCTTCAACATCGATACGGATATGAGATTAGGGTGTATCTTATCCCCATTTCTCTTTCTTGTAGCCATCGACGATGTCATTAAACAGGCTGCATTCGGATTTCCATGGCATAAACCAAACCGAGTTGAATTTTGCAGACGACATAGCATTACTTTGAAATACAATTGAATGTATACACGAGATGACGGACAAAGACGCCCTCAACGTTATACTTATAGGGTGCAGGTTTCCCAGTTCCCGATCAACATTGGTCATTGTCACGTCAGTTTTAGAACCCCTGTAATATTTTGTGACTAGTAATCACTGAACCATTCCGTGCTTGTTCGCACGAGATTTTGTTTTTGGTCGGAAGTTGACCACGAGGTGGACGGCAGTTGATCTTGGACTCTCGTAGAGAGAGGTTGATTATGGATATCTTGTCCAGTGTAGTAATATATAGATATTAAGATTGATTTTGGAGTATATGTGATACCTGAAGTATTTTATTGGATTATAATTCACTATGTTTTGTGAATATTTCTTGATGGCTGGACTTGCCAATATCTGTTATTAATTATATTATATGTAATAAAAACTATATCTGCTACCAGTGAGTCAATTAATTATTTGGAATATTGTGGTCAGAGAGTTCAGCATGTTAGTGTTCTCACGCACTAGCAAATCTAGTGCGCGAGTGAAAGTATTTAAGAAGTCAAAAAATATCATAGTAGTACCAGTACAACACAGAGACATTCGCGTCTTCACGCCTACAACAAGAACTAGGCTGTGACATATGGTGGCCAGTATGTCTTAAATGACAGAACGAACCTACACTCTTTAACAAGTAAATCGTCGATCGTCTACATATAATCTGGCGTAGAAGTACAAAGGACTATTTTTCCAGTATGGCGGCAAAAACAATTGAACGGAACTTAGAAGCCTAACAAACGTTTCTGCAACAACAAGAAATTAACTCAGGTGACCTGGCTCCAGCAGAATCTCAAATCGATTCATAGATCTAATTACGTTACCATAGATCTAAAATATAACCAACTAGACTCATAATACAATATCAAGTTGAAGGTAACTTAGCTAGAAACTTCAGCTTACAGACTCATTTTGAACCAAGATTTGATGCAGATTGATGATAAACACTAGGCTCATGCATCTTAACTTTTAGAGATCTACTACTTCAACATCATCATACACATAATAGTCCATTTAATTAATGTGTATGACACTGAATACAGTTATGCCTGATGAGCCGCAATCTGGGTGAAAAATTACTGTAGCAATCTCAGAATCTGTCTGTGCTACAACCTGATGAGCCGCAATCTGGGTGAAAATTACTGAAGAAAATCCGAAGCAACCTGTCTGTACTAATCAAGTCCGACGTCATTCAAGTCGACTATTCATCGTGGTGTACGTCATTTGAGACTCACCTAATTATTTGTTCACTGTTCCAGTAACAAATAGTGGACACTTGGGCACGTGATACCACCATATCGTCTTAAATGACTCCTATCATCTTCTGTGAAGAACTCTTCCTAGCTTATACTGCTATTTGAGTCAGTCATTCACTGTTGGATTATCTTCTAGAAGCTCAAGCAATTTGGAGTATATATATATACTATTTCTCATTCTAGTCATTGTTGCCCATATGATTTGTACTAAGCCTTTATTGGATTACTAGTTACCAGTGTAATTAATTCTGTTTGGATTATTGAGCTCACTATTGGATATATTACCTTACTTATTTCAATGATTTATTCGATGATTGGAGTATCACTGGACAATGGATCTACACTAAGAGGATTGAACTTATCTACATCAGACTAGACTACAAAGCCCCTGTAAGTTTGAATAATAATTGTATGTACTGGTTATACATTGACATAATTTAAAAGTATCCAATAAATTGATGTTGACTATTGAAGATAGTCACTAGTGAGTAACCATTTACATTTTTCTTTTTTCTAAGTATTTGTAAGGGTGGCTGGAGAGGGACTATTTTATGACTTTCATAATAATAGGATCTATTAGGGAATATCCTATCTGTTCTTTTACCTTCAATAAGACCCAACGCGTTTGAGGTCATCCTTGTTGGTAGGGAGGTACTAGATCATATTGGGAAATATTTATAAGCTGTTTTAGTCTTGTTTGTGTACTTTGTCAGAGTATTCTGTTTGTATTTATATTGTTGTTTGTGTAAATCTTTGTATCTACATATCTGTAATTCTCCTGTCCTATTTCTTCTTTTTATTGATTTCTTTTTATAGCAGACTGTGTCTTCATTCATATTGTTTCTGTGTTTGTTTTTCTTTATACATTGTACATATATTTTTTACTTCTTATTAATTTAAATTTTTTTTTTTCTATTATAACTGGCATAAACAATAGCCATACATAGTTCATATTGAAACATACTTGAACTATTGCATTTGTGAAAAGTATTCATTTAATACATATAATTATTTGAATATATGATTATTAGGAGAGTTCATTGATCTTATATTTATTTTGTAAAAATATAGTGCATCATAACACACTCATTCTCCCAGTGTAATATTTGTAACATATAATATAATACTTGTAACATATTTTTTTTTGTGCAACTGTATATTTTGATTTACTTCTTTAACTACTACATTGATACATTAAGATTAACCATGGCATCATATGATAAAATTCTAGAACTTGTAAAAGTCATGGAACTAGAAGGGGAGGAGAAAAAGGAGTTTATCAAAAAAGAATTAGCAAAGGCAGAACAAGAAAAAAAAGAGGAAAGAGATAGGGCTGAAAAGGAAAAAGATAGAATAGAAAGAGAAAAAGAAAAATCAGATATTAAGGAAAAAGACATTAGAGATAGGGAAGAAAGAGCTGCAGAAAGAGCTCATCAAAAAGAACTAAAAGAACTAGAGACTAAGCAAAAAGAATTAGAGGCAAAACAAAAAGAAAGTCAGGACAAAGTAGAGTTAGCTAAATTAGAAGCAGCCAAAATTAATCCCAACATTATTACCCAGCAAACTACTAACAAACCATTCATTTCCAAATTTCATAAATTTAATATTAAGGAGGAGACATTAGAAAATTACATAGTTCAGTTTGAACATATTTCATCCACCTATAATTTAAACAATGAGGATATGGCAAAACATCTGCTGGCTAATTTATCTGGAGAACCCCTAAACATAATAAGCACACTCACAACTGAACAAAAAAAAGACTACATAGCTGTTAAAACTAGACTTTTGGAACATTTTGGAAAAAGTGAAGACTATTATAGAAAACTCTTTAAAAAAATTAAACTAAATAAAGATGGAGACTTCAATAGAATTATATTTGACATGAAAGCAAATATGCTTAAGTGGTTAGAACTAGCTAAATGTGACATTAAAGATCCAATTCAAATTTTAGACATGATCCTAATTGACAATGTACTATCTAATGTAACAGACTTAGTGTTTACTTTTCTTAAAGAAAAGAAGGTAAAAACAGAAACTGATCTCATTACTAATTTAAACCTTTTTAAAGATAGCCATCCTGGTCATACCATGGATAAAAGAGACCTACATCAATTACCCGCAACAGTCAGTACATCAAACAGTAATACTAATGATAGATTTATATTTTCTAACTCTAAGACTTGCTTTAATTGTGGCAAGAAGGGCCATGTTAAAAGCCAATGCAGACAAACTAATACTAGTAACTTTAGATATAGAAGTTACACTAATTACCATAACCCTAGCAACTACAATCAAAATAATTATAACAATCCTAGTAACAATAACAACCAATATACAAACTACAGATCAAACCAGAGTGCAAGCCCTAAAGAAAGAAGGAGCCTTAGAAATAGCAACTTCTATTACAATAATTATAATACTAACAGACAATCAAGGAGGGACACATACAATCATCAGTCTAACTACAATACTAACTATCAAAACAGAAACAGAAATAGAGGCAATAACAATAACAACATTATTAGAGTAGAAAATTTATCAGGATACACTAGATGGCAAACTATCATGAGAGAGTTTAGCAATGTTGCACATGTTAAATGGGTAGATATAAGAACTCAAGATAGATCAAATAAAATTGCATTTGTACACTTAAACACAGTAGAAGATTGTTATAGACTTATTAAAGCATTTGATAACAAGTTATTTAGAGGAAGATATATTACTGTAAACACTGTAAACTATGAAAATGTTTAACTTCATAATATAATTAGAAACTACTTGACATTTTTAAATCAGGTCAAGCTGACATTTTTTTCTGTAACTAGGTCATGACATATTTTTGTTACACTTGTATCATTTTATTGGGTCATGATGACATTTTTACTTTCCTTTGATACTATTGTACTATCATTTTTTTATTAACTGTGTATTACATATTTATTTATCACAATTTGTCAATAACATAGAATATCACAATAACTAGATGTGCTAATAATTTATATGGTTAGTAAATACAGTAATGTACACAAACACATTGTAAACAACAGTAAACTACTTGAACTGTTGACGTAAATTTTTTTTTTTTTTGGAAACTCACAAATGTAAATATTGTTGATTTTTTTCCAAGTGGTACACATTTGAATGTTATCATTTTTATGCTATTTTACTTTAAATACCACAGATGTGTGCTAGCAATAGCAATTAGAGACAATGTCACGGTAACCTTGTATAATGGTGACAGAACGTAAAGTAATACTGAACACAAATATACTTGTATAGATGTATGTAAATTTTTTTGAACTTCAATAAATTCACTTAGTGTGTCAAATGATACACATTGGTTGTGTTTATATCATAGAAATAATTTGATGTAAAATGACTTTAAATTTTATTTTTTTCTTCTCTTATAATTGAGATGTGAATGTATGTTAACAGGAGGACCACATAGCAATTAAACAATGCATTTGTTAATTAGTATATGGAACCATTCATAGTTAGAATGAATGACATAACATTAATATTTATGTATAATTGAGCAAGCAGTATTGAGGTGATTAATTAGATCAGCTTAAAATGAGTGAATAAGCTACTGGCAATATATATAGAACATTACTATCATATGTACTTTTGTAAAAGATTTTTTTCAAAAATCTTTTCTAGGGGAAGGGGCGTATGTCACGTCAGTTTTAGAACCCCTGTAATATTTTGTGACTAGTAATCACTGAACCATTCCGTGCTTGTTCGCACGAGATTTTGTTTTTGGTCGGCAGTTGATCTTGGACTCTCGTAGAGAGAGGTTGATTATGGATATCTTGTCCAGTGTAGTAATATATAGATATTAAGATTGATTTTGGAGTATATGTGATACCTGAAGTATTTTATTGGATTATAATTCACTATGTTTTGTGAATATTTCTTGATGGCTGGACTTGCCAATATCTGTTATTAATTATATTATATGTAATAAAAACTATGTCTGCTACCAATGAGTCAATTATTTGGAATATTGTGGTCAGAGAGTTCAGCATGTTAGTGTTCTCACGCACTAGCAAATCTAGTGCGCGAGTGAAAGTATTTAATTAAGAAGTCAAAAAATATCATAGTAGTACCAGTACAACACAGAGACATTCGCGTCATCACGCCTACAACAAGAACTAGGCTGTGACAGTCATGCAGATTTTAAACAAATAGTAAAGTTAACCTATTTAGGCAGTGTTATCTCAAGCGATGGAGATATATATCATGGTGTTGCATGTCGTATTGGAAAGCAAGAGCCGTCTTTCAATAAGTACGGCCTACCTGAACGAACAAATCAATTAGCTTGGAGATTAAAATCCACCTACTCAATAAAATCATTGTCCCAACGGCCATCTACGCTTCGAGTCGCGGAAGGTTGAAAAGAGGCTGAGTAATGATGGCTGAGAAGGATCCTACAAATCCTCCCGAGATAATTTTATCAGTAGAGAAATCTTTTGGCGACTGAACGTCAATTGACATTGTGAGACATATCATTAGACAAGACGAAACACGTTTTTAAAGTCAGCCTTAACATGAAAGCCGAAAAGAGGAAATAAAAAACATGGCCGTCCACGTCTAACCTGGTGTCACACCTTTGTAGAAGTCCTGAATTTCGTGGGCACCTGCTGAAAAGTGACTGTGAAAGTTGCCTTAAACTGATTTCCATGGAGAAAGCTTGCATCCTTATGCGTCGAATGGCGTGCGTGAGGCTTACGCCTATGTGTTTTTCAACACATTGCAGCAAAATAGGTTACGTTCACCACTCAACTGGTCAGATGTTTGGGGGAGTGCCTTAAATTCTCTCAAAGTTGTCCGGGGCAAAGCCCCGGGTGCCAAGCGTTTTCTACATTTCTGAGCCTCAGAAACTCCTTCTAGCGTCTACAACACATAATAAAGTAAAATAGAATTAAATTAAGAAGGGTTGGGACATCTTGATACTAAATTTTGAGAGAAATTCGAGGCAGTAATTTTTTTTAAATGTTGCATTTTGGAAAAGTGCATTTTTCCTACTTGGGTGTCACCCCTGGTGGGTGTCACCCTGTGCGTCCCGCACCCCCCACACCAGCCTAGTGACGCCACTGCTTTCAGATATTTCTATTTTTTATCTTTATAAAAATAAAATTCATTATTTAACAATGAATTTAACATGTAACTGTTATTAATGTTTTCCCATGTATTTTCTTTCTGGACAGATGAAATCGCTTGTGCGGATCCAGAGGCGTGTAAACAAATATGCGGCAACGCTGCTGGGTGCTCTAATATTGCGTATCCACTTCTGGTCCTTCGCAAAATGCCAATGGGTAAATTCGTCGTAGCACATGATACTGAATAGAAATACAAATTGAATTCATTTAGAATGAAGGAAATAAACGCTAGTGAGGATTTTCACAAATTGTGTTTTTATCACAGCTGTCTGCTTTTTGTTTACATTTTGTTTTTGTTTTTAAGATCCGGTCTACATTCTTTAATCAACACAATACAGGAATATAGAAAAAGAAGAGAAGGCGATGTGGAGAAGTGGGGGGGGATATAAAGGAAAGTAAGAAAGACGAAATTAAGGAAAAGAAGATTAGGATGAATTAGAAAAAAAAAGATAAATAAGCAATGTCTAGAACGCAGAGATCATTGTTTTCAATCAAATATTTAATCGCAAGACTAGCAGTTGATCTTCGTATCAGCTTTGCTTTATTCTCGCCAATTAGATGTCCATTTGTTTTTAAATAGTTTAGTTATGATTATGATTTTTTTCTATTTTTCCATATCTATTTTATTTGGGTTACCAACGAAAGAGTTAAGAAAAGTTTACAGTGCTAATCAAATACAAAACACATAACGTATCAACACTTTCAATAGTCTGTACACCAGATACAGTACGCCAAAAAAAGGCTATTTATAGCTATCCTCCATTTATGGGAATGTAACAACGGAATGCAGATAAAGAGAGAGAGAGAGAGAGACAGATAGAGAGAGAGAGAATGGTAAAGTAAAATTTGAAGACCAATTTCAATGGAGACATTAAAAGACAAGAAAAATAGGGATGTACCTGCATAACTTTTATGGCCTTCGTCAGAAATGAGATCAATGCATGGAGATTAGCTATGGTCGGAACGATGTCGACCACACATCAGTCCCCCCCCCCTTTCCTCCACACAGCTGATGTATACAAAGGGACGGCAAGTGCCGGTACAGTTTGGGGTCAGCGGCGTCGCAGATTCTGCCAGGGTGTAGCACACAGTGCTTCAAACTGCTTAAGGGTCGCCGGGTCCTTCTTCTTCTTCTTCTTCTTCGTTCTCATTGTTATGTTGGAGTGTTCAGATGACTAGACCAATACATGAGATGAACTGCGCAGTGGTTTCCAAATCAGGGAGCTCTCCATATAGTTTCCTTTCTATTGGGGTGATTTGGGGCTAATGTCTTATATGGGCCTCTTGGTAAAGAGATCAGTTTTGGAGGACGTGGTCTGTATTCTCTGGTGATACTCCACGTGGGCAGATTTCACTGTTTCCAATTTTGAGCTTCCGGTACATGTGTTGTCGCATTCTGTTGTGTCCGGTCCTGAGTCGAAAGATTAGACGTTGGTCTTGTCGGGATAGCTTATAGTAAGCGTCATCTTTCTTGTGATTTGGATGAGAGCTCGTCCATTTCTCATTTATTTTATTTACTATTAATTTCTTCAATTCTTCTGGATAGAGTGCAGAGTTTATTAGTGTGTTAGTTCTCCCACTCTTGGCGAGTGTGTCAGCCTTCTCATTTCCTTCTAGTTCTATATGAGCTGGGATCCATTGAATTACAGTTTTTTTGCTGATGTTGTTGAGCTTTGTAAGTGCTGTTTTGAGGTTATTAATATATGAGGAATCAGAGTTTTGCAGGCTTTGGAGGGTTGTTTTTGCATCGGTTAGTAAGACAATCTGACTGTGTGGGGAATTTGGATGATTTGCTAGGATGGTAGCAGCTAGTGCTAGTGCTTCCCTTTCTGCTCTGTGACTGTCAGAGAGCTCTCCAGTTGCAATAGATTTTTCTAGTTTTCCTCCATCTGGCCATTCGATAAGTATTCCAGCTCCTCCATTTGTGGGTTGAGCCATCTGTGTAAACTCTGATCCACTGATTGGTAGGATAATTGGTATGTAGAAAACAGTTCACTATTTTCTTGAGCTCTGTTGGTCTGTAATCAGATTTTCTATTAATGCTTTCAATATGGTCCCTTATAGTAGGAAGAGGGCTTTCGTCCCAGGGTAGAGATTCATTATAGTGTATCGAGGATTCCAGGGTAATTTTTTCAAGTTGGTGTTTCTTTTTTAGGTTTAGAGATTCCTGTATGAAATTGGTCCTTTTGAGGCGTATTTTGGTGCCAGTTTTATGGATTTTTGTTCTGAGTGGGTGCCTCTCCATGGTTTCCAATTTAGTGAATTGGGAAAGGATTTTTTTTTCTCTTCTTTCATCCATAGAGATCAGGGCAGCGGTTTCCTCCTTAGCTCTTATGGGTGTTGTTTTGATAGCTCCTGTCATTATCCTTAGGCCAATATTTTGAACCTTGTCTATTTTTCTTAGGTTGGTTTGGGCTGCTGAGCCCCATGCTGTGGCACCATATTCTAATACAGGTCTCACGTAACTGGTATAGGTCTTTTTCAGGATGTTGTGATTTGCTCCCCAATCTGAGCCAGCTAATTTTTTCAAGAGGGATAGTCTCTGGATGCCTTTACTCTGTGTTTTGCCTATTTAGCTTTTCCAGGTTAGTCTCGGGTCATAGGTGACTCCAAGGTATGTAGGGCTGTCATTTTTTTCTAAAGCTTCCTTATCTAATGTTAATTTTATTGTTTGCTGTTTTGTTGACAGTGAGAATATGGTATATGTGGTCTTTTTTGTGTTGATGGACATGCCCCAGTCTTTGGACCAATTATTGAGTATATCGAGAGCATCTTGTAATCGAAATTTCGATGTTCCTACATATTCTTCTGTGCTAATTAAGGCAAGGTCATCTGCATACATGCTGCTTTTAACTTTTCTTGGTAGGTTTTGATTTAGATCGTTTATGAATATTAGGAAAAGTGTTGGGGATAGGACTCCTCCTTGGGGGACACCATTTTTTATACCCACTGTGTGGCTTCTTTGTCCTTGCATGCAAACTAAGGCTTTTCTATTATTTAGATATTCCTTTATCCAGTTGTACATTCTGTGGGATATGTGATGCTGGATTAGTTTGAGCAAGAGACCTTGTTCCCAGACTTTGTCAAATGCTTTTTCTAAGTCAACCCACACAATTGTTGTTGGTTTCTTTTCTTGAAAGCCATCTTCTATTTCTTGTGTGATAAAGGCGATTTGATCTTCTGTTGATCTGCCTTTTCTAAAGCCAGCCTGGGCTTCAGTGAGTAGGTTATTTGACTCAAGGATCCATGTCAGCCTTCTATTTATCATTCTTTCCATCAGTTTGCAGGAACAGCTAGTGAGGCTGATGGTGCGGTAGCTATCCAGCTTGTTTCTTGGTTTGCCGTGCTTTAGTATAGGGATCATAATGGCTTTTTTCCAGATGTTTGGAATTCTGCCAGATTTCCAGCTGGCATTAAATATTTGTAGCAGTTTTCTTTTGGCTTGAGGACCCAAATGAAGAAGCATGTCATTAGATATTTTTTCTGGGCCCGGGGCTTGTTTTGGTTTGAGGACTTTTAGGGATTCATCAAGTTCCTTCATTTTAAGATTAGTGGTCATTCCCAAGGAGTAAGCTGGATAGTTTTCTTTGATTCTATCTTGGATTTCTGAGTTCACATCTTTATTTCTACTTTCACTGATTTGTATTTGTCCTACGCTTTGGAAAAACTTAATGAATTCATTTGCTGCTTTTTGGCCTTTCAGGGGTTTGTTGTCCTTTTCTATTACTATAGGAGTTGTTCTGTTTTCTTCCTGGTTGAGACATTTGGCTATACGCCAGAGTTTGTGGCCGTCTCTATCTACGTTTAGCCGTTCTGTTTTTTCATGCCAACTTTTTCTCATGGCGGAAAGGTAATTTTTCCTGAAAACTGCGTTAGCTGCTTTTAGATTTATGTTATTTTCTGTACAAGGGTTATTTTCTACTGTGTTTCTGGCTTCAATGGTGGCATTGTGGAGTTGTTGAAGGTGATCAGACCAGTTTGGAATATAATCTTTTCTTGCTCCTCTAGGAATTGATTCCTTAGCTGCTAGGAGGATTGCTTTGGAGAAAGGTGAGTATGACTTATTAACCTGATTTGATTTGCAGTTTATTGAAGTTGTGTATAGGTCTGTGAGCTTTGAGAATAGGTGCCAGTTGGCTTTTTTGTAGTTCCATCTGGGGATGGTGGAGTTTTCTGATATTTTGAAGGAGCTATCCATACTGATCAATATGGGTCTGTGGTCACTGGTGGCTAGCTGGTCTGCAACTTCTCTGGTGCACTTTTTGGATAAGTTGTCAGTTGCAAAGGCTAGATCTGGAGTGGTTGATGTTAGCCAGGCTCTTGAGAAAAATGTTGGTTTATCCTCAGGTTTGTTAAGTAGGATAAGTCTGTTCTCTGCTTGCCATTCTTCAATTTCTTCTCCCCTGGCATTTAGGTCTGGGTATCCCCAGCTCTGAGAGTGACTATTCATATCTCCCAAGATAAGACAGTCTTCTTGGTCAGGTATTTGTATGTGATCAATCTCTATTTCCTTGTCTGGTGGGAAGTAGCAGTTAAATAGATTAATATTTCCATCTGGAAGAATTAGCTTAGTTCCCATTATTTCTGATTCTGAGGAGTTGGCCATAGTTATGTCTGTGGTAGGGATATCATTTTTAATGAGGGTGAGGATTCCTCCTTTGGGTCTGATTTCTCTATCTTGTCTGATGCAGGTGTCGCCTCTAATGGAGAAACGAAGATTACTGTTCAAATGAGTTTTTTGGATGCAAGCTACATCTATTTCTTTCTCATGTAAAAATATTTTTAGAGCTTCTTTTTTCTTTTGGATGCCCTCTGCGTTCCATTGTAGGATTTTTAAACTTTTGGTCTTGGAGTGTTGGCCAGTAGTATTTACTTTCTTGTCCCTGCTCCTGGCTCCACAGGCAGAGATAGAAGAACCGGGTCCTGATTTTATCTTATCTTATCTTATCAAATATAGACGTTACTTCAAAAAAGAAGATGATTACGTCCTACGCGTCATGCATCTAGTCATGCATGCATTTTTCCTCAGGGTTGACTCCCGAAACCTTTTCCATCTTTGGGTATAGCTGCAAGGCGGCAGAGGTTTAAGTTAAGTTTTGGCCAAACTTACAAATACAAAAAGACAACGTAATAAATACTCAGAAAAACTTTTTAAGACACATGACGTAATTATCTTCTCTTTCGAAGAAACGTCTGCAAGATAAGACACTTCAGAACATTGTCAAAGAATTTCGAACTCAGTTTGTGGTTATGGGCTTGCAGGTGCCGGGAAGGGAAAGAGGACATAGCTGCTGGTTTGAAAGCTAAACACACTCATTGATAGATCCCAAATTGGTTGCCTTGTTAAACGATCATTAATGAGTTATGTCAAAATTATAGAATACATTTCTATTAATCCCCGAAGGCTTACGTGGCATCATGCTATCAGCGTTGCTGGCAGCTCTCATGAGTACATTGACCTCTGTCTTCAACTCTGCTAGCTCTATGGTTACCATGGATCTCTGGAGACGCTTTAGAAGAAGAGCTCCACAACACGAACTGATGATAGTAGGCAGAGTTTGCGTCCTTGTTCTCATTGGTGTGAGGTAGGAAAAAAACTTTCTCGCTATGTTTCAAGCACAAAGTTAATGAGAAATATGTAAATATTTTTGTATTTAAGTATTACATTTGTGTCAATGATGCTACAAAATTTAAAATTATTTTTTTTAAATTTTCCAAATAGTGTGCTGTGGATACCCATAATGGAGAACGCCCAAGGGGCCAACTGTGGACATATTTACAGACTATGGCATCATGTGTTACGCCTCCTTGGTGTTGGGTTTTTCTTATGGCTTTAATGTGGATAGGAACAACTGAATGTGTCAGTATTCTGACTTTAATTAGTTAATTCAATTTGTTAATTAGCTTTGGTTAGAGCAAGTGGAACCCTTAACTCAAGAGAATATAAAGAAACCATAAAAGCCACATTTGACCAGAGTTGAGTAACACCATTATTTAAATTATCGTAAATTTGAGACATGGTGCCCAACTTTCTTGCAGTATTCCAGCACAACAATGGTTTGATTAACATTTTCCACAACGGTGGATTGGTCGTAGAGGACCAATGGAATGATTACATCTCCAGCCCTCATGATATTGTCTTTTGGCTATGGAGTTATATCAAAGATCGAGTTTATGCAATCCATAACATTTATACAACGCTCAACGAACTTGAAGAATCAAATTTCATAACAATTAATAAACATAAATCAAGAAGTCGTCGTAAAGGTTAATCAAGCTTCAAGAAACGAGGCAATCTCTGTTTGAAGCACCATGGTAAACATTTTGACCTGTTGCTATAAAATTGCTTTTTATTTGCTATTATTTGTTACATTTTCTGTATAGTCGTTTATACAATCAAGTTTATCCGGTGTTTTTATCAGTACTTTAAAGAAAAGCACGATTTAAAAAAAAAGGTGGACGAACATCTTGAAGCAGCAGATTGGTGTGTGTCACTTGTTAGCACTAATGGCTCACCCACATTATTTGAACTACGCAACATTGATTCTTTGATTATGTACGTTTCATTAGTCTTACGGCATTCATTCCATTGACACCATCTAGGGCGCTTTCTGGGGTCTAGTTATCAGCACCATTGTTGGTTTGACGAGGATGGTCCTCGAATTTGTCTACATAGCCCCCAATTGTGGCAGCTTTGAGGAAGACACCAGGCCAGCTATTCTCAAAGAAGTTCATTTCTTACACTTCGCCATCATTCTGTCGAGGATTTCTATCATTTCTACAGTCATCATTTCACTCTTCACTGTCAGGAGATCACCAGAGAAAGTGAATCTGTCCAGATATAGCAATAAAGTATTATTCATTTGGATGTTCGTTCCATTAGAATGTGTTTGTTTTAAATTATTTACAGGAATGGAGGGTGGGCGGAGTATGTTTTTGCTGGAGTGTTTGAGTGGTGTTGGTATGTGTGTACGAGAAAGGCTGCATTTAATTAAATTACCGCATTCCAAAAGCTGTATTATGTCTTTAATCCACAATATGCTATAGGATCATCTTAACTAAAAAATTAGACGTGTTTTGAATGCAACTAAACTTTTAAAACTTTTTAAAAAAATGTTTTAAGCCTATTTATATTTATGGCCTAATAATTTTAACTATGATTTTTTTTTCCAGTTATTTAACATAAAGAAGACATCACCAAACCGTCAAATTACAAAGAAGTCGGTGATACTATTGATTGTATATGGCTCCTTCTGTCTTGAAAGAATGGATACGCTCAGATGAATTATTGGTCTTTGTTGACTAAACAAGTCGATTTTTGAACTGCAAACTTTGCAGTTGCATGAGTTCATGCGTGAGAAAGCATCTTTTTAAAACAGTCGGATAGGTCTCTTTACTCTCTGCGAGGTTTTGTACCAGCTCGCACAGTCTGTTTTCATGCTGCCCGATCTTTGGCAATGTCCTCCCATATACTTACATTGCTGACTGTAATCCTGAGATTCTCCTTGCTGACATCTCTTGAAGTTACTTTTGGGTGTTCCTAAGGTCTGACTCCCTCGACAAGCTAACACATTAAATGATGTTTTGGGGGATTCTTCCATTTACTTTTGCTGGGGACAGTTGACCCCAGGTAGGTAGATTGTCTTTATTACCTATACACATTTCTATAATGAGGATGCACATTTTATTATAGGCTCGGATGAGCTGTGGTGTCACATATGGATCAAAGCTATTTAATCTTCCTCTCTACTGTGAGCAGATGAGCATCCTCCTTTTCTTGGACATCAATGTCCTACTTTTATAAAATTATTTCGATCTTTAAATAATTAAATAATAATTGTTCTGTTATTAATATTTCTGAAACTTTTGATTAGTGAATGCTTTTTTTTCTATTCACTACTACCTGTTAAAAAAAATCAAATCTGCTTTTTTTAAATGTGTTTTACAATAATTGTTTACTTTACAAAAAAGTTTGAACATTTAGAATTGAAATGTTTTCTATCTTCAAATCAGCTCCGTCGAGTGACATTGTGAACTCGCAATGACCCACTTGACCCCGAGGAAACTGAGTCAGAAGATGATAATGGTGTCTAAGATGTCAATGAGGAGACAAAGAAATGAGAACGTAAAACTCTTTGGCAGAAGTAAATAGATTTTGTCGTTGAGAAAAAGACAACGTGCACACTTTTTAATTTGTTTGTTTTAGCGAGGGAGAGAGAGCATAAGGGTTCCCCCACCCCACTCCGAGTTCAATGTTATTTGCATAAATCACCTTTTCATTCATAACATTTGAAGGAATTCTTACAGGCTATAAAAGTCTTCCATTACAAGGCGAGATGATAAGATCTGTCTAGTTTTGAATGGCACACTACAAATTGCTCTGTGAAATGTTGAGTATAGAGACTACGGGCCTACCGTGGCGTGGATCAATAAATATGTATTATTTTCTATATCTTTTCCAGGTGTAGCGTCTGTCAAGAAGAGAAACATTGGTCGATTGGTGTACAACTGGTTATGCGGTATTGATAATAAACCAAAAACAAAGGACTCTAACTCTCGAAGATAAAATTTTCATCAAGAAAAAAATGACAGATATTGGAGAAAATCCTAGAGCCTAATTTGTTTCTGCTGTGGCTGCGGTGACAACATTATTGTTAGGATTATTTGCTTAAAGAATGTAACATGTTCAGTAGAAGTCTGCAACAAGGGTGGAACAATAAAGTAGAAAATGTTGGGATTTTTTTTTTCAGACAATTTGATAAGTTTGAAACTTTCTTGATGTATGATACCATTGATTTTCTTACAACAATTATGTTAGCTTGTATCTTCTAAGTATCTTATTCACTTGAATCTTAATCATGTTTGATTGTATCTTCAATCATGTTAGCTTGTATCATGTTAGCTTGTATCTTCTCAGTATACTTAATAATGTGTGTGTTACCATGTATCCTATAAGTATCATGTTAGCTTGTATCTTCTAAGTAATGTGAGTTACATTCTGAGGCTAATCACTATTTAATACACTGGTGTTCAGAAAGTATTAAGATAACATAGGCAACAATAAAAATATATAAATAGCAAATATAACACATAAATACCATAAGCAAATTGTTTTAATTTTTTTTCATTCCAGCATGTATAAAATATATATAATACATGAAACATTTCAAAGTTGATTTAAATTAATGTTAGCAGCATTGATCTCCACCAAGTTTCTTAATGTATTAAAAAAACAACAACCTGCAAGTTAGACTGAACATAGAACTTACACAAGGCAACTCAAATAGGTTTACAAAACAGTTTCAAATGTTGTAGGGGATTTCTAAAGTATCCAAATGCTTTGTGATCTATTACTTTGTGGCCTATAATACACCTTCCAGAATATATAATAAAATAGTACTGTCATATCAATTATTACATTTGTGTGATCAGCCACTTAGTGGAAGTGATAATTTTAAAGTAACCCAGTTAAAGTAAAATTGCCAAAGATTCTATTTGAAGACACAAAAAAAAATAAAAAATTAATGATTTCTAATTATTTTGGGTTGCATGGCAGCTGAGTAAAGCACTTGGCTTCTGAACCAAGATGTCCCCCGAGTTTAAATCTTGGTAAGGATTATGATTTTTAGCTTAAAGATTGTAACTATGTCCCTGAGTTAACCCTAGTGGTTACCTGGCTTTAGTTGGAGAAAGTAAAGGAGAATGGTCGTTAACCATTAGACAAAGAAACAGATGATCTTTACATCTGCCCCATAGATTGCAAGGTCTGAACGGACATACTTTTTCCTTTTTTTTTTTACTAATTATTTCGCATCAAGATAAACCATAGTTAGTGTTCTCATTTTCATAAAAAAGAAGGATTGAAAAGAATAAATAAAACCAAACTATTTTCAATTTAGAAATAGAACTTCACTTTTTAGATTATAAATAGACATTTTGAAATGACAAAATGATGTAACAATCTTGAACTTTATAAGTGCTTGTGAGATGGAGATGGCAATACTAAGATACACTGTTTTTAAACAAAATAATTATTACAGTGTTTTATTCTACATATCAAACAACATATATACTCGAGTCTCAGGTTCAAACAAAAAAAAGTCAATATCTTGCATTTAAATACGATTTTGAAAAAAAAAAATTTACAAAACTTTTCTCACACAAATAGTTTTTTAATTATAATAATAAATAAGTTGCAGCGTACAGGGTTTAAAACCCTGGAATATCCAGATGTTATGTTATGCTATTCATGTTTTGGATGCTCCTTCAGATTCTGAAGATAATTAGACATCAAAAAGATAATTACATCCTAGCCCATACCTCCCACAGGATGATGACAGGATGGCACTGAACAGCAATCCAGAACACATACCATAAAACCAGGCAGCCATCTATAATTATTAATATACATGATAACTCTTTAGTGATAGCTAGATACTCTTTAAATTGAATTGTATAATGGCTGACTGTACATTACATCTATTTATTGTTGGCTTGTTAATGACAGTTTTCTTTTGGTGATATGTCTGACATTACAGCTTTTCTTGATAGGCTATAAATTAGGCATTTTTAACATGATTGTAGTCAAAGCCTTAAAATTTACAGACCATACAAAACAACAATTTAATGGTGAATTCCATTATAGTTAATTTATAACACACATTAAAACATTATTTTTTATGCCAAAGCAAATACTATGATTTGCTGTATTAACAAATATATACAAGAATATAAGTCAAAATATCTATATTTTTATTATCAATAATAAAAAGTAACATTAAACAACTGCATTAAAGCTGAACAGTGAATAAAACACAGTAAGGCACCAAAATGTTCACCCACAAAACTAATTTTCATATTTATATGATTAAAAATAAATACAAATTGAACACTTGAATATTAAGCAGAATCTTTCTTTATACATTTGGTATTTTTCTAATTGTTTTGATAACTTGTAGAGCAATAGCTATGTCATATAACAGTTACTATAATTTTAATGTAATGAAATATATTTCTAGTTTACAGCTATTATAAACCATTAATTACTAATGGGAAAAAAGGTAATCAAAAAGGCTAAGTGTAAGTAATGTACAACACTTTATACTATTTTAAACCCAAAATTTAAACCCAAATTGTCTAATCAATGATGATTAAAAATAATAGATCAAAGAATGCCATAATAAAATAAATCTTTTTCAACAACGTATTTAGCCAACTTGTTACATAATGTTTGAGATGAAACATTCCATTTTCAACCAAAAATTTTAATTACTAAAATGGTCTTCTGAAAGAACTTTCTCATGTAATAAATGTTTGTAAATATATAAAGTGCTATCTGCTTGCTTCAAATGTATATTTCAATTTACTTTTGAAAATTCCTTCAGAAATGAAGATTATTACGTCATAGTTTAAACCTCTTGGTTAGAATGGATTTGGGCAGGGTTAAAACTAGGAGCAACATGATGACAAGTGATAGAATTTAGTTATTTAGATCTGTTTGATAAACTTTGATGATTAATAGATCAATTTTATAATTTATTTGGAGAAAGATTAGAATGCAAAGAAAGAATTTGAATTTGAAACCTTCTAATTAATTTTTTTTCTGCATTAAGGATTTTGGAATGGGAAGGGGGAGAGGGCTAGAAATGATTGCCCCCCTCCACACACACACACACACAAATTACAAAGCATGCATTAAAAATTAGTCAATAATTTAAATTATCAAAAAAATCCGCAGACGCAGAAGGAACAGTTCTGAGACACAGTAAATATCAAACAAAAAGGGGGAAATGATATAGTTTTCCCCTAAAAATAAATTCCTACATTTACCAAAGAGTATGATCATAGTACAAATTCCATGCAAGGGGACCAAATCCCTCTAAATTCTATGCAATATGTACTTATGCCCACCCTTTTCACCATTTCAATATCATTACAGCCTCTAAGTTTCAAGCTAAACAATGTTCTAATAGTTCTCTCAATGAAATACTTATATTTACATTCATATAACAAAATATATTTTTTTATCTGCTGCTCCCATTCCTTTTTAAACTATTATGCTGCATACAAAGAACATAAACAGTCTTTCTGGTTTAAAAATTTGATCTCATCAAGAACTATAAAGCAGCACCTTTCTTCTTGGCAAACCCAAAAAATGTCCTTGTCCCAGTGCTGGACGTGTCTGATGTGTTTTGCTCCTCTCCTATTGTACTGTATGGACTGAAGAGATCACTGTCATTGTCATTCATTGTTTGAATTTTGGTATAATGCTTGTAGGTAAATGGTTCTTTGTAAACAGAGAAAGCAAATTAAAATATTATTAAAACTAAACAAAAATTTTATAAATTACATAAATTTAGAAAGAAAAGCTTATTACATCCTACGTGTATTCAAGTGTCAATCAAGTCATGCATGTTTATCATTGACTTAAATTCAGCCAGGAGGTGTGAACCCAACTCTAATGTGTACCTGACATTAGTTGGGGAAAAAGTAAAGGTGGTTGGTCGTTGTTTTGGCCACATAACACCCTCATTAACCGTGGGTCACAGAAAGAGAAGACCTTTACATCATCTGCCCTATAGATTGCAAGGTCTGAAAGGGGAACTTTACTTTTTTTTTAAAATTCAGCTAAGTTGATGGTTTTCCTGGCTGATTCAAGCTATCTGATGATGGCCTGGTTGTGTGGTATGTACGTTGGACTGTCATTCACACATTGTTAGACCCTGGCAAAGCCTGCAATACTGCTGTACCCTAACAGTTTCAGCACTTGCCATTCCTTTGAACAGATCAGCTCTATGGAGGGGGGGGGGGACTGCTGTGTGAGCAACATCATTCCAATGGTAGATAATTCCCAGGCATTCAACACATGATGATGCATGGTCACTATAGGATACCATATATAAAATTGTGTTTTATATGTTAGAATGTATAAATCCCAGACAGCTTTGTAATAAAAACCTTTCATATTCAAATCAACATGAATTGATACTTAAGTTTCAGGTTTGAGTTTATTTTTAATACCTCTGTATATCTTTATGTACTGGTAACTATTATTACATCAACATTATTCCACTTAGCTATTGATTTTACCTGGTCTTATTTCCCCTGTTTTATATTTGCTGATAAAAGCTTGAATGTCTGTTACAATATCACACTTTTCTAAAACTTCTCTAACAGATTCACAAGACTGAAAAAAAAAAAAGAAAACCAACACAACAGTTAGGCTTTAGAAGGTTTTATAGTTTTTACATATTATTACATTTGCATCTTACAAATGATGAGCTCTTAAAAAGATCAACAAAAAGTTAATAGAAATATCTAGTCCTTAAAGATTACATATTAAATATGTTTCATTTGATTATTCTTATATTCTTGCAAATTTTGGTAGCTGACTGCAGAACTAGAGAGGAGGATCCTAGCAATGGAATTGATATCAGATAGATTCTAGGTATCAAATATAAAGACTGCATCACAAACAAGGATATCAGATAAAGGATTATTACAGCATTGGACCCCATGGTGACCTGCTAACTATTGTCAAAAAACACAAACTAAAACTCTTATACCCACATCACAAGGTCCTACAATCAGTGAACAGTACCAGGAAAAGAAGAGGAGGAAGGCAGAAAGTGACGGGAAGAGAACATAAAAAAAATGGACTGACTTGTCATTGAAAGAGATTCTATCCAAGGCTAAAAACAGAGAAATCAAGAAAGATGGTTAAAAGATCCTTTGTGGTGCCCCAACAATCCAATAGACTAAGGGACAGGTTAGGTGAGTTTCTTGTTATTCACCTTCACCTTAGTCTTAGTTTGTTCTTGTTATTAATGATTAGTAATTCAGATTCTTAAAAAACTTAACATTAAATTCTTGACTTTACTGTAAAATGGAAAAAAATGAAGCTAATTTAAATTGATTGTAAATGAAAAAAAAATATACCCGATCTATATCTAGTGCAAGTTGTGAGTCTATGTTAGTGGTATCCCAAATTTCTTGTCGCATAAATTTTATCCTTTCCTCATCCATAGTTTGAATCGACTAAAAAAAAAGTGTTTAAAAAAGGACATTATTCACATCATTTACAAAACTTTGCAAACTCTTATTTTGAAATGTAACAAACCAGCTCATAATGTTAAGCTCTAGGTGATATTACAAACACAGGAATAATTGTGAAAAAAATATGTAAAAGAAATTCTTAATCAACCTGGCAAGCACTGATCATTTCATTTTCCCAAAGTATTCGGCAATCTTCCAAGACCATTACTGCACTCTTATATTGGGTATCTATAAAGAAAAAAATTCATAAAACTTTTTATCTTTTTATATGCAAATAAAAACTGTTTAATATCTATTAAAACTAACTATCCTCTAAAACAGTGGTTCCCAAGCTTTTTTGTCTCATAGACCCCCTTACCATGCGATCTACGGTAGACCCCCTGATTAACTTATATTGCTTTTTTTGCAAATTTACCTATTCCATTTTTTAAAACTTATTTCTAACTGAAGTGAGTTGAAGTATGAACAAGTTATTTTAAGCTAAATTTGAAGTAAGAGAGCTCTATCTTTTTTATTGATAAAATTCAAATTTGAACCAATTACAATAACAATATATATTACTGGGATCACCAAACACACTGGAAAAGTTTTTTTTTTTTGTTTTTTTTTTCAGGTTCATCATCATTTTCTAAGGATATTATGTTTCATATAGGAATTTGTTGTTCTATGAAGTAGTCTTTAAACATTACTGGTATATGATAATTAATTTTTTAATTAGCCCTAGTATCATTGTTAATGTTTTTGCAAAGAGCAGTTTCTCGTGCATTTCTTTATCTTTCACGTCTGGCTCAAATATGGGTCAGCGGAACTGTTTTCATTAAGAGGAGAAGGGGCGAAGGCAAATAACAGTCAACTAGACCAGTAAGCTTCGAGCAGCAAGGGCTCATTAGCCTTCCCTTGCAGCACACCTAGTAGATGGAAAACTGAATTCAAACCTCTGCTGCCTTGCAGCTATACCCAAACATGGGAAAGGTTTCGTGGGTCAACCCTGAGGAAAAATAAGGAGCCGGCATTCCTTAGGCAGTTTGCATTACACAGCGCTACACCCTGTGAGCGCCTGTTATGCCGCTGATCCCAAACTGTATATGTCGTTTGCAAAGAATTACATGAGAAGCTTTTAATGTTATAACTAATATCATCAATGTACACTTGAAATGTATTGTTGCTTAAATAGTAATATCAGAAGTAGGTTTGTGTAAAACATTTTAACTACTTCAATGGCTGGTAAAATCAATGTTTTACCTATAGTGTTTTCCATATTTGGCTATAAGTAAAGAGATATTGTAAGATGTTCACAAACCATCATCTTCTCTATATGATGTTGAAGAGAAATTTTGTAGGTTCATTTTAAACTTTATGTTTGAGAGTTCAAAAGTTTTACAAATATTTCTTTTTATCAGGGTGGCATCATCTCAAATGATCCTCTTGTGTAATTAGTTTCATATTGTCATAAAAGTCACATAAACAACTGCTTGTCTGACAAGGATGGAATGAATCGCAGTTTTAAATAATCAACCTGTACAATCTACATTTCTTTTTGTTAAACATAAGTTACATGTAGACAAAAATTAAGCTATTTAAATCAGTATTGAAATTAAATACAACAGTTTTTTGCTTCATTAGCAGGATAAATATTTAAGGTACAAATCATATATAACTATATTAAATAATTACATTAATGGGATGTGAAAATTAAAGTCACAATCTGCTTAAATGAAATCCATGATCATAGACACCCAATTTATTTTTTCACTTTCGTAGACCCCTTGAAAGTCGTTGTAGACCCCTGGGGGTCTATATAGACCACTTTGGGAATCACTGCTCTAGAATTATGTTTATGTATGTATGTTAAAGTTAAGAAGAGTAAATATAACAAAAAAGAGATTCTCATTTTAATATATTAATTTGTGCTATATTAAAATACCTGCTTTTTCAGCATCCTCTGTTGCTCTAGAAAATCTACTCTTTGCCTTTGAGAATAAACCAAGAAAAACATAACTTTGAAAATAAAGACTTTCTACATGTCTAGATTAATATTAGATTAAATACTTTTTGGAGTTGACCCTTCAGCATTGATTATTTCTTAAATGTACATTTCAAAGAAAGTCTAATCAGAACAAGCAAAAAATAAAAGAAAACTTAAAAAAAATCTTTCCTAAAGGAGAAAAACTCTACCCTTAAAACTATATCTACCTATAATGTACAGGCTATTTCCCTTATTCAATAACAAAATAATTAATTGACTATGTAATTTTGTTTATTGATACATGTTTTGTTGGTACAATAAATAATTGTTGACAGTATTAACTTGATCAGAGGGAGGGGAAAATAGCGTTAACAATTATTTAAGGGGACTAAACCCAACAAATTTAGTCATATCTGTGAATACTGAAGTATTAGTTTCCCTTGTTGCTTTTTAACAAAATAATGAATAAAGTAGGTTAAGTTCCCCTTTCAGATCTAGTGAATTGCTAGTAATTAATTGTCTAATTGTTTGTTTTTTTCATTGATTCATCTCTTGTCTGTGTCAATGAATGTGTGAAGTTTCAGCTTGATCAGAGAATGAGTGTGGTAGAAATAACATGTACACACTTTTTACCAGACAGACAGACAGAGTGAGTTGATATAAGCTTTGTAAAAAAATACCAACCTTAAAACTAAATAGCTTATAATATAGATTATATATATAATACAATCTTAATGTCTATCCTACTTCACTAAGTAAATCTTACCTTCTCAATGTCTTTTGGTACTGACACTTGGTTCATACTTGTTTCTTTAAATGCAGCTTGTGCTATATCCCTCTCTGAACATTTTTTTACATAAAGTTTCTCTGACTAAATGATAAAAAAATGTTTCATGATTGTTTCAATTACAGATTTTATTTCTTCTGCAAAATTTGTTAGAAGAATAAAGGTAAAAATGTACAAAATAAACTTGTAACTAATAAAAAATACAAACATTTCATAACTGTAAATAACTAGCTTTCAAGAGATTTTAAATGTTTTATATTTTCTATCAAAAATTTTTATTTGCTTTTTTTAAAATAAAGACCCCTCAGCCAAAGGAAGAACAAAAAGACTTGCATAAATTAACCAATAGGAAATTGCTAAAATAAAAGTTCAATTGAGAATACATATAAAAAAAAAATAATAATAATAGTAAACTAATCAAAATAAATTCTGATCTTAAACTTAAAGATTCAATGCGTTTGATTCACTTGAGATTAATAAAATCAAAATTCAAATAGTTTGGTCTGTGTTTGAAAATGCTCGTGCTTCCCATGAGGTTTTAGTGAAACACTCAGTGTTATCAACAGAAATAGCAAATGAAAGAGTGAATCTCCTCTGTCATGGTCAAAAAGGAAAATTATCTCAGTCTTAATAAAATTCAAACAGGTAGTTTTATCCTATGGCTGTCCTGGCTTCATTAGATCTGGACTTCTTTTTTTTTTATTTCTATGTTGTCACATATCCTATTTGCCTTGAGGCTAGAATCTTCACAGCATGATGTGCGATCTTGGGATTTTTCTAACTTAGTCATTTTTATGGGAGAGCTTTGGTTAGCTTTATATTTTATGTTTTAAAGCGACTACTCAGACTACGAAAGGCTGGACGCATTATGCACATGTTTGTTAATTAACTTCCTGAAATATTGTATTTTATGGGCATTGGAGCAAATATGGTGTTGTCAATTTCATAACATAGAGATAAAAGTCATGATTCTGTATCCATCCAATCGTCTCGATGGTCCCGGGTTCAATACAGTTTAGGATGTAATAATTTTTATTTCTGAATGAACATCCAAAAAACTTAAAACAAACATAAACAAAACCAACAACTAAATGCCAGTTAGTATATGAGAGAATAGTGTCACAAAATCAAAATCCGACTAACATGTGATTGGTGATATTTGCAGCAGTGTAGCAATTGTGTTTGTGGCATACCAGTTGGTACAATATATATTTACATTGGCTGGTTATAGAAAGATCTTTAAGAGAACTACAGATTTGTACAACTGTGAGTTGCACGCTGAGAAATTGTGCTGAATTACAGTTTACTAACACCTGTCCATTAATCTGAGTAATCTCTGTTGCACAGCATACACTAAAACTGATGTTCTCAGAGAGACTCATCTACAACGATAGTCTTACTTCAGTTAAGCTCTTAGCTGTTTTAGAATGATATTGCAGTAAACTAAAAGCATCAGAAAATCTGTTGGAGGCTGTTGACAAACCCTGCTTTGAGAGGATGGACACAGAACAATCAGTGCATTGTCACAACCCGCTTGAAGGCTGAAACTGTTCCTAGGGCAGTGCTGCTATGTGTGAGTCAGTATCCCCCCCCCCCCGACTTTTTAAGCAAAGATCATGTAATTTTTTAGCATCTTCTTTTATTTAAGTTCTTTAAAAACAACTTTTAACCAAGTATTTAAACACTGAAATTAGACCACTGAAAGATGAAGACCCTAAATTTCCCCACAATATAAGTTTGGATTCTAATGTCCTAAGACTGAAATAAATCATAAGTGAAGTCATATGGCTAACATTAGTTAGAAGTGTATACATCGGAAAACTGACATTAGAAGTATATACAAGCCTCTCAATAGTTAGGTTATATGTCATAAAAGTATCTTTAGTTAGACACTTAATGTCATAAAACTGTTACTAACTTCTTACCTGTACAGTAATTTTCAACTGAGAAAGTTTTGAATTCTGTATCTTATTTAAGTTGTCTTCACACTAAGTTTTTGTTTTTTGGTTGGATAGGGAGAAAATAGTAAAAATAAAATAAAATAATGACAAAAAGTTACTTTAAAAGTTGACATTGCAGAGTTCAAGAGAGTTTAACTTTAAGAAAGCTATTTAAAAAAAACAACAAGAAAAACATTTAAAAAATACATTTTTTAGAAAAGCAAAACTTATACGAAATGTAATTGTATCAATTAGTTTTGATTAGTCATGTATTTAAATTTGTAATAGATCTAGACCAACACAATAAATCGGTATGATTAGAAATATTTTTACCACTTGTTTTTGTTTAGTTTATTTCATACTTTAGGTTTCTCAATAAGGTGAATACGCTATGATCCTTTCACTTATTTGCACCAGATGGGAAGTCGGGGAAGGGAAGTAAGAAAGGGAGATCAAGGTAATGACCTGATTTCAAACTCATGGCTCAAGCCTCCTCAAAAGTCAACATACTACCACTTTGCTTGTGAAGTACTTATAAAAATAGAGGATTGTATAGTTATCTATTGTTTGTTTCAAACTTAATTTAAAGTGGTGACCTATAAAGAGATTTATTCAGCTATACCACTACTTCAGTCAAGTAAAATATGTTTCAATTGTCCGAGATACCAAACAAAACAAATTAATTACCAAAACTAAAGTAACTAATTGTAGTTTTTTTCAGTTGATTCTTGATTTGTCAGGTAAAAGAAATAATTGTGTGAAATTTCAGCTTGATCAAATATTGGGTATCAGAGAAATAACGTGTACAAACTTTTTACCAGACAGATAAACAGAGTAAGTTGATATAAGCTTTGTGATAATATGAACATGTTTACAGTTTAACTTACAATTTTGAGTGCTATTACATTTACACTTGCAGGCGTCTGATTTTTAAAAATTATAATATACTTGAAAAATGTGCTAATATTCTTGAAAAGGATGTTTAAGACTAATACTCCACAAAATTAATAAACTACCGTAGTTATATTATTTTTTTAATTATTCTTAACATACAAATGTTTAGCTTCAATAACAAACTCACAAGTTTTCTTCTGTTTGTTTGATCTTCTTTAAACTTTTTCACATTATCTGCATGTTGTTGAAAGCTGATGGATGCCTTATTGTGATAGTTAGCCATGGAATCCAGCTCTGTCTTTAATAAAGTCATTGTTGCTTCCAGTACCCTGAAGAAAGAAGTAAGCCTGATTTTTAAAAATCTGTTTAGATACTTATATTATTAAAAAAAACGTGATCAAACAAAATACAGAATTAAAGAATTAAAATTGAAACTTTTGTACATATTTTAGTATTTAATTTACTTTATTTAAGTTATGTTTATGCATATTCAATTACCCTATCTTATCTTATCTTATATAATACAGACGTTACTTCAAAAAAGAAGATGATTACGTCCTACGCGTCATGCATTTAGTCATGCATATTAACCAATGAATTAAAATTCTGCCAAGTCACTGGTTTTTCTGGCTAGCTCAGGCAACCCATTCCATGCTCTAATAGCACTAGGGAAGAAGGAGTATTTGTACAAATTTGTCCTAGCATATGGGACGAGGAATGTGTCTTTATTTTTGTGTCTTTCAGAGTATTTTATTAAATTTTGTTTTTGTATTTGAAGATTATGGTTCAGTGTTTTATGTATAATTGCTACTTTACTTTTGAGTCTTCTGTCCTGAAGGCTTCCTAAATTTACTGATTTTACTAATGGTGTTACTCTAGTCAAATGTGAATATTCGTTTGTTATGAATCTCACTGCTCTATTTTGTGTTTGTTCCAGTTTCTTAATGTTTTCTTGAGTTGAGGGGTCCCAAAGGGTGGATGCATATTCTATTATTGGCCTAAAAAAGGCTAAATAACATTTTAGTTGTATGTTCTTATTTGATTTATAGAAATTTCTTTTAATAAACCCTAATGCTTTGTTGGATTTTTTATAGTTTCATCAATATGTGCATTCTATGACAGTTTTTCATTTATTATAACACCTAGGTATTTTGCGTTTTTAGTCTGTGTTACTGGTTTTCCATGAATAAGATAAGTGGAATTAATTTGTTTTAGTTTTTTTGTTACTCTTAAGAACTGACATTTTTCTGGGTGGAAAGACATGCTCCAATTTGATTCCCATTTCTGTAATTCATCTAATTCTCTTTGTAAAATATCTGTGTCTTGTGTTGTTTTTATTGTTCTATATATTATGCAATCGTCTGCCAATAATCTGACTTTTGTTCCTGAACTAATGCAATTTGGTAAATCATTTATGTGAATTAAAAATAGTAGTGGACCCAAGACTGTTCCTTGAGGTACACATGAGTTTACTGTTATTGGTGTTGATTTAGAGCCATTTATTATTACAATTTGTTCTCTCCCTATCAGAAAATCTTTAATCCACTGATGCAGTGGACCATTAATGCCAAAATATTTTAATTTTTTAAGCAAACTATGGTGGTGAACTTTGTCAAAAGCCTAAGAAAAATCTAGTAAGATAGCTTTTATTTGTTCACTATTATCTAAACCTTTTGAAAAATCATCAATTAGTCCTATTAGTTGTGTTTCACATGATCTATATTTCCTAAAGCCATGTTGGTATGGGGTGAGGACATTATGTTTGTCTAAGTGGTTTATGGTGTTGCTACATATTATGTGTTCTAGCATTTTACATGTGATGCTGGTAAGTGATACTGGTCTGTAGTTTCCTGGATCAGATTTTTCTCCTTTTTTAAATAGGGGGGTGACATTAGCTTCTTTCCAGTCCTTTGGTACTCTGCCCTGGTTAAGTGAAGCCTGAAAGAGTATTTTGAACACTGGGGCTAGCTAATTGCTTAGTTCTTTGAGTAATCTAGCTGGAATACCATCAGGTCCAGACGCTTTATTTGGTTTGGTGTTAGCTAATAGTTTTTGAATTCCATTTTCTTGTACTACTATATCTTCTATGTTGTCTACTTGGTTCAAATTCAGTAATATGTCTTTGTCTCCTGGGGCTGAGAATGCTGATGCCAAGTATTTGTTTAGGATGTTTGCTTTAGTTTCATTATCATTATGTATTATGTTATGTTCATCTTTTAATGGCGCTATGCCTGTTGTTTCCATTTTCTTAGACTTAATGTATGACCATAGGTTTTTGTTATTATCTTTAGATATTACATTGTTTATGTATTCACTCTGCAGCTGTCTGCTTACTATTTGGGTTAAGTGTTTAATTTTTATATACTTTTTGTTGTAAACTCTTTCTGCCTTAGTTTCTTTAAATTTTCTATATAGGTTTTCCTTCTGTTTACAAAGCTTCTTTAGTCTATTATTAAACCAGCATTTATTTATTTTGTTTGATGTGTATTTAGTTGGTATATGATTTTCTATAATGCTTTTAAGATGGTTTTTAATGAAATTCCAGAGGTCATCGACTGGTTGTTTAATGTCTTTTTCTAATAAGAATGTTTGTTGAAAGTTTAATGCAGCTTGGTGTAGTTGTGTTAGGTTACATTTATTCCAGAGTAAGATTTTTCTTTTGAGTTTTGTATTGGCTACTGCTTTTATCTGACTGTATTTTTATGATCTCATGGTCTGATAGACCAGGGATAATATCTAATCAACTACTAATCCAGGTCTGTTGGTTAAGAAGAGATCTAATGTGTTGTTTAATCTAGTTGGCTTTTTAATGATTTGATCTAAACTTAGGTTGTGTAAAGTTTCTATGAAAAGCTCATTTATGTCCTTAAGGTTTTGGTGTTTATCTATGGTTAGTGTTTTCCAATTTATATCAGGTAGGTTGAAATCACCCATAATCCAAAAAACTGCATTTTTATTTGTCTCTTTAAGTGTAGTAATCTGATTACATAGTTCCTGCATGTATTCTAAACTAGAATTTGGTGGTCTGTAAATGCTGCCTATTATTAGGGATGTTGAGGTGGTATTAATTTTACAAAATGTAGATTCTATATTTTTTTGAGTTAGGTAAGGTAATTTCTTCTGCTATAAGAGTGTTTTTTATTGCTAAAAGAACTCCTCCATGATTATCAGCCCTATCTTTTCTAGGCCTTCACTTTTTAAAAAATCACTTGAATACACATCTGTCAAATTTAACTCCTAAGCAGGATTTCACACTTTTGACAGTGTTACATATCAAAACCTACTTGCATTTTAAAACAACAGATTTTTAAAATTAGGTCATTGCCTTACCCCATATCATCCCTTTGTCTAAAAGTTCTTGCTAGGCCTGAAAGACTTTTACTGTAATCTAATTCAAGTCGAGATCTGAAAAAAAAAAGAACAAGAATTATTTTATTAAAAAATTTAGAGTATTAATGTAAACAAAAATAGGCAAAAAATATATATGTTAATTGGTTTGGAGGTTGTTGTTTTTTGTTTTCTTTTTTTGCATTGTAATGCACTTTTGGGTATGCAGATTTTGCCAAAGTTTTAAAGTTATACAAATACATCCACAATTCTTCAAGCATCACTCTACTCACCACCTATTGATTGAAGCTGAACAAAAAAGTGTCAGAATCTGGTTAACCCCTAAAATGCTGCGGTAGTTTAGCCCCTAAACATCAGAATTGTAATTCCATTTTGTATGCACTCATTCTAAAACAGCTCAGCAGTTTAAGGGTTAAGAGCTAATTTAGCCTATCTTTAATCTTGCATAAAAAGCCATCCCAATCATCTCTATTTCTATCGCCATTAACAGTTTGTTACATAACTACAATATGGCCTTGACATTAACATGGTCAGAGTATCAGACCGTCGGAAGTCTTCTGGGGCTCTTATAATGAAACGTCTTCAATTAGTCATCCAGAATTTTTGTTTTCCTTATCGTCTCAATGCCATTCTAGACTCTTGAAATACAAAGACTCCTATATAGACAACGTAGTGGGTGTGGTTAAGTCAAACTTCAGTGTCTAATTTTTTTTCCTTGAAAAGCAGCTATCACAGTAAAGAATTCCACTGTTATTTGCAATTTTTTTTTAAAAAGGCTATTCAGTTTTGTTTCCCATTTCACTTCGAAGCTAATGTGGACAAACCTTTTCTTAAGATATTCTTCCAAGTCGTTTAATATCTTTTTACTGTCTGAATTTCTTTGGACTAAAACTTCATATCCTTTCACGCTGCTCAAATCTTCACCCTGAGATAAAAAAAACAACAATAAATATTAGTTGCTTTCAAAATAGGATATACGGTTCTGAAAGATTTGCATTTTATCTTATTTATTACAGACGTTATTTAAAAACAAAGAAATTTACGTCCTACGCATTTCATGTAGTCATGTATGTAAAACAATGATTTCAACTCTGCTAAGTCGTTGGTTTTCCTGGTTAATTCAGGCAACCCATTCCATTCTATAATGGCACTAGGGAAGAAGGAGCACATGTACGAATTTGTTCTAGCGTATGGAATAAGAAATGTGCCGCTATCCTTGTGCCTTTCTGAGTAATCATTAGGTTTTGTTTTTCTATTTGTAAGTTATGGGTTATTGTTTTATGTTTTTCAAGCACACTATGATCTATAAAATGCTTTCCATGGCAGATAGCATCTGACAACCAATCCAACTCCTGGCCTTTTACATGCGGGTCAGATTTTGAGCCAGGCGGACCTTTTACCACTGACAGGAGAAGGGACAAAGGCACGGAGCTCGTGCCTACTTCAGTAAGATTCAAGAAGGAGTCTCGTTAGCCTTGGCTGTTTACCCATTAAGGATTAGAAAAACTCTGAATCTAAACCTCCGCTGACTTGCGACTATACTCAAACACGGGCAAGACTTCGGGAGATACCCCCCGAGGAAAAATCAGCAGGTAGAGACGCTTAGGCAGCTTGTAGAACACAGCGCTACGACCTGAAAAAACATACGAAGCTACTGATCCCAAACAGTATCGGATATTTGTGTTCTTTTTGACACATTGGCAGCGGTAGGGGCAACTGCTGTATGGGTGACATCGTTCTAATCAGAGGTAATGCCCAGGTTTTCATCTCGTTATTCAAAGCCCAAACCTTAAAAACTGGACAGGACACTCCAGCTTTGCCTTTTGACGTCCATACAACACAAAAAGTGGCAAAGAAAATGAATATCTAATAAACTTATCTGCTCAATCGACGTAGAGCAGAACGCTAGGAGACACTTCGTCGGTGGGAGCGATTTTACTATGATTTTATTATCCCACTGGACAGCTACCAACCCTCATAAGCTGAGCAGCTCCAAAGCAAAAAAGGTAAAATATATTTTTAAAAACGTTGTACATGTTTCGGAGGTTCCTACAGAGCTGAAGATAATTTACCTCCTAGTCCAAACCTCCCGCAGAACGACGGGGGATGGTAGAGGACAGGGTTTGAACCAGGGATCATCGGTAAGTCCGAAGGACTATTCAGCGCGCAAACCGCACGACCAGGCAGCCATCCTTGTGTATCTTTTCCCTCTTTGTTGTTGCTGTTTTTTTTTCAAAGTTTATTCTCCGCGATTCTTGTTGGTCAAAGGTAGCAATATGTCCATTTTTAGGTTTCTCGAGAGCGAGAATCTCCATGTTACATATATTCTCCGAAATCAACGTAAAAGTTTCGATTAAAACAAAGTAACATGATTATAATATCGCGTTTACATATATATATATATATATAATTATATATATATAATATACAGTCATACAGGGCTTTTTTGTGACCGTACCGGCACCTTTTTGTATGAACTTTTCTTGTATTTTAACGTATATGATTAATTTATTAGTAGTTAAACGTTAGGCACCTAATCACTGAGTACCGGCGCCTATTTTTTTTTAAATATTCCTGTGGCATTTTACGTCTCGAGAGACGATCTTTTCCCTTTGCAACTTCTTGTGTGACTAAAGAGGCCAATCCTTGATAGACAGCTGCGATCGCAGGTTGGGCATATATAATCACCAGGCGCCGTTGCATTTTCACCCTTCTTTCTGCTTCTGTTGTGTATGGCATCTGCAATCTTTGACCCTTCCTTTATGCTCTCTCTCCATGAGGATCTGTCCAGTGCCACCTCTTCCCAGTTGCCAGTGTCGATTTTGAAGAGCTTCATGTCGCGTTTGCATACATCCGTATAACGTAAAAGTGGGCGACCAGCGGCTCTCCTGCCTTCTATCAGATCGCCATACAGGATGTCCTGTGGAAGTCGACCTTCTGGCATTCTACGAACGTGGCCAAGCCAGCCAAGGCGTCTGCTGCTGATAACAGAGCGGATGTCCTGGCACCCTGCTCTTTGTAGCACTTCCTCATTGGTTATCTTATCTTGCCACCTTATTTTAAAGATCCGCCTTAGGCATCGGAGGTGGAAAACATTCAGCTTTTTTTCCTGCCATGAGTAGGTTGACCATGTTTCACTTCCGTACAGCAAGGTGCTCAACACACAGGTCCGGTAGACTAGGGCTTTAGTACTGTTAGTCAGCAATATGTTGTCCCAGACTCTTTTCTGCAGCCGTGACATGGTGGCCATTGCCTTGGCTATCCTGTTGTTTATGTCTTTATCCAGTAGAGTGTTGTTGGATATGATGGAGCCAAGGTAACAAAAGTGATCAACAATTTCTAGTGGTTGGCCATTAATGCTTACTTGAGGTGCAGTGTTTGTGTTTTGGACAAGTATCTTAGTCTTGCTTTAAATATATATATAATAGATCTACCAAAGTGCAAACGCATTCAAAACGTACCCAAAAGACATTTTCATAACATTTATGATCCATTGTTTCCCAAGACGGCATCACACACTAGACACAGATTGTATTAGTGATTCTGTTATTCTAAGGTTAATGATGACAAGAGATGAATTGTTATTCTGAATACGACGGATTGAACCCGTAGAATGCTTAGTTTCAATCTATGGCTCATGTAACTTTACAAAAAAGCATTTTCTTTGTTGTGCTTTTTGTAAAAAATGTTATTCTGTGTTGAGAATATTCTGCTATCTTATTCTTGTAGTCCACGATCCTAAGGTTTAAAAAAAAACTCTGAAATAGAAATAAAAACACAGATTTATAAACACACAAAAAAATAACAAAAATACTAAACTGTTATTTAAATATTTGTTTCTCTCCCTTTCTCTTACTATTTTAAACATCCCAAAAACCCTGATTTTCTTGGTGGACACACACGCCTACGCACCGACAAAGAAACAGACACAAGCCAATAAATAATGTAACTTTCGTATATATGTGTTTAACATTTATTCTCCGGGCTCTAATAATAACTAAAAAAAAACCATAGTTGTGTTATTAAAATTGTAGCCAAAATTTAAAATAAAAAGACAAAATAACACCCTCCTGATATATTTGTATTGCTAGCCTTCTCATATTATGTAAGGCTATATGTTGCTACAAGTAAAAGTATGTGTCAGTTGAAAAGAAGTTACGAAAGTTAGAAAATATAAAACCACAGATCTAGATCTATATATACTATAATATTTATATGTATGATCTTGGTAGCAGTGCTGGACGTGCCTGGTTTGTTTGTATTTAGGTAGGTGATGGTTTAATTATTACACACATAGTATCGGAAATTAGAAAAACACAGGCAACAATGAAAAAACAATTAATATACATCTACTCGTTACGCTGGCTCTCGGATGGACACGGTCTTTAGAGAAGACTATTAGGCCAATAGGGAAGTAGGCTACTTAGGCATTGCTTTTCTGTACAATTCTATGTAATTATTCTTTCCTAGAATAATGATACTTGGGAAAAAAGAGTTGTGGCTTTATCTCGGGAAGGGAGTGATCAACTTGTAGACATTGTAGTCAGCTGAAATGCATGGTGCCATCCCTCCACTAAATTGTTTGGTCGTAGTAGATTGTTCTGTACTCGATCTCCACCATTCCATAGTGCTATCGAAAATCTTGGAGTCACTCTGCGGTTTCGTCTCTTGCGACCAATGTAGTTGTCATCACAGTAGTTCTACGAATTCCTTACAACATCTGGCCGAGCCTCATTTAATTCTTTCAAGTCAGTGTTTACATCTGCAGGTGGTCCACATGAAAGGGCAAACAGAATCTTGAAAAAAAATGCGTACATATTTATCATCACGATATGTCCAAGATGGAATACACAACCAACAAGTTTGGTCGCCGGGAATACTTTTTCGTTTACTGAATTTGAATTCTAACATCACACTCTGTGGAGCAAGAGTTGTTGGTCTTAGCTCCAGCAGTTACCCTAAGAGTGGAACATGTTTAGATGGCAGTAGTGCAGATAACAGAGGTACGGCACAGTGATCAATGAGTACATGTACTGTGGAGATCTACATAAATAGCTCAGGCTCAACCTTAAATGTAACATCAATTCACCAGTGAAGAATATAGAGGCCTGAACAAAGGATCCTGCATATGAACTTCACTTACTAAAATCCGGTATTTATTATACATATTATAAATAAGTCTGCTCTATTTTGTCGGAAATTTTCGCTCTATTTTGTCGGATGGCTTTACAGCCTAATAATGACATTTTAATTTAAAAAAGAGAACTGAAAAATACAAAAAAATATAAAAAGAAAAAAAAAACTTTCTGTCCAATTTTGCTTTCCCCCCCCCCCCAAAAAAAAAGATAAGTGTGTAAGAATAGAATATCGACCAATGAACTTTGTTTATATTTTTTACTATTTTAATAAAAGCTAGTTTTGTGTGTAGCCATTGACAAAACATGAGACCATCCAGTTGTATTTTAAGTTTTAAGATGTATATTTTTGTTTCTACAAATTTCCAAACTGACATAATTTATTTATTTTAAGGTCATAACGTGAAAATAACAATGATATAAGGGTCAGTGAATACTTTTACAAAAGATCACCATACAGGAAGCTAGGCCGCCGAAGATGTTGGCCAATATTTTATAAATTCATTAAAATCTTTCATGATTCAACACCATGTCGTGACATCACAAACTAACAAACTAATAAATTTGACATAAAGTCTCCAGCAACAACACCATGCCCATACATGTATCTTATATTTTTAGATTTTCCTTATATACAAGTTTGTCCCACGCATATTTCTATGTTAATGTGGTCACTCGAGTTACTAAGAGATTAAACTTAAAGCTTTTTCACAGGCCAATTTACAATCACTTTTCCATACTTGAAATTTTTCAGTAAGAAGTAATACTATAAATGTTTAATTGTTCATTGTAAAAACATATGCGTGTAGAGCTGTATCTGCCCATCCACATTAACTACTGCACTTTGCCTTTTAATCTTCAAATAGTTGAACCAACTTATGAATAGGAAGAAAAAAAGATAATGTCCTTACAAATTATTTAGTTTTAAACCGCTCACATAAGATGCTACGGTTACTTTGTCAAAATCCTCCTTCAAGGCACAATACGAAGAAATGGTCGTCCAAAAAAAAAAAGCTATCTGGACAATCAGAACAAATAAAAAAACTTAGAGACACAAAGCTAAAGGCACATTCCTCGTTCCATATGCTAGGACAAATTTGTGAAAATGCACCTTCTTCCCTAGTACTATTAGAGCATGGAATGGGTTGCCTGAATGTGACATAATGGATAAATAACTATTTTTGAGAAATTGTAAAGTTAGGAGTGATTCCCCTTACGAAGTCATACGGGCATGTAGACCGTGTTTAGCTGCCACTTGCTCCCGAGTTACCAGCTTGACCACTAGACCTGTGTTGTGAATAGTATTTTTTTATGTTAGTGGTCATGTGTTTCGGGGTACTCGGGAGAAGTGTGCCCTGCTCTGGAAATCTTTGGGCTCAGTATATTTTTGATCATTATTGTATTTTATGATTAATCAGTAGATATAGCCTCAAATGATGTGTGTAGTCGCTGAATGAACTCTTTATGTTGTCTGTTGTATTTATGTGTATTTTTCTGTTGTGTTGTCTTTATATGAGAAAAGAGTCCTTGTAATCACAACAAATTTCCGTAAGGATCAATAAAGCAGTTTTAGTCTTAGTCTTAGGAAGTATATTTTTACCCTGATGTTATGCATCCTGGGGTACTCCCAAACTTGACAAATTTTCTAGCCTTGTCTCTGAGGGATTCAACTCTGTATTGAATCATCAGATAGGCTTTACCGAACGGATGTCTATAGGTGGGATTCTATGAAGCTTATAGACTCAAAGGTTTCCCTGAAGCTTATAGTTCATCATGACCTTTTTGGTGTTTTTTTTTTTGGCTAAAAGTGGCTGTGTTGGCCTGAAGCCTGTGACCCCGGAATGACCAAAAGTGGTCGTATATTGACCAGAGGCCTGTGACTTCATTTTTCTACACAGATGTGCGATTTCCAGAATGTGACGATATTGTATTTATTATATGACTAGGGCGGTGTGCCATACTATTTTTTAATCTTTTGTTTATTTTGTGTTGAGAAGGCCTGTGAGTTGATGGCCATTTATTTACATAGTTGTAACATATGACTAGGGCGGTTTGCCATACTATTTTTTAATGTGTAACTTTTGTTTATTTTGCGCTGAGAAGGCCTGTGAGTTGATGGCCATTTATTTACACATTTATTTTACTCATGTAAATAAACTCTGTATATATGTTTACCTGCGACTTTGTTAAGTCTTATTTTGCATACCTTTATTTAATTGAATACCTATAGGCCTAGAGGTTATACTTAATAACCTAGGAAATACAAGTAGGGGCCAATATGCCACTGGACCAACGTGCCAGCACACCTTTAACACTGATCTGTTGATCTAAAATACCTAAATCAAGCTATAATTCTAATTGAATCTTTTTAGCTATACCCGTTAATAGGTAAATTAATTGATCAAAATGTGCTCTTTTAGAATCAGTCTATGTAACCTGGGGTACTCTTACAAGCAATCTCATTCAATATGTAACACTGAGCCAGACAGGAAAACCAGTGACTTTGCAGAATTTAAGTCACTGGTTAACATGCATGACTAGATGCGTGACGCGTGGGACATGGGCCTAATCATCGTCTTTTTTTGAAGTAAAGTTTGTATTATATAAGATAAGATAATGAACCGGCCTCTGACCTGATATTCTACCAAGGACATTTGCTCTCTGGGAAGATTGGAGGGATTTCATTGCACAAACCGTCGCAGCACCCCTACGACGCCTGTCGAGGGATTTATGATGATGATAATTGAAAATTGTTAATTGAAAAAGAACAATGGATCATTGGTATAGGAGAGTTAAATGGACAAAAAAAAAAGTTTCATTTTGACAAACAGTCGGAAGCGACAAAATATGTTAATACATTTTTAATATTTGTACCAAGTTTATTGCAGTTGTTGAGGTTCCTGACTAGTTCAACTTAACCCATTCCATCCTAACAGGATTAGTGCTAACGTCAGAATGTATAAGTGTCTATATTTTGACAAAGACTAGAGAGTCAGTAATGTTTCTGAATCATGACATAAACATCCATTGACTGTATCGAAAGTAGCTCTTAAATAATGAAGAATTTATAAAGAGAGTAAACTTTCCCATCAAGGAAACTAAACCAGAATGATCGTCAAACTGAATTGGAAGCACGTGATTAAAACACTTCCGATTCCAGGAACAGCAAAACAAAATATCGGTTACTCAATAAGCATCCTTATTCAAAGACATCCTGAGTTAATTATTACCAAATAAATTACTGATAAACGAAATGACATGAGATCTGATAACATAGAGTGGAATGGAAGTAAAAAAAATTGTAAAACTGGGAATTCTCATAATTTTATTATAATTTCATTATCTATGGAGAATAGAAATGAAAGAAAATATAGGAAACATATTATCCAACAATTTAAGAATCATTCAAAAGAATGAAAGAGAGGCGGAAGAAAAAAAAGAAAATGTTCAGCACTTTGAATGAAAGAGGCGTGTTGAAAACAAAAAGGGAAAGAAAGAAAAAGAAACAAAAACTGTGTGTGTGCGGTCAAAATCTTGTACACGTTAATTTTCCTATTCTTGAGTCAAGTTGAAACTTTGCGAAGCATAAAAAGTGTTACAGGGTGTAAAGAGCAGTTTAACCTTCCGTAATAGTCATTTAATTTTTTAAGAAAAATAAAAACCAGCACCAGACAAGCCCTCCAATTGTTTGGAGACTGATTGAAAAGAGTTGATGCTAATTCACTTATAAACAAGGTCTTTACAAAGCTTATATCAACTCTGTCTGGTAGCAAGTGTGTACACGTTATTTTTCCCATACCCATTCTCGGATCAAGCTGAAACTTCGCACAACTATTCATTGACATAGACAAGACATGAATCAATTTAAAAAAAAATATTACTGGTAATTCATAATTTTGTTAGCAACAAGGGAAACTAATACTTCAGTATTCACAGATATGGTTAAATTTGTTGGGTTTAGTCCCCTTAAATAAGTGTTAACGCTATTTCTCCCTCACGCATTCTCTGATCGAGTTGATACTTTAAATAATTATTTATTGTACTTAATAAAACATGAATCAATAAACAAAAATACTCAATTAGTCAATTGATTATTGGTTATTAATTATTTTGTTTGATATCAACAAGGGAAATAGTTTGTACATTATTGGTAAATATATTTTTAATGTCGGAGTTCTTCCCCTTTAGACAAACTTTTTTTTTAGAATTTTTTTTTTTTTTTATATTTTGCTTGTTTAAAAATATTTATCTTTAACTAGTTAGATTCCACACTAAACAAATTACGACCCCATAGAAGGCGTTCCACAACATCCATAATCATTCTATGACTGAAGTCACTTAGTCATGTTGAGGGATGTGGGTCTATGCCAGACCAGAAATAAGTACTTGATATGCTATGAGCCTTACATACTAGCATCTCGATAGGATGGACTTCAGACTTTTCCTTCCTCTGTTGAGATTCTTAGTAAACTTGTCAACTTTAAGCTAAAGAAGGGGAAGTCTTTTAGACTTTCCTTCCATTGTTGAGATTGTTTGTAAACTTCTCAACTTGGGAGATTTGATAGTTGTTTTGGCAATACTCCATGACAGAAAACTTAAGGAGAAACACAAGTTTGTTATTATATAGGACTATTAGCCTAATTACAATTTATTAGGACAATTAATTATCATAGGCCACTACGCTATGATCCTCTCACTTTCTCACTACGCTATGATACTCTCACTTTCTCAATATGCTATGATCCTCTCACTTTCTCAATACGCTATGATACTCTCACTTTCTCACTACGCTATGATCCTCTCACTTTCTCAATACGCTATGATCCTCTCAATTTCTCACTACGCTATGATCCTCTCATTTTCTCACTACGCTATGATCCTAGCACTTTCTCAATACGCTATGATCCTCTCACTTTCTCAATACGCTATGATCTCTCACTTTCTCACTACGCTATGATCCTCTCACTTTCTCACTACGCTATGATCCTCTCACTTTCTCACTACGCTATGATCCTCTCACTTTCTCACTACGCTATGATCCTCTCACTTTCTCACTACGCTATGATCCTCTCACTTTCTCAATACGCTTTGATCCTCTCACTTTCTCAATACGCTATGATACTCTTACTTTCTCAATACGCTATGATACTCTTACTTTCTCACTACGCTATGATCCTCTCACTTTCTCACTACGCTATGATACTCTCACTTTTTCAATACGCTATGATACTCTTACTTTCTCACTACGCTATGATCCTCTCACTTTCTCAATACGCTATGATCCTCTCACTTTCTCAATACGCTATGATCCTCTCACTTTCTCAATACGCTATGATCCTCTCACTTTCTCACTACGCTATGATCCTCTCACTTTCTCACTACGCTATGATCCTCTCACTTTCTCACTACGCTATGATCCTCTCACTTTCTCACTACGCTATGATCCTCTCACTTTCTCACTACGCTATGATCCTCTCACTTTCTCACTACGCTATGATTCTCTCACTTTCTCACTACGCTATGATCCTCTCACTTTCTCACTACGCTATGATCCTCTCACTTTCTCACTACGCTATGATCCTCTCACTTTCTCAATACGCTATGATCCTCTCACTTTCTCAATACGCTATGATCCTCTCACTTTCTCAATACGCTATGATCCTCTCACTTTCTCAATACGCTATGATCCTCTCACTTTCTCACTACGCTATGATCCTCTCACTTTCTCACTACGCTATGATCCTCTCATTTTCTCACTACGCTATGATCCTCTCACTTTCTCAATACGCTATGATCCTCTCACTTTCTCAATACGCTATGATCCTCTCACTTTCTCACTACGCTATGATCCTCTCACTTTCTCACTACGCTATGATCCTCTCGCTTTCTCACTACGCTATGATCCTCTCGCTTTCTCAATACGCTTTGATCCTCTCACTTTCTCAATACGCTATGATCCTCTCACTTTCTCAATACGCTATGATCCTCTCACTTTCTCAATACGCTATGATCCTCTCACTTTCTCAATACGCTATGATCCTCTCACTTTCTCAATACGCTATGATACTCTCACTTTCTCAATACGCTATGATCCTCTCACTTTCTCAATACGCTATGATCCTCTCACTTTCTCACTACGCTATGATACTCTCACTTTCTCAAGACGCTATGATCCTCTCACTTTCTCAATACGCTATGATACTCTCACTTTCTCAATACGCTATGATCCTCTCACTTTCTCACTACGCTATGATCCTCTCACTTTCTCAATACGCTATGATCCTCTCACTTTCTCAATACGCTATGATCCTCTCACTTTCTCAATACGCTATGATCCTCTCACTTTCTCAATACGCTATGATTATCTCACTTTCTCACTACGCTATGATCCTCTCACTTTCTCACTACGCTATGATCCTCTCACTTTCTCAATACGCTATGATACTCTCACTTTCTCAATACGCTATGATACTCTCACTTTCTCACTACACTTTGATCCTAGCACTTTCTCACTACGCTATGATCCTGTCACTTTCTCAATACGCTATGATCCTATCACTTTCTCACTACGCTATGATCCTAGCACTTTCTTACTACGCTATGATCCTAGCACTTTCTCACTACGCTATGATCCTAGCACTTTCTCACTACGCTATGATCCTACCACTTTCTCAATACGCTATGATCATACCACTTTCTCAATACGCTATGATCCTATCACTTTCTCAATACGCTATGATCCTATCACTTTCTCAATACGCTATGATCCTGTCACTTATCTTGGCCAGTTGAAAAATTGGGAAGTGTGTGTGTTCTGGGGGGGGGGGGGGAGAGAGAAAGAAAAGGATATCTTGGTAAATTTTAACGTAATCTTTTCTAAAAGCATTTTGAAAAAAAAAAGGGGGGGGCGAATTTAACTCTTCAGGTCGACATTCTAACCCCATTCTAACTATTCTGCTTTAAGGAGGCGACCTATAAATGGGACTAATTCAGCTTATATAACCACCTCAGTCAAGTACAATTTCTTTCCCTTGCTAGAAAACCTAACAAACTAATTAATTACCAATAGTTAATTAACTATTAAGTTATGCTTTTTTTTAAAATTAATTCTTGTGTTGTCAAGTAAAAGAAATACTTGTGCAAGATTTCAGGCTGATCCGAGATTGGGTGTGGGAGCATAGACCTGTACAGCCGTACAGGTAGAAAGACAGACAAAGTGAGTTGATATAAGCTTTGTAAAATATTTTTTAAAAACAACAGAGCTGACCTTTTCTTTAGAAAACGTTTCTGAAAAAAAAAAAAAAGATTTTCCTGGGAGATAGAAAGTCATTTGTAAAAAAAAAAGTGTACATCCTTGATCGAAGACGTGACATTACACGATAAAAGATTTTTTAATTCCAAAATCAGCTTGTTGGTAGATATATCATGAGGCGTAGCCAGGGGGGAGTTAAATTCCCCTCTTCTGTACAACAAAACAAAAAGAAATAATTCCAAGAGCATAGCTTAGGAAGATTTTGATTTTAAATCCCCCTCCGAAATCAACGATAAAATAACCTTTTCAATACAAGACTATCCAGTCACCAGGATTCTATGAGCGTAGCTAAGAGGGGTTTTATGTTTAAAAACCCCCTCTACAGCGAGGTTTCCAGCTAAAAAAACCTCTTCAATATAAAAAAAAGCAAATGACACGCACAAAATTCTATGAGCTTCAGCGGGGTTTGAAACTAAAAAAATACCTCTTCAATTAAAAAAAAAAAGCAAATAACTCAAAATTATATGAGCGTAGCCAAAGGGATTTCGAGTTTAACCCCCCCCCCCTTTTTTTTTTTCAGCGGGGTTGGAAGCCAAATATATATATATATATATATATCATGGGCGTAGCCAGGATTTCTTTTCGGGGGGGGGGGGGTTTGGGGAGATTTTTTCCACACACCCCCGCGATTTTTATATGTATATATGTGTGTATGTGCACATAATCTTTATTACGTTCTGATCCATCATTCTTTCAGAAGACGTTTATTGAGAAGGTTCTTCCTGGAGTTAGTGGAATAAATGTAGACTCCCCGCCATTGCCAGCAAGGGGGTCTGGAGGAGCGCTAAGAGCTCCCCCCAGCGCGTGGCGGAGCCCCGCCTCCAAGCACAATTTCTGGTATTGAAAGCCAATAAAATGTATATTCTGAGGTATCTACAGTGCATTTTCCTGCTATTAAAAAGTTTTATTTCAAAAACCTAATCTGCTATTCTTACTGACATAGACCCTCCAGCGCCGTTCTGAACATATGGCGGCAAGCTGTTTCCACAAAAATCTGTCACTGGCAATGTCTGAAGCCTCTTCCCACCTGTTCTAAGGACCTCCATGAATGTGTGGCGACAAGTTGTACTAGGATGCGTAATTCATTTTGTCGGAGAACATGTCCCGCAAACCTCATGCGACGCTCTGTAACAATCTTACTAAAGTGTCAACTCCCAGTTCGGCATAGGATTTCCTTGATTTAGACCTAATCTCTATAACTGACTCCTAAGAGCTGTCTTAGCTATCTTTGTTGTCTTTGTTGAGCCACATTTAGTGATTTTCAATTTTGGCAGATGACTATTCACTGCACTTTATTAATGGAGCCCCCGCTAATGGTGAAATGTGTAACCACTCTTAAATACGCTCTTGAAATTAAGTGACTGTAGTTTGCTTTATATATTTAAATCGAAAGGGGAAGTTTTATCGTCAATATCATCTGTTTGGGGTTTTAAACTAAAAATCTCAAGAGTTGTTTTTTTTTTTTTTTAAATTCTAAACCCCATTTAGCTAAGGTCATAGAATTTAGTAACTGTAGTTTGCTTTAGAATAATATTGAAGATAGAGGTTTTCCACCTCAAAACACTCTGTAGGGGGATTTTAAACTCAAAACTATCTGGAGGGGTTTTAAACTTTAAAAAAAGCCATCTGTAGGAGAGGGTAGGGGGTAGGGGGTTTTAAACTCAAAACCCCCTGGTAGGGGGTTTTAAACTGAAAACTCCCTTGGCTGTGCTGGGGCAAGTGATGGTTTAGTATTAAAATCTCAACTAAAATAAACAAAATCAAAGCAAAAAATCAGTCACTAAATTCCGATCCCCCCCCCCCCCCGCAGATTTCATTTCGGGTTGGGGTTGAACCTCAAGAACCCCCCCCCCCCCGGCTACGCCCATGATATATATCTATATCTATATATATATGTGAGAGAGAGAGAGAGAGAGAGAGAGAGATTACTAGAGTTATGCTCCTTTGTCTATGCTAGTAATGTCCCTAGTTTTAACTGTGATTCTTAACCAAGGACCAAGACCAAGTATTAAGCAGAACATTGAGGGTTACAGCCCTAACCTACAGTTTGTTCTTTATCGTCCGAACTTAAATCAAAATATATGAAGTCCTTTGCTAAATAAAACTACTCCCCACATCTAGTCCTCAACCAGACGTGAGAGCTTTAATGCCTTCGTATAGTAAGAAAAACATCTACGCCCTAATTTGTTTGTGTGTGTACACAAAGTAAGTGTGTGTTTATATTCTAGCTGCGTCTGCTGCAGCTTGCAGAACTGGTTGAATAAATCACGTTATACCGGGCAATGCAAAGATCTGTTGACACAGTGTGACTAGACAGGCGTACACATTAAACATTTTCTTGAGTTTGTAGCTAGACATTACGAACACGTGTGTTAATGAACATCTCGCAAATAGAAAAAAAAAATTGTTCAGATAAGAAAGTTCATATCCAAGCCTAGTCACGTGACCAGACAGATTATAAAGAGCACGAGGGAAAGTGGAAGATATCGAGTGAACCTGAATCTAAAGTATCGTATCGCTTGTCAAGCGGCTGATTGCATATTACGTTCCAAGATGTCACCTTGTTTTCATTTTTGTACAATGATGATTCTATCGGACCTTTCATAAAGATAGTGGATGAACGGATCCTTGAGTAAATATAACAGTGGCGTAGCAACCATGTCCGCCTCCTTATCACATTTTGAACCCGGTCCCACAAGTACCTTGCTACGCTGCTAAATGTAGATTCCGTACAGCGTGTTTATTAATTTAGCATGGTTACGTTTTAATTACTTGCCTTTCGTAGTCTAGCCTAGTCATACAGGTCCAGTCCAGTTTATTTAGCCATTGAGATGACCTAGAGCAGGATTTCTTAAGCTTTTTAATCAACAAAGTAATCTTTTCATCTACACTTACAACTGCCTTTGTTTTGTTTGTACAAGTTTTACCAGCATATTTTGAAACGTCCAACGCAATGTTAAAAAGTTAACTATATAAATCATGTACCTTTTGAAATCCACAGCTTAACAAAAACAGTGTCCAACGATGAGTCACTGTCCAGATAAAAGACAACAGTCTCGCAAAGTTCAACGGCGTTTTTGGTCGCCTCAGACTGAGAGTATGGCGGAATAGGTCTCTTCACCTAGCAACTAAAATCAATGCTTATAAAGCATGTGGACAGTATAGAAGCACGAATTAACATTCGACAGCTGCTCTGTGTCGGACTTTTATCCCGAGTGGGAGACGAACGCATGCCAAAGGCGATCTTCTTTGACGAGCTTAAAGGAGGACGGCTTAACAGAGATGCCCCCGTAAGCGCTATAAAGATCAACTCAAGTACCATTTCCCACTCACTAGCATATAGGAAAGTTGCTGTTAGCAGAAGGCCTCTGAACGAGACAGTTGGAGAGCTCTCACAAAGGCTGCGGGACAAACAGTGTCGAGATTCAAAGTAAAGCCATCATCATTGAAAAAAAAAAGGTGCAGAAGACGGAAAGAAAATTTAAATAGACCGCCAACGGACAACGAGATGCGGAAAAAATATGCAGGTCGCAGCTGGGTTTGCGTAGTCATATGAAACGCTGCACTAATCCTTAATCTTCGGAATCGAAGACATTGCCATTATTATGTAGTACACCGGATAGACCAAAAAGCTAGCTATTAATAGGTTTTCGCCTTATATGAAAATATGGAAAAAAAAACATAGAACAATAAACTAAAGTATACAACACTTTCTTTATTCTGTACACCGGATACAACAAAAAAGCTATCTATTAAGACTTTGTCCGCCAAATATGAAGATTATCGGTGTTGTAAAAATATGAAACAATAAAACTAAAATATAATGCTGGAAATGTTAAACTAGGTCATAGTTTCATAGGAACAGGATTTTTTTTTCTGAAAAACTTTTGACTGCCAACATCAAAACCTAAATAGTTACTTTGGCAGTGACTCGATCAGCGTATTGATTTTTAGATTTTAAAAAAAAATCAGTATTGTTTTTTTTTTCCACACATAAGCCTTCTTTATTTCTGAAGTATTGTTTTAAACCAGTCTTTATTTTTAAAAAAAACATTGCTTTTAAAACGTTGCTAGTTGGCCTCCCATTTCATTTGATGTAGAACATGATTAAGAAGGCACCTTTCGTATTCCATATGCGAGGACAAATTCATACAGGCGCTAGGGCTTACGTAGTGCAATTAAACCTTGAAACTGGTTGCCTGAATCAGCCAGGAAAACCAAGGATTCAGCAGCATTTAAGTCTTTGATTAACTTACATGAAACATGGATACTTTAAGGACGTAATGATCTTCACTTTCGAAGACAATCCAACTGGAATACTTCTAAAATAGAAAAGCACTAAAAAGATCTAACATTCTATTTACTGCTTAGATAGAATTAAGTGCATTGCTAAAGCTTACGAAAGCTGATCGTATACAACAATCGACCAGGAAGTAAATCGCATTCACATATTGCACTGAATATGTTTGGTGATGCATGCACTCAAAAAAAAGGATTATAAATATACCATCAAAGATTGTCAAGGCGGATTCAACCCTCATATCTCGAGATGGTTCTCTTCGAAACGTCAAAATTTCAGTTTGACATGTTAGTAGGTCAATAATCCCCCCCCCCCCGGACACACCCTGACCGCTTCTAATTTTCAAAAAAAAACTTTTTTTTTCTAAACTCGATTTAATGTTTCCACAAAGACGAAGATAATAGAACGTGTCTAATTTGTTTCGTGCATAAAAAGATTCATGCCGTTATGGTTTTAAAATGCGTGACATCAAAAAGCGAGCGTTCACGAGATAATGACGTCATCAGCTGAGCAAAAATAAACTTTGAACGATGTCTACAGGGATAGATCATAGACAATAGTCGCTAAAAGAACTTCGAATGGTTCGAATTAAGTAGCTCACCTTGACCTGACCACTATAACTTCTTTACACACGGACAGCCACAATTATCGGAAAATTGAAGACAAGATAAAAGAAAGGCGGTTAAGTGAGACTGCTGGATTAATACATTGCAGTTTTTGTTTTTATTCCTATTGTTTAGCCACTTGCTTGATGGCATGTTCATTGCTCATTGGGCCCATCTGATATGTGGACATGTGGGTGATGGGGTATCTGAGAGAAGGCTGCCTTTAAGTGCTCAGCAAACACAATTAAGTCAAATCCCATTAAAAAACAAATTTCTGGTTCTCATCGGGATTCAAACTTGAGCCCCATTATAAGGTAGCGGCATTTGCAAATCAGCCACAGATCCCACTTTTAGCAATTTTTCAAAACATCTGAGCCTATCACCTCTTCACAACACCGAACATTGTCTGAGCCTATCAGCTCTTCACAACACCGAACATTGTCGGAGACTATCACCTCTTCACAACACCGAACATTGTCTGAGCCTATCACCTCTTCATAACACCGAACATTGTCTGAGCCTATCACCTCTTCACAACACCCAACATTATCTGAGCCTATCACCTCATCATAACACCGAACATTGCCTGAGCCTATCACCTCTTCCCCACATCGAACATTGTCTGAGCCTATCACCTCTTCACAACACCCAACATTGTCTGAGCCTATCACCTCTTCATAACACAGAACATTGTCTCAGCCTATCACCTCTTCACAACACCGAACATTGTCTGAGCCTATCACCTCTTCACAACACCCAACATTGTCTGAACCTATCACCTCTTCACCACATCGAACATTGTCTGAGCCTATCACCTCTTCACAACACCCAACATTGTCTGAGCCTATCACCTCTTCACAACACCCAACATTGTCTGAGCCTATCATCTCTTCACAACACCCAACATTGTCTGAGCCTATCACCTCTTCACAACACCCAACATTGTCTGAGCCTATCACCTCTTCACAACACCCAACATTGTCTGAGCCTATCACCTCTTCATAACACAGAACATTGTCTGAGCCTATCACCTCTTCCCCACATCGAACATTGTCTGAGCCTATCACCTCTTCACAACACCCAATATTGTCTGAGCCTATCACCTCTTCACAACACCGAACATTGTCTCAGCCTATCACCTCTTCACAACACCGAACGTAAAAACAATGACTGATTTAGAGACTCCGAAACATTTAAACAAGATATGTTTGAGCCCAAGATATCTTAGAATCGAAAGGTTTGTACAGCAACAGATGCGCACTTTAAGACCATTTAATAGTTACATCATCACTTTGTTTAGAGCAGTTAGAAATTAATGGATTAGTACCGCAATAATAAAAGCAAGATAAAAAAAAATTGAGACTGTCTAAAGGCTTAAGCCAACATTAATTTAACACACATCTTTAATAATTTTTCCACACATCTCAAAATATTTTGAATGGCTTAGTCTGTCTGGGTGGAAGTTTGTACACGTTATTTCTCTAACTTTCCATTTTCTGATCAATTTAAAACTTTGCACAATTATTCCTTGTTGATGACGACACACGAATCATTTTTTTTTAAAAATAATTACTTAAGTATTGGTCGTTATTAATTAATTTTGTTTTTGTTTTTCATGGACCATGGACACAATAATCACGCTCAGTCGCACATAGACAAACAAGCAAAGAATTAGGTCGTTTACTGAAAATATTAAACTAACAGTAGACAAATGAAACATTCTTTTTTTTTAAGTAATTGAGTAGCTTAGAGACAAAACATGTCGACCTTCCATCATGGAGGCTAGAGTTTGCTTTCAAACTCGAGCAACTTTCTTTTTTAAAAATTGCATTTGATAAGGCAGCACAGAAATATCTCCTCTCCCCCCCCCCCCAACTGGTCAAGGAAAATGATTGGACCTTAGTGTGCATGCTAGAAGCATGTCATTTGAAAAATGTATAAGTCGGCGGCGGGCATCCCGTGATAATAATGACACACAGTTATGTTTATGGTTGTAAATCAGAGATGCCTTACCTTTTTCACCCTAGGTACCATATGTTTCCACTATGTATGTCCTGGGAACCATAAGTTTCCAATATCTGTGTCTCGGGGACCACATGTTTGCAATATGTGTGTCCTGCGGACCCTGTGTTTCCAATATGTGTGTCCTGGGTACCATATATTTCTAATAGGTGTGTCACTGTCATTGTCTACGTTAAATTTGGGAAAATGTGCAGGTCACAAATCGGTCAGCATAGTCATTGAAATGCTGCACTCTACAGCATTTTTCCCACTTGATAAGACCCTTATAGCCTTTACTTTTCATGTGTTATATCTTCAGGACTATGACTCGTCGGAAAGTAAATCCGGGTGGAATAAAACGAAACTAATCAGGATACTGTTGTTCCTTTTGAAGAGGCCTACTGCTTTCCGAAAGGATATTGCTGAGATGTAAAAACCAAAGTACATATTTTTTCGTCATAAAATTGGCTATTTTTACAAAGCTTCTATCTGTCTGGTCAAACGTTTGAACACGTTATTTCCCCCAAACCCATTCTCGGATCAAGTTCAAATTTTAAACAGTTATTTATTGTACCTAACAAAACATGAATCAATTAAAAAATTAGCCAATTAGTCAATTAATTACTGGTAATTACTTATTTTGTTTGATATCGAAAAGATAGTGAAAATCCGACATCATAATATTTTAGACCATTCAAAGTTCTGATGCAACGGCTACTTTATTTCTGAAAGCGAAAAAACTAATTATTTAAATCATTTAGGCAAGCAAATAAGTTGGACATAATTTAAAACAACAATTAATAAGTAGTTTTTCATATTATCGCGTGAACTGCAATCATACCTACATACGATTGAACACTGAACTAAAGGACACATTTTTTTTTCTATTTTTGTTTTTTACGAAATGTTTTTTTCTTGGGGATTCGAATAAAAAATGGACCCTTTACAAAACAAATAGATAAATTAGATATTCATTATAAGACATCAGTCAGGCCAGGTTCACATATAACTTCACATTCACTTTCACCTATCCTTTGGTCTGCTGGACCCTGGGCCACCACCCAAGATCTGTCAACCAGCTTTCTCCATTCTTCTCTGTCAGAATTTCATTCTGACGTTCTTTCTGAAAACGCTTTTATTGGATTCATTTCTTTCGTGAATTATTAATAATTCTGTACTTCTGAACAATGTTATCTAGTTCAGTGACTTTCTTGATATTGCAAAACGTTATAGTAACCCTAACGATATCACACGTAGACATAACTCTAACCCTAACGATATCACACGTAAACATAACTCTAACCCTATCACACGTAGACATAATTCTAACCCTAACGATATCACACTTAGACATAACTCTAACCCTAACGATATCACACGAAGACATAACTCTAACCCTAACCATATCACATGTAGACATAACTCTAACCCTATCACGCGTAGACATAACTCTAACCCTAACGATATCACACGTAGACATAACTCTAACCCTAACGATATCACACGTAGATATAACCCTAACCCTAACGATATCACACGTAGGTATAACTCTAATCCTAACGATATCACACGTAGATATAACTCTAACCCTAACGATATCACACGTAGATATAACCCTAACCCTAACGATATCACACGTAGATATAACTCTAATCCTAACGATATCACACGTAGACATAACTCTAACCCTAACGATATCACACGTAGATATAACTCTAATCCTAACGATATCACACGTAGGTATAACTCTAACCCTATAACTCCTCTAACCGTAGCCTATTTAAAGGTCTACGTCGTCTACAAGAGAAAAAAGGAGAGGGGGGGGGGAGTTAGCTCTCTCTTTTAAAATGCCAGTTAAGAGTAACAAAAAAAAAACCTACTCATTTTATTCATGGTATATTAGTCACATAGACCAAAAGCTTGAAATATCTAATTGTAATAATAAATGAAAAGTTATCACGGTATCCCCATATTGATGGAATTGTTGAAAAATCAAACAGAACATAAAGGTTTACTAAAATAATTTTTTCAAAATCAAACAGGAACATAAAACTAAACTATTATTTTACCTTAGTTAGGCCAATATTAGATTATGCATCCGCTGTTTTGGGACCCCATAACTCATGAAAACATAAAGAAACTAGAAAATAGAGCATTGATATTTATAACAAATGAATTTGCACATGTGATTAGTTAACACCATTACTAAAATCACTAAATTTAGGACAGAAGACTAAAAAGTAAAGTAGCAATAATACATAAAACACAACCATAATTTACTAATAAAAATTAAAAATTAATTTTAAAAAAATACTCAGAAAGATGCATAGATAAAGTCACATTTCGTATTCCATATGTTAGGACAAATTCGTACAAGGGATCCTTCTTCTCTAGTACCGTTAGGGAAAAGAATGGATTGCCTGAATCAGCCAGGAAAACTGAAGACTTCGCAGAGTTTGTCATTGATTAACATGCATAACTAAATTGATTCATGAAATGCGTAGAGCGTAATTATCTTATCTTTTGAAGTAATGTCTGTAAATTTTAACCTTTTTATCTTATCTTTTGAAGTTACGTCTCTAAATTATAAGAAATAATAGGAGTTCATCATTTTCGGTTTCTACAATCAAAATCCTCGGGAATAACCGCCTCATGAATTTGCAGTTAATAGGCCTAATACCATTAGCAAAAGGCTGTCTCAAAAAACGTACACTTTGGTTCCTTTTGTTTTCATTCATATTGCTGTAAAAAGTACTATGAGCATTGTTATGTTTTTATTTATTTATTTGTTTGTAAAATGTTTTCCATGTTCCTTCAGAGTTGAAGATAATTTACTTCCTAGTCCAAAACTCCCGCAGGACGACGGGGGATGGGAGCGGGCAGGGTTTGAACCTGGGGCCATCGATAAGTCTAGCGCACAAACCGCACAACCAGCCAGCCATTATTTGTACTTCAGTAAAGTTACGCCTTTACGTGTTACTTTATTTTTAGCCAACCAAATATTTTGCAAACATTTGATACTATTCTAGGCAATTGCTACCCAACACATAGGCCTACACCAGACGTCATATCAAAAGCAATCCATTAGAAACGTAAATAATTGACCTAAATGCGGATCATGCCATATAAATCTAAGTAATTTAAGGGCATGATCCGCATTTAGGTAAATTATTTACGTTTCTAGGCAGCCATATTGGTGCAGGCCAGATTTTTATTACGTTGTCTAGCTGCTGGATCAAGACTAAAAGAAATATTTCTAAGGGGGGATAACCTACTTGATTTTTAATACAGTGAGCTAAAACATGTTAGAAAGAGAAAGAAAATAAAACAAATAGAATTAATAGGAATATATGCTGTATTGGTTGAAGTATTAAAAAAAGGGGGGGGGGGTATACATTATTATTCTTAAATTAGAATGACAGTAATAACACGAAAAAGCGTAAATCTAGGTACCGATTTTTTATGCTATAAAAATTGAATTTAAATAGATATGATGGGATTATTGTATAGATAAACACTGTACATTTTAAATGTTTTGATGTAGATTAAAAGAAATTTCTATAAATCAAATAAGAACATAAAACTAAAATGTTATTTAACCTTGGTTAGGCCAATAATAGAATATGCATCCACCGTGTGGGACCCCTCAACTCAAGAAAACATTAAGAAACTGGAACAAACACAAAATAGAGCAGTGAGATTCATAACAAACGAATATTCACATTTGACTAGGGTAACACCATTAGTAAAATCACTAAATTTAGAAAGCCTTCAGGACAGAAGACTCAAAAGTAAAGTAGCAATCATACATAAAACACTGAACCATAATCTTCAAATACAAAAACAAAATTTAATAAAATACTCTGAAAGACACAAAAATAAAGGCACATTCCTCGTCCCATATGCTAGGACAAATTTGTACAAATACTCCTTCTTCCCTAGTGCTATTAGAGCATGGAATGGGTTGCCTGAGCTAGCCAGAAAAACCAGTGACTTGGCAGAATTTAAGTCATTGGTTAATATGCATGACTAAATGCATGACGCGTAGGACGTAATCATCTTCTTTTTTGAAGTAACGTCTGTATTATATAAGATAAGATAAGATTTAAGTTGCTGACAACTTGTAATATTTTTCAACAAAGTTGCAATAATTGTTGTGTGTTATGAGGCTTGTTGCATAGTATCTAGAACACGCTATAAACAGCTTATGTCCTTATAGAAAAGAATGTCATAAATATGTGAGCAGGTCAGGCATGCGCGAGTGGGAGATACCTATTCTCTTCTGCTCAAAATTAAAATTTACCAACAGTAGGCAGATGTTAGCGCTACTGGGTGGGCTCAATCTGTGCACCTCGGCATGGTGACCAAGGGGCTAGAGTCGCCTAAGTAACCAGACAACTAGCTATAACTAACCTAAATTAAAGGAAAGCAAGATAACGAAACTTTAGTTAGGATAAATAAACAAACGAAACTTTATTTACATATGCAAAAACAAATCAATAATAAAATATAATATATACACTAACTTGACTAACCACCACTACTGAACCCATCAACTAACTAAAACCCTCTAAATCTACACCACTACAAACACTAACAAACTAACCAACTATCTAACACAAACTGATCAACCCAACTATCTAACTAAATCATTAAAACTACTACACTAGTCTAGACCTAGATCTACACTAACAAACTACAATAAACTAGTCTAGATCTACAATATTCTACTACTGCAACCAACTCATAACTAAAACTAAAACAAGAACACCTTAGTTAGTACCTTACTATAGTATTTGTAGATCTATTCACTAAGAACAGAAACAGACTATAACTAAGTTTACTAATAGAACTCTAAGGCAACACTACACTAGTATCTACAGAAACAAAATAAATCTACAACAGCAGCTTAGAACAGTTAAAATCAACAGTTAAAACAGCAGTTACTTTCAGCAGCTAAAAGCAGTAACACAGCAGTAACAATAGCAAACTTACAGGCCGTCCCAGGTACAGGAATAAAAATAAGTACACGACAGACCACAAAGATCTTCGGCTGTCACACAGAAATACTATACTGACCACTGGTCAACTGTACACTGAACTGTTTTTAAAACAGCGGTGGCACACTTTTTATACACCCCACCCTAACTTACACAAATGCGGAAGTACAAATAATACATTTGGCACTAGCCTATAAAAAAATAGAATACACAAAAATATAGCTCTGGGAGCGAAAGCTTACAAATATTTATTCCTTTGATAGATATATACCAGGTACAATGACTGTCTCTAATCTAATCTAGACTAGAGTAAAGGAATGTGGTCACTGAAATGGGGGGGGGGGGGAGGATGGTGGTGAAACTGCGGGAGCGGGCGGGGGGGGGGAGGATGATGGTGAAACTGCGGGAGCGGGCGGGGGGGGGAGGATGGTGGTGAAACTGCGTGAGCGGGCTGGGAGGGGTGTGTAGTAAAGAACTAAACCCCAGAGTCCCTTACACGGGCTGGGAGGGGTGTGTAGTAAAGAACTAAACCCCAGAGTCCCTTTCACGGGCTAGGAGAGGCTAAGAGGTGGGTGAGAGTGCAGACATACGCGGACAAACTTGAGATATTCTTTGATAGGGAAACAATAGATTGGCCAGAGAATGATGACGTCCAGGTGCGAATCATTCAGTAGCAGGGCAAGATGCATTGCGCAAACAGACAGGAACTCGTGTAGCTGTAGGTCGATGAAGGTCAAGCTTTGAAGTGACCATTAATGCTTGCTTACAGGGAACTTTTTACTGTCAATACAGGGTACTTTTGATGTCTTTAGATCTCTGTCAGCATCTTCTTTGCTTGTTCACTAAGTACCATAATTGTGTCATTAGTCTTAGAAATTTTAAAGAGATTTCTGACGTGACTTCAAGTTTCTTTAGATTTTTTTGTATATCAAATTTATCATTCTGTTGAAAATTTTTGTAATGTGCAGATAATTATAAGACATTTCAACAAACTTAAAGGACAAATTTAATCTTAAGTCTTCTCACATCTAGATGTCATCCTGGACTTTGTTAGATAACTTGTATTCCCTCCCCTCCCCATTCTTGGGATTGTCTGTTTCTACCACCTATACCCCCATCCAACAAAATTTTGTGGACCCTTTGGACCCTGAAATTCACTCTCAAAACATCGAGAATTTGTGGATGCGCGCAAAACGCAAGTTAAAAAGGCAATTTGGAACAAGTCATGCATTGTTTCAAAGCTATTTGCAAGAGTTTCAATATCGCAATAGTATGCGCGATGAGGATATGTTCTCTAGTATGCTTGTAACGATTGCTGATAATTACCCATGATTTTTTTTTTCGGTCAAATTTAACACATTATCTTCCAGTGGTCATTTTCATTATTGTTTACTTCTGTATCTACCTTCCGTGATAGCTTCGAATAGGATACCGATATCAATTGAAAGCAGCTCGCCGTTGTTTTTTAAAATAATATTTTAATAGTTTAATCTAGTCACGAACCTTCAAAAACAAATTATCAGATTTACATTCAACTATTGTGTACAGTAGGCAGTGAGTAGGCCAACACAGTTTTGCGTAAAAGTTAAGAAGACTTCGCTAAGAATAGAATCGTAATCTTGTCAACATTTCATGTAAAACCCTAACACTTTTTTTTCAACCACTTTTACTACGCCGTATTATTTACCCATCAAGCCGGGGAAAAAAAAGTTAATAGCACAGTCTCGTTTATACGTTTGTAGACAATGGGGAGACATGGGTTATTTAATACAGAAGCTTTTATTTTTAATGTGTTAAATATCGCCTATCTCTTCTACCGGCTTCGGTTAAAGATAATATGGAGACAGGTTATTTTATACAGAGGCTACTTTATTGATGTATCAGGCGGCCTTAGCAGTACACGGGACCCGTGGCTAATGTAGTAATGTCATACGCCGTCCCCCGGGCGAGCGTCATAAGAGGGCCCGTGAGCCATAAGCGTAGACTATTAAAAGTATTTAGACAATATCTCATGAACCAAATGAGCTAGTTCGGCTCTAATGCTATACGCCTTATTTTTGTTATAAAATCCTAAAGCGCTACTTTACGTAGGTATCGTACCATTGGCCGTTAGACTATTAATTACGTACTGTATTGTAATTGTTCTGCATATAATTATTAGCTAGTAAGGTTTTATCTGCAGTCCTCTAATATTGATTTATATGCCTTATCTTATCTTATCTTATATAATACAGACGTTACTTCAAAAAAAGAAGATGATTACGTCCTACGCGTCATGCATTTAGTCATGCATATTAACCAATGACTTAAATTCTGCCAAGTCACTGGTTTTTCTTTCTAGCTCAGGCAACCCATTCCATGCTCTAATATGCCTTCAACAAATGATTCAACAAACTCTATAAAAATATTTCTGGTATCGTGGGGCCGCCCGAGACGCGGCACTGGAAATTTATTTAAGAGTGCCTAATTTTCCGCCTTGTCAAAAAGTGCTTAATTTACCGGTGCCTAAATTTCCCCACTCGCCACCCCCTAAGGCCGCTTCTGGATATATCAACTGGCATCTCTGTCTCCTCTACCGTCGTACCGTACCGTAGTCGTGTCATTAAAAGCCGGTAACTCCACCATTAGTCTGGTCCCAAGTCCAGAATGAGAAAGGAGGAGGGCCGGCATTAATCACGATAGGCTAGGCTAATGGATAATCGGTATGTAAATTTTTTAAAAATATTTTATTTTCAAATCTCCGTATTAATTATTAAAAAATTTAAACAAAAAAGTCCACGTCTAGGATAATAGGGAAAATCATCGGTGACACACACACACGCAATATTAATTGAACCATTAGCAAATTGGAAAAAAGAAACATGAGATGATTTTTTTAAAGTTTATTAAATAATTGCCAGAGAAAGACAGAACATAAACATTTTATTATTAACAAACTTGAGCTATAAAACACATAAAAATGTATAGAAATGCTATAGATTCTCGATATATTAAAATGTAGAATATGTTTTGATTAAATAAAATAGGTCTACACTTACTAACCCATATATATTTATTTATCAAAATTATATTTTTTAGTTGGCAGCAAACAAAAAAACTTCTTTCTCAATTTTATTTTTTGTTTTATTATTGCATCAGTAACGAAGTCCATCTGGCAAAAAGTGGCCGCCGGTTGCCGTGATAGCAACGGTAAATAAAGGATCTCATTGCGGAAATTGCCATATACAATATAACGAATACTATCAACAAATTTCTCCCTATATCCTGGTTGTTCTGATTATTTAAATATATTGTGGTATATTTAAATACACAGGGATGTATTCAAAATCACGTGACGTTTACACAGAATAAATTGGTCTGACATAGTAAGAGTGTCAATCGGACAGCATAAAGGTATCTAACAATCAATAAAAAAAGAAATTTTAAAAAGTCAGAGTTTATTCATTTAAAAGTAACTCAATCAGCAGTACAAGAAAGTCTAACACTTCAACGATCTTTACTAAATGCTGGTCAGCTGCATCTCTATGCAAAGACTTTTCAGAAATGGCTAAAATAAATAAATTGTTCACTTGCTACATTTAGAATGTCACGCTGATCTTGCTCTTTAAAAATGAGAAATTGTAACAGCGTATGAAAAACAAGGGATGTCTTCGGTAAGCATCAAGAATTTACATCCCATACTGAGCGTGGAAACTAAGAATATGGAATGTACAAACTAAGAACACAAAATGAACAAACTATGAATACAAAATAAACAGATTAAGAATACAACATGAACAAAGTTTTAGTGAAGTACTGTTGTTTAAACCAAAGATAAAGTGTTGTTTAACCAGAGAGAAAGTGTTGTTTAACCAGAGAGTAAGTGTTTAACCAAAGAGAAAGTGTTGTTTAACCAGAGAGAAAGTGTTTAACCAAAGAGAAAGTGTTGTTTAACCAGAGAGAAAGTGTTGTTTAACCAGAGAGAACGTGTTTTTTTACCAGAGAGAAAGTGTTGTTTAACCAGAGAGAAAGTGTTGTTTAACCAAAGAGAAAGTGTTGTTTAACCAGAGAGAAAGTGTTGTTTAGCCAAAGAGAAAGTGTTGTTTAACCAAAGAGAAAGTGCTGTTTAACCATAGAGAAAGTGTTATTTAACCAGAGAGAAAGTGTTGTTTAACCAAAGAGAAAGTGTTGTTTAACCAGAGAGAAAGTGTTGTTTAGCCAAAGAGAAAGTGTTGTTTAACCAGAGAGAAAGTGTTGTTTAGCCAAAGAGAAAGTGTTGTTTAGCCAAAGAGAAAGTGTTGTTTAACCATAGAGAAAGTGTTGTTTAACCAGAGAGAAAGTGTTGTTTAACCAAAGAGAAAGTGTTGTTTAACCAGAGAGAAAGTGTTGTTTAGCCAAAGAGAAAGTGTTGTTTAACCAAAGAGAAAGTGCTGTTTAACCATAGAGAAAGTGTTATTTAACCAGAGAGAAAGTGTGGTTTAACAAGGTCTAAACCTAATATTATGTGAACCTGGGTAAAGTTTACAGGTAGGATGGTTGTAAAGGTGTTAAAATTTTGTTTATATATTTCAAACTTTCTTACAAAGTAGAATATGAATGGAAAAAAACATTCCAAATAAATCAATGTACATGAGATGAGACATGAGAGTAATCTCCCCTCCTCCCACACACACACTTACTTCCCCTTCTCGCTAGTTTAAATATCAGTCCTGGTGGTTTTTTAAAATCATAGAAATGTCTACATTCTGTCATACATCAAATCAAAACATCAAGCCTAGCTTTACACTGGGAATTCTGTATGTGTTTGTGTTTATTGATACAAATGTGGGTTGAAGTGTACTCGGAGACCAGGATGGGAAATGCAAAAAGTGAAAAAAAAATGTAGGCTACTTTACGCAACATTGTAGGAAACTAGTTGTTTTGTTACCAAGTAGATTGTAATAGATCCATATGTCGAAAATAATTTCTCTTTCTCTCTCTCTCTCCCTTTCTCGTTCGATCTTTCTCTCTCTCTCTTTCTCCCTTGCTCTTTCTCTATCGTTCTCTCCTTTTCTCTCTCTTTCTAGTGTGATGAGTATCTCGTCCCCCCCCCCCCATCTTCGAGTTCATAGGAAATGAGACTGTGTTCATCTTCAACCATGTAGGTCTGGGGAACTATTATTATTATCTGGTCACCCAATGTAAAATGTATTAGCTTTTAGCAGATGACTTTATTTACCACATTACAATTTCATAGTCATATACAAGAATAAGAAATGTAGATTCTTTATAGATTTGCAGCTGACACAAAATGCTGAGGCCAAGTGTTAGACAAAATGGTGCGTTGTGAAGAAGGACTGTGTTCACTCAAAACGCTCACTGATTGTATTCTTTAATAGGTAGATCTTTTTAATACACGATGAAGCAGTAAATAGAAAGACATCATGATATAGAAGCAATGAAGATTGTAAAATGTTTTACATGTTTCGGGTGTTCCTTCAGAGTTGAAGATAGTTTACTTCCTAGTCCAAACCTCCCGCAGGACGACGGGGGATGGGAGCGGGCAGGATTTGAACCCTCGACCATCGATAAATCCGACAGTCCAGCGCGCAAACCGCACGACCAGGCAGCGATTATCACTAGTTGCCCTAAAATATTGTAGGCCTACACGATAAGCTAATGTGTTGTTTTTTTTCATTCCATTGAAAATAAAAACATCTATGTCAACTTGTTATTGTGCGTAAGGACTTTTAAAACTGGGCTATATAAGGCACATTGTGCTAGCGTGGACTTTGTAGGCTTGTTATTTCTTTCTTATATTTCATTAAGTGACTTCCTAAGTACGTACACAATACACGATGTATGGAAAAGTAAAAGAAAGTTCCCTTTTCAGACCTTGCGATCTATAGGACAGATGATTTTAAGGCCATCTGTTTCTTTCACCAACAGTTAAGGAGCAGGGTGTCATGTGGCCAGCACAATTACCAACTTCCTTTACGTTCCCCAACTAAAGTCAGGATGTATGTAGGGTTTTTTGTGTAATTACACATTTGGACATGTTTACGATCCAGTCATGGAATGACCGTGCACTTGAATGGCTAAGCCACAAGAAGTGGCAGCTACGTCTTTTCATTGCTCACAGATGTCAGCAAATAAACACCTAAGCCGTCCTAAGCCTAAGTAATTGTAGAATACCGCAATGCTAATGTCGATAACAACGCATGCCTCCCTAAACGTACACACACGCACATTCACGAATATTTGGTGACACACATGAAATATTTACATTACATATTCTACTTACGGGTTTCCTTTCCGTTCGTAGTAAGCCTTCACCTTTCGACACAATTAAACCATGTTAATCCTTTGAAATTGAATGCACACTACATGTATAAGTGTATATCACCGTGAAAGAAAGTGTTTAGCCGATGTGTGTTATCTATTATCTAAACAATGAAATTGGCTACAAATGATTCACTACTTTCCCTCAACGCTCGTTTTTTTTTCTCTATTTACAACAAGAGCGAAACGAGACAGCCCTCTTTCTCTCTAGGTCACGCCTGCTAGACATACAACTCTGTATGACATTGAATGCTGTCCCCTTGACAGAAATAACCTAGAGACGGGGGGAAAAAAATAGGGTAAAGTTCTATTAATAGATGCCACGTGATTTCAAAACGAATAACAAGATACACGATTGTTTAAAAATGAATCTCTACTAAGATAAGATATCTAATGTTTCCTACTAAACTTAAACCATTTCTGAGTAACCTATATAGAATAAGTCCAATATCTGGCAAACGTTTTTCACAATCTAGCAGACTACTAAGAGAATTAATTAGAAAAGACTTGCGTCCAATGGAATGACCAGCGCGACAATGTATTTAACGACATTTATATCTAATATGAGAAGAGGAGAAAGGAAAGTTTTTATCCAGGAATGTCTTGTGAGATCAAATGGAAGAGACGGCTGCGGATTGCCAAGACAGATAACTCAGGAATTAGAGACACACTGGAAACATAGTTAGGGGACTTGCCAGTGGAAAACGTAGGCGCTGATACTATGAATGCACAAGGAAACCAATAAAATCAGATCCTGGTCATCATCAAGCCTGAATCTGACGTTTAAATCATCAAAAACCTGATGACATATGAGAACCAAAAGGGCGATGATCGATATGAAGCGCTGGTTGTGCGGTGTGTGCGCTGGACTGTTGTTGGGACTTGTAGATGGACCCGGGTTCATACCCGTCTTTCTGCGGGAGGTTTGTACTAGGAAGTAAATTATCTTCAACTCTGAAGGAACATCTGAAACATGTAAAATATTTTACAAACATAGAACTACGAAACGCAGCTAAACATGAATTGGGAATGAGCCCAACCGAATTGTTGATAAACCGAACGCCCTGGACACTATTTTGTCCCACAAGGCATACTTGACAAAAGAAAAGAAAATATAAACAAACTGTCAAAATGTACTAGAGAAAAGTGGTCGAGATTTACCAACACTAACAGTAAACCAATCTGTATATTTTCATACAACTTATCTTATCTTATATAATACAGACGTTACTTCAAAAAAGATCATTACGTCCTACGCGTCATGCATCTAGTCATGCATGTTAACCAATGACTTAAATTCTGCCAAGTCACTGGTTTTCCTGGCTGGCTCAGGGAACCCATTCCATGGGTCCAGGGCAGATTATTGTCCAAGAAAAAAAGATCGTACAAGAAAAAAAGGCGAGAAGGCGGGACATATATATAAATAAAAAAACAAAGTACACATCAAACCCCAGCTATCACCAGATACAGAAAATAGAAACATTGCAAACCAAGACTTTTATGACGATGACGAAGATATGTGGAGAGATTTTAGATAAGTTGATGCAGTCCCAGGGCTAAACACTGAAAACAATGTTTCGTTGACTCCACCTGAAAAAATAAAAACACCCATCTAACCTTGGTTAGGCCAATAATAGAATATGCATCCACCGTGTGGGACCCCTCAACTCAAGAAAACATTAAGAAACTGGAACAAACACAAAATAGAGCAGTGAGATTCATAACAAACGAATATTCACATTTGACTAGGGTAACACCATTAGTAAAATTACTAAATTTAGAAAGCCTTCAGGACAGAAGACTCAAAAGTAAAGTAGCAATTATACATAAAACACTGAACCATAATCTTCAAATACAAAAACAAAATTTAATAAAATATTCTGAAAGACACAAAAATAAAGGCACATTCCTCGTCCCATATGCTAGGACAAATTTGTACAAATACTCCTTCTTCCCTAGTGCTATTAGAGCATGGAATGGGTTGCCTGAGCTAGCCAGGAAAACCAGTGACTTGGCAGAATTTAAGTCATTGGTTAATATGCATGACTAAATGCATGACGCGTAGGACGTAATCATCTTCTTTTTTGAAGTAACGTCTGTATTATATAAGATAAGATAATTTATGTCTATGCATTGTTGTTATTCAAGTAACTCTGTTTTTTATTGTTGGAGTAGTCTCCCCTGACTTTGTGTTTGTTTCGGTTTCGTTCTAAAACGGAAGCTGCTAAGGGTTTACAGGTCAGCTAGTAAACTGTTGTTTGTTTTGTTCTAATCTAAAAGTGTGTCCGTTCCAAAATTGTTTTCTATTAACTAACATTAATATCCTTCGGGGAGGGGTAGCTCTTACCGCATAATCCACACACGCATTTCGGATCCGCTAGTACTAACAATAAACGTTAGATTAGCACATACTGTGTTATTATAGGCATTGATTGGGCAAGAAAGTCTTTTTCCAGATAGTAGTAAAGACAGTTTTACCATTAATGGAATTAAACAAGATTGTTAAATTCTTTTTAAACTTAATTAGGTTAGCCTAATATCTGTTATACAGTAAGAAACCTCGTACTATCTGGGGTAGAGCCCAGGCAATGCTTCTCTGCCTCAACGTGACACTCGAGTGGAAACGGTTGTTAGAAAAGACGATTAGGTCAATATGAACTCAAAACAGAACCCCCGTTGGTGTACCTAAGGACCTAGTCTATTGTAGTGGTAGGGATGGAATAGAGACCCAACAAACATGTCTCTATTCACACAACGATCTTCTGGGGGCCATTTTTTTATGGTGAACAAATGCACGGCTGACATGGTACAGAGAAGGAATATGGGGGAGTTTCCCCGCTGTGCTCAGCCTTCGGCCTCGCCTCTAACCCGAGTGTTAATTAAGATCTAGGTTCACAGTCAGCAATAAACAAACAACAACCATTAGTGTCATAACGGAGAATGATACTTTATTATATTGAACGCGTGCACCTTTGCGCACCATATCAACATCCCCTTTTCTTTAAAAAAAAATAAAACATTTCGGGGAGTATCATAGAAAAAAATAAAACGAAACCACAACATAAACAACTAAACATAACATACATATATACGCTTCAATGAATATGAAACATATCACATTTAAAAATCAACATTCAATAGTTCATTAAGACACATAGTCATTGAATCTTGTCGGTTCCTTCAACTGATCCCTTGGTCGCAGGGAATGATGAGTTGATGAGTGACGAATGTGTTGATCATGAGTTCTATTGTCCTATATGTTGTCATCAGTATCGGGAAATATATCTTCTTCTGTTTCTCTGTTCGGGTTAATATGCACTCTGTTTCTTTGGTACACTGCACCATTGTCACCTCATTCTGAACTATAACTGTCCTGCCACACGTATACTGGTCAAAACGTTCCAAACCAACAACCACTGCCAACAATTCTTTTTCAATCTGTGCCCATCTTTTCTGAGTATCAGTTAATGATCTAGAAGCATATGCTATTGGACTGCCATCTTGTAATAACGCTGCTCCCATCCCATTTTGGCTACTGTCTGCTTGTAATGTAAGCTCTTTGTTAGGGTCAAAATATATCAGTGTGCCAGAGTCGATATTTTCTGAAAGCTCGTGTGCACTGATCAGACCAAACAAATGGTGTGTTCTTTCTGATCAACTCTGTTATGGGTTGTAAATCTGTCGACAAGTTTGGAACAAATCTTGCAAGATATTGAACCTTGCCACAGAATCTTCGGACTGATGAAATATCTTTTGGAGCGTTCAAACTCAAAATCGCAGATACTTTGTTCGGGTCTGGTTTTATTCCTGCTTCTGTAATAATATGACCCAAAAATAAATCTCAGCTGTTCTAAAAACAGACTTTTCGTGGTTCAGTTTAATCTTCTTTTCTTGACATCTCTTCATCAGCTCTCTTAGGTTAATATCATGATTTGTGAGTGCTTCTTCTTTTGTTCTTCCTCTTCCTACCACTATAATATCATCAACATAATTGAAACAGCCTTTCAGTCCTTCTAGTGCTAGATTTAATCTTCTCTGAAAAATTTCTGAACTCACTTTCAGACCAAATGGTAATCGTTTCCATTTGCATCTACCAAAAGGGGTTATCATTGCTGTCAAATCAGATGACGCTGTGTCTAGTCTGACATGCCAGAAAGCTTCTGCACATCCAATTTGCTGAATATTTTGGCCTCGTTCAAATCTGCCAATATGTCATCTAAAGTAGCAAGATTAAAGAATTCCCTTAGTAAAACTTTATTCAGGGCTTGTGGATCTGTGCAGATCCTAATTTTTCCATTAGCTTTTTCCACAATTGCCATCTGACTAACCCACTCTGTAGGCTCTATCACTGATTCTATGATTCCTCTCTGCACTAGGGTCTTTAACTCCTCCTTAACTCTTTCTTGTAAAGCAATAGGGATCTTTCTACACGGCAGAACTTTGGGCTTAATGCTGCTATCAATCTTTAAAGACACTTCTCCTAAGTCACCCAACCTTAGACTACAGTCTTCTTCTTGGTTTTTCACTACTGATGCTATGAACCTATCTTTATCGACTTTGATTAACTTCATTCTTGTTAAAGTTTCATGACCTAGAAGGCATGCTAGATTATTTGGTACAACTATATATTCCACCTCAAATGTTTCGTTAGTTTTCTCATTTCTCGTCGTTAGAGTGGCTTTCCCTATGGGGCTCATTTCAGTCTTATTCCACATTAGTAATCTTTGCATTGCCTTTTTTATCTGATTCTTATTTACGTATTTTTCCTGGATGGTATTTACATCAGCTCCACTATCCATTTGAAACCTTACACGGTGACCATTTACTGTCATAACTGCTGTCATCCTTTTCGTATTGTGGTTCTCCAAAGCTGACATTTTTTTCTAATTATCATGTAACTAGGTCATGACATATTTTTGTTACACTTGTATCATTTTATTGGGTCATGATGACATTTTTTCTTTCATTGATGCTATTGTACTATCATTTTTTAATCAATTGTATATTACATATTTACTTATCGCAATTTGAGAATAACATGGTATTAGTAAACATACACAGTAATGTAAACAAGCCTATTGTAAACATCAGTGAACTACTTGAACTGATGACCTAATTTTTTTTTTTTTGGAAACTCACAAATGTAAATATTGTTGATTTTTTTTTCCAAGTGGTACACATTTGAATGCTATCATTTTTTATGCTATTCTACTTTAAATACCACATATGTGTGCTAGCAATAGCAATTATAGGCAATGTCACGGTAACCTTGTATAATGGTGACAGAACTTAAAGTAATACTGAACACAAATATACTTGTATAGATGTATGTAAATTTTTGGGAACTTTTTCAATAAATTCACTTAGTGTGTCAAATGATACACATTGGTTGTTATATCATAGAAATAATTTGATGTAAAATTACTTTAAAATTTATTTATTTTTTCTCCTCTTATAATTGAGATGTCAATGTATGTTAACAGGAGGAGCGCGTAACAATTTAACATGCTCATGCAAAACATTTCAATATAATGTAGCTATACTTCAGGAGAATAAAGTCTTAACTTGTATTGATATTTTTATTCAATAACATACTTGTACAGTACATGTAATCATACTAATGTATATTTTTCTAAGCAAACATTTTGAAAGTTGAACAATGCATTTGTTAATTAGTATATGGAACCATTCATAGTTAGAATGAATGACATAACATTAATATTTATGTATAATTGAGCAAGCAGTATTGAGGTGATTAATTAGATCAGCTTGACATGAGTGATTAAGCTACTGGACATATATATATAGAACATTACTATCATATGTACTTTTGTAAAAGATTTTTTTCAAAAATCTTTTCCAGGGGAAGGGGCGTATGTCACGTCAGTTTTAGAACCCCTGTAATATTTGGTGAATAGTAATCACTGAACCATTCCGTGCACGTTTAGCACGAGATTTTTTCCTGGTCGGGGACTGACCACGAGATGGACATCTCAGTTGATTTTAGACTCTTGTAGAGAGCGGAGTGTTATGATTGTTATTGACAAGTAGTGTAACGTACAAGTAGGAAAGTAATTAGAATTGATTTGTATTCAGGACTAATTTTCTTGGATGTATTTTGTGATGGCTGAAGTCGCCAATATCGTTTGTGAATTATTTTACATGTAATAAAAACCATGTCTGCTACAAGTGAGTCTATTGATTATTATAAATATTGTGGTCAGAGAATTCAATTTGTTGGTGTTCTCACGCACTAGCAAATCTAGTGCGCGAGTGAAAGTATTTAAATAACAATACAGAGGATTATTATATCATCTACAAGATCTACATAACACGACATTCGCGTCATCACGCCTATAACAAACTAGGCTGTGACAATCACCCATTCATTTTTTACGATCATGACATCCTATCTTGTGTCCGACTGCAGCTGTCTTTCATCGTTAGACATATCATCTGACACCTGCTGAATTTTCTTTTTGCACATCATAGCAAAATGATGTCTCCCCTTGCACGCTAGGTACATTTTACCCCATGCAGGGCACTTTTCTTTAATGTATTCGTGAATTCTTCCACAATACCTGCATTTACCTTTCTGAATGTTTGTTCTTGAGGGTGTTGATACTTTCTCAATGATTGGAGGGTCGGCTTGTATTTGTCTCAACTGTTTGTTGGCGGTCTCGTATGCTCTGCAAATATCTCTGCACCTTTCCAATGTGAGACTACTATCTTGTAACAATTTCATTTTGAGACATTCATGTCTAATACCAAGAACTACTCTGTCTCTAATCAAGCTATCTTCCAGACATTCATGTCTAATACCAAGAACTACTCTGTCTCTAATCAAGCTATCTTCCAGGCCTTCATGTCTAATACCAAGAACTACTCTGTCTCTAATCAAGCTATCTTCCAGGCCTTCATGTCTAACACCAAGAACTACTCTGTCTCTAATCAAGCTATCTTCCAGGCCTTCATGTCTAACACCAAGAACTACTCTGTCTCTAATCAAGCTATCTTCCAGGCCTTCATGTCTAACACCAAGAACTACTCTGTCTCTAATCAAGCTATCTTCCAGGCCTTCATGTCTAACACCAAGAACTACTCTGTCTCTAATCAAGCTATCTTCCAGACATTCATGTCTAACACCAAGAACTACTCTGTCTCTAATCAAGCTATCTTCCAGACATTCATGTCTAACACCAAGAACTACTCTGTCTCTAATCAAGCTATCTTCCAGGCCTTCATGTCTAACACCAAGAACTACTCTGTCTCTAATCAAGCTATCTTCCAGGCCTTCATGTCTAACACCAAGAACTACTCTGTCTCTAATCAAGCTATCTTCCAGACATTCATGTCTAACACCAAGAACTACTCTGTCTCTAATCAAGCTATCTTCCGGACATTCATGTCTAATACCAATAACTACTCTGTCTCTAATCAAGCTATCTTCCAGACATTCATGTCTAACACCAAGAACTACTCTGTCTCTAATCAAGCTATCTTCCAGACATTCATGTCTAACACCAAGAACTACTCTGTCTCTAACCAAGCTATCTTCCAGGCCTTCGTGTCTAACACCAAGAACTACTCTGTCTCTAATCAAGCTATCTTCCAGGCCTTTATGTCTAACACCAAGAACTACTCTGTCTCTAATCAAGATATATTCCAGACATTCATGTCTAACACCAAGAACTACTCTGTCTCTACTCAAGCTATCTTCCAGGCCTTCATGTCTAACACCAAGAACTACTCTGTCTCTAATCAAGCTATCTTCCAGGCCTTCATGTCTAACACCAAGAACTACTCTGTCTCTAATCAAGCTATCTTCCAGACATTCATGTCTGACACCAAGAACTACTCTGTCTCTACTCAAGCTATCTTCCAGGCCTTCATGTCTAACACCAAGAACTACTCTGTCTCTAATCAAGCTATCTTCCAGACATTCATGTCTAACACCAAGAACTACTCTGTCTCTAATCAAGCTATCTTCCGGACATTCATGTCTAATACCAATAACTACTCTGTCTCTAATCAAGCTATCTTCCAGACATTCGTGTCTAACACCAAGAACTACTCTGACTCTAATCAAGCTATCTTCCAGACATTCATGTCTAACACCAAGAACTACTCTGTCTCTAACCAAGCTATCTTCCAGGCCTTCATGTCTAACACCAAGAACTACTCTGTCTCTAATCAAGCTATCTTCCAGGCCTTTATGTCTAACATCAAGAACTACTCTGTCTCTAATCAAGATATATTCCAGACATTCATGTCTAACACCAAGAACTACTCTGTCTCTACTCAAGCTATCTTCCAGGCCTTCATGTCTAACACCAAGAACTACTCTGTCTCTAATCAAGCTATCTTCCAGGCCTTCATGTCTAACACCAAGAACTACTCTGTCTCTAATCAAGCTATCTTCCGGACATTCATGTCTAATACCAAGAACTACTCTGTCTCTAATCAAGCTATCTTCCAGACATTCATGTCTAATACCAAGAACAACTCTGTCTCTAATCAAGCTATCTTCCAGACATTCATGTCTAATACCAAGAACTACTCTGTCTCTGATCAAGCTATCTTCCAGACCTTCATGTCTAATACCAAGAACTACTCTGTCTCTAATCAAGCTATCTTCCAGGCCTTCATGTCTAACACCAAGAACTACTCTGTCTCTAATCAAGCTATCTTCCAGGCCTTCATGTCTAACACCAAGAACTACTCTGTCTCTAATCAAGCTACCTTCCAGGCCTTCATGTCTAATACCAAGAACTACTCTGTCTCTAATCAAGCTATCTTCCAGACATTCATGTCTAATACCAAGAACTACTCTGTCTCTAATCAAGCTATCTTCCAGACATTCATGTCTAATACCGAGAACTACTCTGTCTCTAACCAAGCTATCTTCCAGGCCTTCGTGTCTAACACCAAGAACTACTATGTCACTAATCAAGATATATTCCAGACATTCATGTCTAACACCAAGAACTACTCTGTCTCTACTCAAGCTATCTTCCAGGCCTTCATGTCTAACACCAAGAACTACTCTGTCTCTAATCAAGCTATATTCCAGGCCTTCATGTCTAACACCAAGAACTACTCTGTCTCTAATCAAGCTATCTTCCAGACATTCATGTCTAATACCAAGAACTACTCTGTCTCTAATCAAGCTATCTTCTAGGCCTTCATGTCTTATACCAAGAACTACTCTGTCTCTAATCAAGCTATCTTCCAGGCCTTCATGTCTAACACCAAGAACTACTCTGTCTCTAATCAAGCTATCTTCCAGGCCTTCATGTCTAACACCAAGAACTACTCTGTCTCTAATCAAGCTACCTTCCAGGCCTTCATGTCTAATACCAAGAACTACTCTGTCTCTAATCAAGCTATCTTCCAGACATTCATGTCTAATACCAAGAACTACTCTGTCTCTAATCAAGCTATCTTCCAGACATTCATGTCTAATACCAAGAACTACTCTGTCTCTAACCAAGCTATCTTCCAGGCCTTCGTGTCTAACACCAAGAACTACTCTGTCACTAATCAAGATACATTCCAGACATTCATGTCTAACACCAAGAACTACTCTGTCTCTACTCAAGCTATCTTCCAGGCCTTCATGTCTAACACCAAGAACTACTCTGTCTCTAATCAAGCTATCTTCCAGGCCTTTATGTCTAACACCAAGAACTACTCTGTCTCTAATCAAGCTATATTCCAGGCCTTCATGTCTAACACCAAGAACTACTCTGTCTCTAATCAAGCTATCTTCCAGGCCTTCATGTCTAATACCAAGAACTACTCTGTCTCTAATCAAGCTATCTTCCAGACATTCATGTCTAATACCAAGAACTACTCTGTCTCTAATCAAGCTATCTTCCAGGCCTTCATGTCTAACACCAAGAACTACTCTGTCTCTAATCAAGCTATCTTCCAGGCCTTCATGTCTAACACAAAGAACTACTCTGTCTCTAATCAAGCTACCTTCCAGGCCTTCGTGTCTAATACCAAGAACTACTCTGTCTCTAATCAAGCTATCTTCCAGACATTCATGTCTAACACCAAGAACTACTCTGTCTCTAATCAAGCTATCTTCCGGACATTCATGTCTAATACCAATAACTACTCTGTCTCTAATCAAGCTATCTTCCAGACATTCGTGTCTAACACCAAGAACTACTCTGACTCTAATCAAGCTATCTTCCAGACATTCATGTCTAACACCAAGAACTACTCTGTCTCTAACCAAGCTATCTTCCAGGCCTTCGTGTCTAACACCAAGAACTACTCTGTCTCTAATCAAGCTATCTTCCAGGCCTTTATGTCTAACACCAAGAACTACTCTGTCTCTAATCAAGATATATTCCAGACATTCATGTCTAACACCAAGAACTACTCTGTCTCTACTCAAGCTATCTTCCAGGCCTTCATGTCTAACACCAAGAACTACTCTGTCTCTAATCAAGCTATCTTCCAGGCCTTCATGTCTAACACCAAGAACTACTCTGTCTCTAATCAAGCTATCTTCCGGACATTCATGTCTAATACCAAGAACTACTCTGTCTCTAATCAAGCTATCTTCCAGACATTCATGTCTAATACCAAGAACAACTCTGTCTCTAATCAAGCTATCTTCCAGACATTCATGTCTAATACCAAGAACTACTCTGTCTCTGATCAAGCTATCTTCCAGACCTTCATGTCTAATACCAAGAACTACTCTGTCTCTAATCAAGCTATCTTCCAGGCCTTCATGTCTAACACCAAGAACTACTCTGTCTCTAATCAAGCTATCTTCCAGGCCTTCATGTCTAACACCAAGAACTACTCTGTCTCTAATCAAGCTACCTTCCAGGCCTTCATGTCTAATACCAAGAACTACTCTGTCTCTAATCAAGCTATCTTCCAGACATTCATGTCTAATACCAAGAACTACTCTGTCTCTAATCAAGCTATCTTCCAGACATTCATGTCTAATACCGAGAACTACTCTGTCTCTAACCAAGCTATCTTCCAGGCCTTCGTGTCTAACACCAAGAACTACTATGTCACTAATCAAGATATATTCCAGACATTCATGTCTAACACCAAGAACTACTCTGTCTCTACTCAAGCTATCTTCCAGGCCTTCATGTCTAACACCAAGAACTACTCTGTCTCTAATCAAGCTATATTCCAGGCCTTCATGTCTAACACCAAGAACTACTCTGTCTCTAATCAAGCTATCTTCCAGACATTCATGTCTAATACCAAGAACTACTCTGTCTCTAATCAAGCTATCTTCTAGGCCTTCATGTCTTATACCAAGAACTACTCTGTCTCTAATCAAGCTATCTTCCAGGCCTTCATGTCTAACACCAAGAACTACTCTGTCTCTAATCAAGCTATCTTCCAGGCCTTCATGTCTAACACCAAGAACTACTCTGTCTCTAATCAAGCTACCTTCCAGGCCTTCATGTCTAATACCAAGAACTACTCTGTCTCTAATCAAGCTATCTTCCAGACATTCATGTCTAATACCAAGAACTACTCTGTCTCTAATCAAGCTATCTTCCAGACATTCATGTCTAATACCAAGAACTACTCTGTCTCTAACCAAGCTATCTTCCAGGCCTTCGTGTCTAACACCAAGAACTACTCTGTCACTAATCAAGATACATTCCAGACATTCATGTCTAACACCAAGAACTACTCTGTCTCTACTCAAGCTATCTTCCAGGCCTTCATGTCTAACACCAAGAACTACTCTGTCTCTAATCAAGCTATCTTCCAGGCCTTTATGTCTAACACCAAGAACTACTCTGTCTCTAATCAAGCTATATTCCAGGCCTTCATGTCTAACACCAAGAACTACTCTGTCTCTAATCAAGCTATCTTCCAGGCCTTCATGTCTAATACCAAGAACTACTCTGTCTCTAATCAAGCTATCTTCCAGACATTCATGTCTAATACCAAGAACTACTCTGTCTCTAATCAAGCTATCTTCCAGGCCTTCATGTCTAACACCAAGAACTACTCTGTCTCTAATCAAGCTATCTTCCAGGCCTTCATGTCTAACACAAAGAACTACTCTGTCTCTAATCAAGCTACCTTCCAGGCCTTCGTGTCTAATACCAAGAACTACTCTGTCTCTAATCAAGCTATCTTCCAGACATTCATGTCTAACACCAAGAACTACTCTGTCTCTAATCAAGCTATCTTCCGGACATTCATGTCTAATACCAATAACTACTCTGTCTCTAATCAAGCTATCTTCCAGACATTCGTGTCTAACACCAAGAACTACTCTGACTCTAATCAAGCTATCTTCCAGACATTCATGTCTAATACCAAGAACTACTCTGTCTCTAATCAAGCTATCTTCCAGGCCTTCATGTCTAACACCAAGAACTACTCTGTCTCTAATCAAGCTATCTTCCAGGCCTTCATGTCTAACACAAAGAACTACTCTGTCTCTAATCAAGCTACCTTCCAGGCCTTCATGTCTAATACCAAGAACTACTCTGTCTCTAATCAAGCTATCTTCCAGACATTCATGTCTAATACCAAGAACTACTCTGTCTCTAATCAAGCTATCTTTCAGACATTCATGTCTAATACCAAGAACTACTCTGTCTCTAACCAAGCTATCTTCCAGGCCTTCGTGTCTAACACCAAGAACTACTCTGTCACTAATCAAGATATATTCCAGACATTCATGTCAAACACCAAGAACTACTCTGTCTCTACTCAAGCTATCTTCCAGGCCTTCATGTCTAACACCAAGAACTACTCTGTCTCTAATCAAGCTATCTTCCAGGCCTTCATGTCTAACACCAAGAACTACTCTGTCTCTAATCAAGCTATATTCCAGGCCTTCATGTCTAACACCAAGAACTACTCTGTCTCTAATCAAGCTATCTTCCAGGCCTTCATGTCTAATACCAAGAACTACTCTGTCTCTAATCAAGCTATCTTCCAGACATTCATGTCTAATACCAAGAACTACTCTGTCTCTAATCAAGCTATCTTCCAGACATTCATGTCTAACACCAAGAACTACTCTGTCTCTAATCAAGCTATCTTCCAGACCTTCATGTCTAATACCAAGAACTACTCTGTCTCTAATCAAGCTATCTTCCAGGCCTTCATGTCTTATACCAAGAACTACTCTGTCTCTAATCAAGCTATCTTCCAGGCCTTCATGTCTAACACCAAGAACTACTCTGTCTCTAATCAAGCTATCTTCCAGGCCTTCATGTCTAACACCAAGAACTACTCTGTCTCTACTCAAGCTATCTTCCAGGCCTTCATGTCTAATACCAAGAACTACTCTGTCTCTAATCAAGCTATCTTCCAGACATTCATGTCTAATACCAAGAACTACTCTGTCTCTAATCAAGCTATCTTCCAGACCTTCATGTCTTATACCAAGAACTACTCTGTCTCTAATCAAGCTATCTTCCAGGCCTTCATGTCTTATACCAAGAACTACTCTGTCTCTAATCAAGATATATTCCAGGCCTTCATGTCTAACACCAAGAACTACTCTGTCTCTAATCAAGCTATCTTCCAGGCCTTCGTGTCTAACACCAAGAACTACTCTGTCTCTAATCAAGCTACCTTCCAGGCCTTCATGTCTAATACCAAGAACTACTCTGTCTCTAATCAAGCTATCTTCCAGGCCTTCGTGTCTAACACCAAGAACTACTCTGTCTCTAATCAAGCTATCTTCCAGGCCTTCGTGTCTTATACCAAGAACTACTCTGTCTCTAATCAAGCTATCTTCCAGGCCTTCATGTCTAACACCAAGAACTACTCTGTCTCTAATCAAGCTATCTTCCAGGCCTTCATGTCTAACACCAAGAACTACTCTGTCTCTAATCAAGCTATCTTCCAGGCCTTCATGTCTAACACCAAGAACTACTCTGTCTCTAATCAAGCTACCTTCCAGGCCTTCATGTCTAACACCAAGAACTACTCTGTCTCTAATCAAGCTATCTTCCAGGCCTTCATGTCTAACACCAAGAACTACTCTGTCTCTAATCAAGCTATCTTCCAGGCCTTCATGTCTAACACCAAGAACTACTCTGTCTCTAATCAAGCTATCTTCCAGGCGTTCAAAACTACACGTTTTTGCTAGTCTTCTCAGATTTGTTATGTACTTTTCAATTTTCTCGCCTTCTTGCTGTTCACGAGTATTGAAGAACAAAGCGCTTATAAGTTTCATTCGTTTTTCCAATGCAGAAACGTTCCAATTTGTTCACTATTCTTTCCATCTTTCTTTCTTTTCCCTTCTCAATTTCAAGACCTTCGTATATGTCCATCGCTTTTGTTCCTATAATTGTTAGAAAGGTGGCCACTCTGACCTCCTCTGATTCTTCCGACAATTTAGTGGCCAACTCATAGTTTCGCCAGCTCTGGTGAAACTTTTGCCAAATAGCGGCCATGTTTCCTTCCACCTCGAGCGGCTCGGGTACAGGAAGGAAATTTCTAGCTGCCATTGCACGGCGTAGCCTTGAATTGTTGCCTATTTATTATTGTAAACAATAAACCTTTATATACTCACCAAACTCACCAACCACTAGCCAGATCCACTCCTGTTAAACCTAAATCTACTAAAATTAATACAACAGCCTCACTAAACAAACCTACTAAAGAAGTAATACCAAAATACCTTAAAACCTTAGTAATAAATTTTCAAAGCATTAGGAACAAAACAGCAGACTTAGAAATTTTATTAGAATCTGAGAAACCAGACATAATTGCAGGAACAGAAACTTGGCTACATCCTTAAATTTATAATGCAGAAATTTTCAATAGTAATTATGAAATGTTTAGAAAAGATAGGGCTGATAATCATGGAGGAGTTCTTCAAGCAATAAAAAAAAACACTCTTATAGCAGAAGAAATTACCTTACCTAACTCAAAAAATATAGAATCTACATTTTGTAAAATTAATACCACCTCAACATCCCTAATAATAGGCAGCATTTACAGACCACCAAATTCTAGTTTAGAATACATGCAGGAACTATGTAATCAGATTACTACACTTAAAGAGACAAATAAAAATGCAGTTTTTTGGATTATGGGTGATTTCAACCTACCTGATATAAATTGGAAAACACTAACCATAGATAAACACCAAAACCTTAAGGACATAAATGAGCTTTTCATAGAAACTTTACACAACCTAAGTTTAGATCAAATCATTAAAAAGCCAACTAGATTAAACAACACATTAGATCTCTTCTTAACCAACAGACCTGGATTAGTAGTTGATTATGATATTATCCCTGGTCTATCAGACGATGACATCATAAAAATACACAGTCAGATAAAAGCAGTAGTCAATTCAAAACCCAAAAGAAAAATCTTACTCTGAAATAAATGTAACCTAACACAACTACACCAAGCTGCATTAAACTTTCAACAAACATTCTTATTAGAAAAAGACATTAACCAACCAGTCGATGACCTCTGGAAGTTCATTAAAATCCATCTTAAAAGCATTATAGAAAATCATATACCAACTAAATACACATCAAACAAAATAAATAAATGCTGGTTTAATAATAGACTAAAGAAGCTTTGTAAACAGAAGGAAAACCTATATAGAAAATTTAAAGAAACTAAGGCAGAAAGAGTTTACAAAAAGTATACAAAATTAAACGCTTAACCCAAAAAGTAAGCAGACAGCTGCAGAGTGAATACATAAACAATGTAATATCTAAAGATAACAACAAAAACCTATGGTCATACATTAAATCTAAGAAAATGGAAACAACAGGCATAGCGCCATTAAAAGATGAACATAACATAATACATAATGATAATGGAACTAAAGCAAACATCCTAAACAAATACTTGGCATCAGCATTCTCAGCCCCAGGAGACAAAGACATATTACTGAATTTGATCCACGTAGACAACATTGAAGATATAGTAGTACAAGAAAATGGAATTCAAAAACTATTAGCCAACACAAAACCAAATAAAGCGTCTGGACCTGATGGTATTCCAGCTAGATTACTCAAAGAGCTAAGCAATGAGCTAGCCCCAGTGTTCAAAATACTCTTTCAGGCTTCACTTAACCAGGGCAGAGTACCAAAGGACTGGAAAGAAGCTAATGTCACCCCCCTATTTAAAAAAGGAGAAAAATCTGACCCAGGAAACTACAGACCAGTATCACTTACCAGCATCACATGTAAAATCCTAGAACACATAATATGTAGCAACATCATAAACCACTTAGACAAACAAAATGTCCTCACACCATACCAACATGGCTTTAGGAAATATAGATCATGTGAAACACAACTAATAGGACTAATTGATGATTTTTCTAAAGGTTTAGATAATAGTGAACAAATAGATGCTATCTTGCTAGATTTTTCGAAGGCTTTTGACAAAGTTCACCACCATAGTTTGCTTAAAAAATTAAAATATTTTGGCATTAATGGTCCACTTCATTAGTAGATTAAAGATTTTCTGATAGGGAGAGAACAAACTGTAATAATAAATGGCTCTAAATCAACACCGATAACAGTAAACTCATGTGTACCTCAAGGAAAAGTCTTGGGACCACTACTATTTTTAATTTACATAAATGATTTACCAAATTGCATTACTTCAGGAACAAAAGTCAGATTATTTGCAGACGATTGCATAATATATAGAACAATAAAAACAACATAAGACACAGATATTTTACAAAGAGAATTAGATGAATTACAGAAATGGGAATCAAATTGGAGCATGTCTTTCCACCCAGAAAAATGTCAGTTGTTAAGATTAACAAAAAAAATAAAACAAATTAATTCCACTTATCTTATTCATGGCAAACCAGTAACACAGACTAAAAACGCAAAATACCTAGGTGTTATAATAAATGAAAAACTGTCATGGAATCCACATATTGATGAAACTATAAAAAAAAATCAAACAAAGAATTAGGATTTATTAAAAGAAATTTCTATAAATCAAATAAGAACATAAAATTAAAATGAATATTCACATTTGACTAGAGTAACAGCTATAGTAAAATCACTAAATTTAGAAAGCCTTCAGGACAGAAGACTCAAAAGTAAAGTAGCAATTATACATAAAACACTGAACCATAATCTTCAAATACAAAAACAAAATTTAATTAAATACTCTGAAAGACAAAGATAAAGGCGCATTCCTCATCCCATATGCTAGGACAAATTTGTACAAATACTCCTTCTTCCCTAGTGCTATTAAGAGCATGGAATGGGTTGCCTGAGCTAGCCAGGAAAACCAGTGACTTGGCAGAATTTAAGTCATTGGTTAATATGCATGACTAAATGCATGACGCGTAGGACGTAATCATCTTCTTTTTTGAAGTAACGTCTGTATTATATACGATAAGATAAGATACTGATTAATGATTACCTCTGATCATTAATACACCGCTGCCACCATGTTAATTAAGATCTAGGTTCACAGTCAGCAATAAACAAACAACAACCATTAGTGTCATGGCGGAGAATTATACTTTATTATATTGAACGCGTGCACCTTTGCGCACCATATCAACACCGAGCATCTTGGGATATGAGCCATCGCTAAATTTACATCTACTCGGTTCCTTCAAAGATAAATTAGCTTGTTCAGTCCGATGGAGGCTAGTTTCCGTGGGCCTTGAGCTCAAAGAGTCTTGGACTCAACTCTTGGGACAATTACAGAAGAGAAAGAGAATCTTGAGTGGAAGGGGGTGGTATTTGAACTTTACTTGTTTAGTAGCTCTGTTCGCATTTATTCGCATGTGGGGCTTTTCAGAGAACGATTTGTCGTTTCGTTAACATTTGGCTTTCATTTTACCCAATAGTCTTCGCCGATTAAAAGAAAGAAAATAGTTTGGGCATTACACTATAATAAAGCCTGAAATAAGAGGTGATCAGAAATGCACACATAGTGTGCTTAGCCGGCGCCTTCGATATGAAAGCCTTAGCTCTGACCAGATCGCGGCCTACGTCATCACTGGTCAGAAGCCAATGTTATGCGTCACTGATGATGCGTGTGTACGTAACCACTGTGTTGCTGTGTAGTGTACATAGACAGAAAGATTTCTTTTGAAACAAATAGAATCTTCATCTACATCTAGATATGATTTAGACTTTTCAAAACATTCATCATGGATTAAAACTCTAGATCTACAATGGTGAACAAATGTCTCGTTTTGTAGAGGATCTAGATCTAGCAGATGCTTTCCGATTACCAAAGATGATGAATGATGGCTTAGACTTAGAAAGAAAAAATGGCCAACGGTAATACCTTTGGCTTATTAGTAGAAGGATTAAATCATTAAAAAGCCAACTAGATTAAACAACACATTAGATCTCTTCTTAACCAACAGACCTGGATTAGTAGTTGATTATGATATTATCCCTGGTCTATCAGACCATGAGATCATAAAAATACACAGTCAGATAAAAGCAGTAGCCAATACAAAAACCAAAAGAAAAATCTTACTCTGGAATAAATGTAACCTAACACAACTACACCAAGCTGCATTAAACTTTCAACAAACATTCTTATTAGAAAAAGACATTAACCAACCAGTCGATGACCTCTGGAATTTCATTAAAAACCATCTTAAAAGCATTATAGAAAATCATATACCAACTAAATACACATCAAACAAAATAAATAAATGCTGGTTTAATAATAGACTAAAGAAGCTTTGTAAACAGAAGGAAAACCTATATAGAAAATTTAAAGAAACCAAGGCAGAAAGAGTTTACAAAAAGTATATAAAAATTAAACACCTAACCCAAAAAGTAAGCAGACAGCTGCAGAGTGAATACATAAACAATGTAATATCTAAAGATAACAACAAAAACCTATGGTCATACATTAAGTCTAAGAAAATGGAAACAACAGGCATAGCGCCATTAAAAGATGAACATAACATAATACATAATGATAATGAAACTAAAGCAAACATCCTAAACAAATACTTTGCATCAGCATTCTCAGCCCCAGGAGACAAAGACATATTTCTTAATTTGAACCAAGTAGACAACATAGAAGATTTAGTAGTACAAGAAAATGGAATTAAAAAACTATTAGCCAACACCAAACCAAATAAAGCGTCTGGACCTGATGGTATTCCAGCTAGATTACTCAAAGAACTAAGCAATGAGCTAGCCCCAGTGTTCAAAATACTCTTTCAGGCATCGCTTAACCAGGGCAGAGTACCAAAGGACTGGAAAGAAGCTAATGTCAACCCCCTATTTAAAAAAGGAGAAAAATCTGATCCAGGAAACTACAGACCAGTATCACTTACCAGCATCACATGTAAAATACTAGAACACATAATATGTAGCAACATCATAAACCACTTAGACAAACATAATGTCCTCACCCCATACCAACATGGCTTTAGGAAATATAGATCATGTGAAACACAACTAATAGGACTAATTGATGATTTCTCAAAAGGTTTAGATAATAGTGAACAAATAGATGCTATCTTACTAGATTTTTCCAAGGCTTTTGACAAAGTTCACCACCATAGTTTGCTTAAAAAATTAAAATATTTCGGCATTAACGGTCCACTGCATCAGTGGATTAAAGATTTTCTGATAGGGAGAGAACAAACTGTAATAATAAATGGCTCTAAATCAACACCAATAACAGTAAACTCAGGTGTACCTCAAGGAACAGTCTTGGGTCCACTACTATTTTTAATTTACATAAATGATTTACCAAATTGCATTAGTTCAGGAACAAAAGTCAGATTATTTGCAGACGATTGCATAATATATAGAACAATAAAAACAAAACAAGACACAGATATTTTACAAAGAGAATTAGATGAATTACAGAAATGGGAATCAAATTGGAGCATGTCTTTCCACCCAGAAAAATGTCAGTTGTTAAGAGTAACAAAAAAAATTAAACAAATTAATTCCACTTATCTTATTCATGGCAAACCAGTAACACAGACTAAAAACTCAAAATACCTAGGTGTTATAATAAATGAAAAACTGTCATGGAATCCACATATTGATGAAACTATAAAAAAATCCAACAAAGCATTAGGGTTTATTAAAAGAAATTTCTATAAATCAAATAAGAACATAAAACTAAAATGTTATTTAACCTTGGTTAGGCCAATAATAGAATATGCATCCACCGTGTGGGACCCCTCAACTCAAGAAAACATTAAGAAACTGGAACAAACACAAAATAGAGCAGTGAGATTCATAACAAACGAATATTCACATTTGACTAGGGTAACACCATTAGTAAAATCACTAAATTTAGAAAGCCTTCAGGACAGAAGACTCAAAAGTAAAGTAGCAATTATACATAAAACACTGAACCATAGTCTTCAAATACAAAAACAAAATTTAATAAAATACTCTGAAAGACACAAAAATAAAGGCACATTCCTCGTCCCATATGCTAGGACAAATTTGTACAAATACTCCTTCTTCCCTAGTGCTATTAGAGCATGGAATGGGTTGCCTGAGCTAGCCAGAAAAACCAGTGACTTGGCAGAATTTAAGTCATTGGTTAATATGCATGACTAAATGCATGACGCGTAGGACGTAATCATCTTCTTTTTTGAAGTAACGTCTGTATTATATAAGATAAGATAAGAAGATCTACGTACCATTAAAGGAGTACTCTAAAGTAAGTAAATATTTCTAGATCCAGCATATTAACATTATACATAATTAATTTACTTTTATGCTTTTGATGATTAACATGATAATCATTATATAGTCAAAGTGGGTAGATCTAGGTATTTGAAGTAACGTCTGTATTATATAAGATAAGAGGCAGAATACTTGATCTAGATTTATTTCTTTACAAATTAGGCTCGGGCGATTTAGATCTGATTTAAATCTATTAATTTAATAACGATTCTGTCAATAATTATAGAGTCTAGATCTAGTTTATTTACAAATAGCATAGTCCGTATACAGAAGTACAAATACACAGGTAGCTACTTATAGATTTATAATAGATAGAAATAGATATATAATTTATTATATATTTTATAATGATATATATATATATTATATATATATATATATATTATATATATATATATATATATATATATAACTAATAGAAGTACAGATCTATAATCTATTGTAGTCTAACACTAGTATTCTATAGTTACATAGACTCATTCTATTAGACTGTTAGGCAGTTACTATTAGATCTGTCATATTTTATACCCCAGGATGTACCAAATTATTCTAATAAATGTTAGATGTTATATATAGGCCTAATATATACATTTTATATTATATTTTATACAGGTTGCATTTCATTTCAAAAATATTAATTGTAAACTTTATTAAACTTTCAGATCTGCCATTAACATTTTCAAGACGAAGTATCATGGACAGTATTGAAGGATTACGTACAATAAAGGAATACTCTAAAGTAAGTAATAATTATTTCTAGCTAATAGTATATAATATTAGTATTATAAAAAATTTAATTTTTTTATGCTTTTAATGATCAATAAGACTATAAAAAGATGCTATTGCTAGGAAGTAAATACTACTTTAGGATAGAACTATGTAAATCTATTAATTTAATCACGAGTCTATCAATAGATATTCTAGTAAATGTTTCATATTATTATATTATATATTTATTTACAGTTTGCATTTCATCTAAAAAATATTAATAGTAAACTTTATTTAACTTTCAGATCTGCCGTTAACATTTTGAAGACGATGAAGTATTGTGGACTAGCTACTACACATGAAAGAGTAGAGAGTGCAAGAAGTCGCAGGATGGCTGCTTGGTCTTGTGGTTGGCGCGCTGGACTGTCATTTGCATTTATCAATGTCTCTGGTTCAAACCCTGCCCGCTCCCATCCCCTGTCGTCCTGCGGGAGGCTGGAACATCCGAAACATATCAAACATATAAGGATATAATAGTAAAAAAAACATATCAGTGATTTCAAGATAGTGTAAGAAATATAAATGGGTCTTCGTTTTGTCAAGAGGAGTGTATGATTTATGTGCATTGTAAAGGTTCTGGTCCAGTTAAGGTAGTTTATATATAGTCTATTGTTCTTTGTCAAGAGGAGTGTATGATTTATGTACATTGTAAAGGTTCTGGTCCAGTTAAGGTAGTATATATATATATATTCTATTGTTCTTGGTACATCTCTTTGATGTTTTTTTTAAACAAACAGAAGTATTTGGTAATGGTGATAAGCTACTTCTTAAAACTGTATCCTACATTTATGAAATGACTAATTTGTTAAAACTCATAGAATAATATTCTAAAAAAAAATTTACCAACAGTACTAACAGTTTAAATGCTATTAAAGAAAACACTAAGTACACAAATAAAAAAAATGACAATGAAATAAATATATTAAATTGACTTAAATGAAACAGGACTAAATGTCATGTGTGTAATAAGGCAATCAATAAGAAGACCATGTCACGTTTTATGGACTTTCTAAATTAAGTATTGTCTACCCACATCCTGCAGATTCCTGCTTATAAGTTATTGACCATTTACACTACATATATTTAAATGTTTAAGATACAGTGGGATAAATCAAAAAGATAAAAATATTTCTTTTATCTTTCCTAATTTAAATGATTCATCAAAACATCATAAAGGTTCTCTAACACTTTGAAATGAAATGAACTTGAAAGTGGTCAACGTTTCTAATATATATGCTCATGGTTTGTAAATTTATGGCCAGTAGTATAAAAATGCAAAATGTCCAGCTAAGTTGCAAAATTTTCAGAATTTAAATAGAGGCTATAAAAGTACTTGGAAAAATTTTTGGTCAGAGGTCAGGGTAATAAATTAGGATCCTATTATTTTCTGGAATGTTTTGATGATTGGTTTACTGTAAGTCTAACTGTTAGATGTTATGTTATGGGTAATTATCTTGTTTTTTGAAGTAACTTGTGTAATCTATAAGATAAGATATATTGCTGGTTATTGTGTTTATGTGGTTCTAAAGAAATTTAATGACTGCATAACTGGGGATGGGAGCGGCCAGGGTTTTAACTTGGGACCATCGATAAATCTAAACAACAGTCTGGGCCACAAACCACTCAACCAGGCAGCCATCCATATATATATGGATATAATATATATATATATAATATGTCATTTAAATAACATTTAAGATGAGCAAACGTCTTGACCAGACATCCATCCATATATATATATATATATATATATATATATATATATATATATATATATATATATATATATATATATATATATATATATATATATATATACATGGATAATATAAAATTTAAATAACATTAACATTATATGAAATCATTGTATTTAAAAATGTGTGTATTGTAAATTATTGGAATATATATTTTTTCTCCATATGTTCATTAAGCAATAAAAACTTAACTCATTAAAGTGGCATCTTTTGTCTGCAAATAAAATTGCTATATAACACCACACATTTGTTTTCATATTGTGTTATTTCTTTTGTGATGATTGTTATCATTAGTGTGTACATTAAGTTGTAAAGCAACTTATCAATTTTATATTCTAATAACAATTATGTAGTTGTAATACTGTTTACAGAAAAGTCATAACATACATGAGTACACAGTTATTGAGTTACAGACTATAACACTTAGCCTAAGCACTAATGCAAACATTCAGCCAGGTGTGCTACCGTTCAGTTTACAACACACACAAAGCATTCTTCAGTCACTTAGTGTGTATATTAAGTAATTACATAAAGTGTAGACCTAGTAATTTGTCTGCTTTAATAATACGTCTGTTTATAGTTATGAGGACAACAACTTCACGTTGGTTGTGTTACATTTTACACTTCGCCTGAGCGCTAATGCTAACACGCAGCCAGGCTCTGATTACGTTCAGAAACAATGGTCGCTGACCTACTACGTCACGAACCGGCCTGAGGTCACGGCTTAGCTCCCTTCTCGGTAAACATTAAGCAGGAAATGAAAAGTACCCGAGGTTAGGAAATTAGCGGCTTTTGTGAAATTGACTATCGTCTTGGTACAGTATAAGTGTTGCATTTTTTAACTTCTGTTTTTATTATTTGTATTATTAGAATTATTTTAGTCCACTTCTTTTAAGACTGTAGGCCTACGCTTTAGATATGCCCGGAGAGGACAAAGCGATTGTCTGGTCCGATCTAAAAAAAAAAAAAACGTCCAGCCCTTTTCACTTTTTCATTTCGGTATTTTCTTTTTTCTGTTGGACATCCGTTTATTAATACTCAAAAGAATGAATGTCTTATAAAGTGGAGAAATATTGAAAAGTCTATGCGCTGCACACAGCCAACAAAAGTAAGCCTACTAAGGGGGCGCATCATTCGATATACAAGCACTTGACAGACTTGGAGCGACAATGCCAATAAAACAGGCCAAATAGTTGTTAGATACCTTTTTTTTCTTTACGATTCCTATTTAATTCATTTACTCAACTGTTATAACTGACAACAAGGTACCGACATCACTTACCCAGGTTCAAAACAATTTGTTATTCGTTGTTTGTCTTCGTATTATTATTATTTTATATTCGCAATTGTTTTAACACGTAAGGAGATCATCCACACACACACTTTGACACATAAACACATCAACATAGAGACACACAATCGTAACATTACCTTTCAGCTGTTCTTGTCCGACATTTGACATTACGACACTAACAATACTTTTACACGTGATCCTCAATACTTAATTATATATATATTCAATATGAAAAGCAAGTTAGATATTTAAAAAAATGATCATTTTGTCATGATAGAAAAAGGATGTAGACTAACCTCAAGTCTGAAGTAAGTAAGGTCACGAGGGCAGACTGAGACACACTGAACCGCCACATTTCTGTACTGGCTGCTGTCGGGTCAATATTGACCAAGAAGGGTAAAACCAGCACTAAGGTAGATACCTAAGTGGAGAGAGGATGTGAACATCCAGATCCGCGTGTGGATGTCATGTATCATTTGAACACTGTCAGACAATCTTGAATAAATATTTTTAATGTAAAGCACTTGTTCTATTAATAATCGACCAATTGAAAGAATTTTTAAGTGTCATTTTCCTCAGTAAAATGTAATAGCTCTATGAAGCGGTCAAGTTAAACGTTTGAAGAATGAAATATATATCAAGGTCTAATTGCTTTCCATCTTCCTTTTTTTTTTCAAGTAGGTCATCTCCTTAACTCTTTCTCTCCTAACTGACGATAACAACGTTGATTCCACCAGAATATGGTAAATAATTACGGAGAGAAAGAGTTAAAAAGTAGGCGACTGTGCCATAAATCTAGGACCTAGTAGCACATCGTTCATAGATCTAATAGTTTGATTGCCTGATAGTTTGGTAGACATCTCTAGATAAATCTGATAGCTTGAATGCCTGATAGTTTGGTAGACATCTCTAGATAGATCTAATAGCTTGACTGCCTGATAGTTTGGTAGACATCTCTAGATAAATCTGATAGCTTGACTGCCTGATAGTTTGGTTGACATCTCTACATTGATCTGATAGCTTAACTGCCTGATAGTTTGGTAGACATCTCTAGATAAATCTGATAGCTTGACTGCCTGATAGTTTGGTTGACATCTCTACATTGATCTGATAGCTTGACTGCCTGATAGTTTGGTGGACATCTCTACATTGATCTGATAGATTGACTGCCTGATAGTTTGGTAGACATCTCTAGATAAATCTGATAGCTTGACTGCCTGATAGTTTGGTAGTCATCTTTAGATTGATCTGATAGCTTGACTGCCTGATAGTTTGGTAGACACATCTAGATAAATCTGATAGTTTGGTAGTCATCTCTAGTGGATAGGACACTATCGGCCGTTGAGGATCATCCTCATTTGTAAATAAACATTCTCCATACTGTTTCTCTAATCTGTTCTGTGATCTTCGAGCTCGCTTAACTTATAGTAATATTTAGAATAAGTTCACAAGAGAATCATGATAAACAGAAGTTCAGAGTTAGTCTACCATCCGGGTCTTTAACGCTCACAGTTTAGTCTATCGTGAAGGCTTCATCTTCTAAATAATTTCCCCTGCTATCCTAGCGTTATTATAAACTGATTTTAAACTTTTTTATGAATTTTGATAGATGAAATACATTGGCTGAGTGTTAAGAGTGTTGGTTTTTCATAAAGAAATGTTTGAGTTTAGAGGTCTCTGTGGCATTTTACGTCTCAATACAGAATCGTTTCCCTAAGCAATGCCCCATGTTACTAAAGAGGCTAATCCTTGATACACAGCTACAGTCGAAGATTGAGAAATGGAGTGACCTCTCTTCCATACTGACCAGGATTCAAAGGGATGGAAAACCATCTCAATTTAGGGTCAGGTGGATCCAGGAGTTTGCTAGAGAGAAGTGATCTTACTACTGCCCCCCCCCCGACTACGGGTCTCCAAAACCGGATTTTCTGTTAGGGTCTACTGCTCTACTCCCTTAGTGTTAGGCCATACTGGGGCACACACAAGACATAGATATAGGGGTGTGGTTGTGGGCAATTAGGCATGTTCGCACGGTGACTGACCATGACTGCCTCATATCTTGGAGCCAAAACTACTCCTAAACCCTTGCATAGAACTATACTATCTTATTGTATGTTGTATAAAGCTATACTATCTAATTTTACGTTATATAAAACTATACTATCTTGTAGATAGCTAAAACCAATCCGTGACCAAGGATAAATGGAATTTTAGATTCTCGGTTCGATAATATCAGGAAACCTACGCATGTTAGATTTTGGGGTAGGTAGCTTCCAAATGTTTTGCTCGATTAAGTCAAATAAACAAACTTGTTTTCACCCTTTTTTTAAAGCTTTAAGAAATTCTTTAGAAAAGTATTTTTACGTTTAGAAATGCGGAAGTTATATTATTACCTGTCTTTTGATTGAATTTTAAGATGATGTTTATATGTAGGTAGGTAGGTAGGTAGGTAGGTAGATAGATAGATAGATAGATAGATAGATAGATAGATAGATAGATAGATAGATAGATAGATAGATAGATAGATAGATCTAGTGCTATTAGAGCATGGAATGGGTTGCCTGAGCTAGCCAGGAAAACCAGTGACTTGGCAGAATTTAAGTCATTGGTTAATATGCATGACTAAATGCATAACGCGTAGGACGTAATCATCTTCTTTTTTGAAGTAACGTCTGTATTATATAAGATAAGATGTGAGAATTTCGAAGTCCGTATAAAAAAAATTCTTATTAAGTATTATTCCAGGCCCCACGTTGAAAAAAAAATAGCTGAACTTCTAAAGAATCAAACTCCAAATCACCAAAGCTACACTTAGTGTTGTCATAAATGAAATACTATCAGTCTTCCATTTATATGTACGAACATGTCCAAGCCAGCGCAAACGGCGTTGCCTGAGGGCTGTAAAGATGCTGGGAATACCTGATCGCGCAAGGATCTCAGTATTGCACACTTTTTCTTTCCATGTGACGTTCAAGATCCTACGGAGACATCTCAAATGGAATGAGTTTAGTTTTCTCTCTTGCTTTGCGTAGGTGGTCCATGATTCACTGCCATACAACAGTGTACTCATAACGCATGCCTTGTAGACTTCCATTTTGGTCACCGTAGTTAGCTTATGGTTTTCCCAAACTCTTAGTCTGAGTCTAGCGAATGTCGAGGCAGCCTTCCCTATGCGTTTTTTCATCTCCTCATCTAGGGACAGGTCATCTGTAATTGTGGATCCCAGATAGCAGAATTCGGTTACGGCGTCCAGCTTGTTATCGTCAATGAGGATGGAGGGTGGTGCTGTAGTAGGTGGTCCCATAACATTTGTTTTCTTTGTGCTAATAGTCAAGCCATATTCTTTACAGGCGAATAGCATATCTCTTACGAGGGTGGCTCTGATTTTAGTTTTGGCCATCAGTCTGGCAATATTTAGGAGTTTGCCATCAAATCTGGAATGGAGATATATGCCTTCAGTGGATTTGTCAAACGCGTTGTGGATTAGCAGTGAAAATAGTATTCCAAAGAGGGTTGGGGCCAGGACACATCCTTGTTTAACTCCGCTGTTTATACTGAAACTTTCAGACAATGGATACGCCCAGGTGAGTCAGTGGCTTTGGTTTCGTAGAGTAGACACCGTCGACCAGGAAATAGTAAGCTACCTATAGAGTCGTAGACACCTTCGACCTGTAAATAATAAGCTACCTATAGAATCGTAGAGTATACACCATCGACCAGTAAATGTATTTCTGTACTTAAGTATGGCTCATTATGTCTCGGAAGACAATGAATACATCCAGGTGAGTCAATGGCTTTGGTTTCGTACAGTATACACAGTTTACCAGTAAATAGTAAGCTACCTATAGACCCGTAGAATATACACTGTCGACAGAATAAGGTAATCGGAAATGAGGTCTTACTACCGTAAGTTATTTTGAGCATAGCTACTAGTACACTGTTACTAGTGTTACGCGTATTACATTTTTTACTGCTAGATAGTTTGGTCTCGTCCTTCCACGAGATTGAGACGTATTGTATTCGCTATCTTTCATCAGCAACAAGAGGTGAAAGGTCAAAGGTCACAACAAGGAAAGGAAATAGAGAAGGATACAAAAAAAAAAAAAGAATGTTATCAGTGAAGGCACAACTTGTGATTAGTTAGGCAGGACAGTTATCATCAATAGAGACTTCAAATAATGCAGTCAGATGTTGAGCCAACATTGATTGAACAAATTTGATAAGAACTTCCTTATAGTTGATTTCAGCCGATAATAAATATCAGATTTTAAATAAATGAGTGATTTTTAATCATTTTTTTTTTTAGTGGGAGAGGCCAGGCTATGATAATTAGGAATGAATTATAAGCAAAAAGTCACAATGTTCTTAAATGAACAGTTTCCCCGTCAGAGTGTTATGCACTAAAAGTGTAGACCCAATAATAACATTGTAGCTTATGTTTAATATATTAATACATATTACGTTTAGCTAGTTTGTATTTACCCCATTTAACCCTTAAGGTGCGTGTGGTAGTTTACCCTTGAAACATTAGAATTGTCATTCCATTTTGTATGCACTCATTGTAAAACACTCAGCACTTTAAGGGTTAACAAGCTCTGGGAGTAGAGTACTATAATTCTACGATGCACAAATACAAAAAGGGGGGGGGGCAGGAGAGAAGTCTTATATACTATAAATATACAGCCAGTTTTTAAACAGTCCTGTTATACTCACTTTAAAAAAATCACCTTTAATAGGTTTAGGTCTTTTGATCTAACAAACAACAGAGGACCTAACGCTCAACAGATTGGGAATCTTGTTTTCTTACCAGAGATCTTCATTTTCACTCAAATAAAAACATGACAGACCAAAAGATAAAACACAATTTTTATTTTCCAATGTAACTAATATTGTGAATGTGCAGCACAACTAGGAACATACAAAAACAAACTTGAAAGTTCTCAAGATATTTTATGGTAAATATTTCATCACAAAATTGGAATATCACTACAACATCTGGAAACATAGTTGACACTGCAAGTCAAAAGTTTTAAAAAACATTTTACGCTGAAGCTAATTCATAATTATTCCTACCATGCCTTTAGAAATTTAATGTGAAAAAAAAAATGATTAGGATACATTAGTTGAACAAAAAATATATTGCACAATAAAAACATTGAACTAGAATTATGTTGTGACACTATGAGTATTTACATATAGCTTACATGTACGTATAAATAACAGTTAACAAAACAAAAAAAAGAGCAGGGCATGCAGGAAGTCATTGTGATGATGTGGAAACAAGTCCTCAAGCAGTCCTACTGAATTGATAGACTTTTGAAGGAAATACACACACACCAGCCATGCATTGAACAGTTTCTTGTATTTTCTGATTACAATTAACTTGGAGACTATGTGTCAGTTAGGAAGTGAAATGCTGATGTCTATCAAGTAGGCCTAATGACTCTTTTAATTTTCTACAGTCATGCTATTTTTGAACAATGGGAGAGATCATTTGTGATGATGGTTCTGAGAATCCCACTGAATGGAACAGTACAAGTGTTTTCAAGTGATTTCATGTTGCTCACAAAAACATCATTTTAAAAAAATAATGTTACGTTTACTAAAGCTAAGCTTAGCTCTTAGCAGTACATTATGAGACTGAGGCATCCTGGATCCAAGTTCTTTTTTCCTAACATTTCCATTAAGCAGTGTCATCAGCACAGACAGCTTTCATTATTTTAATCAAAATCTTTTTAGTTTTGTTTTTTTTGTAAACATTTCTTTCTTATTTTACCAGTTGAAGCTTTACATAAGTGAATGATTCCTATTTTTAGAAGTATCTAAAGTTAAAGTCGTTTGAAATGTCTTGAATGGAATGACTAAAGAGACTTTACAGGAAGTGAACACATCAGTGAGACTGCGCTATGTCAGAGAAAAACTGGAGGACATTTTCAATGGTGAATTCTAGGGTGATGTTGGAATCTGGGTAACATTTCTTCATCAAACTGTCATAGTATTTGTACTGATTGATGAACAAGTCCTGCATTTCATGCCATACAACCTGAGGAGCGAGATATTACAATGTTTTACTTTATACAAAATGAACTGTAAAATAATGTGTTAAGTCATTCATACAATAGGATTGTGTCTAGCCCTCCCCCCCCCCACACACACACACAAAAGAGAAAAAAACAGACTGCAAAAAATATTCAATATTTTCATAAACAAACAACTAACAAACAAACAAGGAAGTGAATATCATAATACAAATGAAAAGATCAGGTGCATGGAGAAACTAAAGAAAAGTTTTAATGCCTGGATTGATCATTTATGACTAATACCTGACTTCAAAAATAAATGTATACATTAGGAACTTGCCTGACTCTGCCATGCTACCAATGTTATCTTTTGATTCAAAAGCAATATTAACTGAACAGAAACTTTTGCTTCAATCTACAGTTCATTAGTCACATGACAGTCATATGATCAAGAGAGAAGCAAATATAGTTGTCTACCCTACCTGAATCAGATTTTCTTCTTCACAAAGTTTTTTCTCCACTTTTTTCTTCAGGTGTTCCAAGTTCTTCTTCACCTGAACAGACAGACATACAGACATAAAGTTTAGATACAGTAAACATGGTCTCATCTAGAAGATTTTTACATTTACAATTTCATTTTTAACATGACATCATTTATGTTTTCATCAAGTACAAAATAACTTTTGTTGAGCCAAATAAAATTAATGAAAATGTTTCAAGCATTGATTCAGCACCTCTTTGCCAGGATATTCTTTAATAATTTTTCTCAATTCTTGTTTACTGAAGTCTACAACATATCCAATCTCTTCAGGCTTCATTCCTTTGCTTAATCTGGCCTCCACACCTTCAAAAAAAACCTGAATAAAAAAAAAAAGAGAGAATGTCGATCAGCGTCAATGTTGAGACCATGTCATCAACAAAAACCAAAACATATTCTCAATCATTCTAAACATGGACAAGTAAGACTTGCATGGAGTTTCTCTAAAGGTCTTCCCAACAAGTTCACTGTGTAAGCCTTCAAGTTGTCTGTGTACCTCTGTTTGGCTTCTTTACGATCATTTTCAAGACATGGATTTTTTAAATGAGAAAGTATGGCTGCAAAAGGAAAAAAAGAAAGCATTGATTAAATATGTTCCAACTTGATAAAATATATTTCAACAGCAGAATACAATTTAGGAAAAATTTAGCTGTTCATCCTGGGTATTGTTAAATTTCAAAAAAGTCAAAGACTAACCTCTTTAGGACTTATAACATACAGATCAAACTGCAATGAGTTTTTAACTGCTAGAACTTATTTATAATTTTGCTTTTATGCACAATATACAGCCAAACAGCCTGATTTTCAGACCAAAATGATTCTGTCCTGATGTGATCCAATAACTGGCTTTGACTGTATAAAGTTAGATTGTTGTTTTTTTTTGGTACTTACAAAACATTTTGTGGAAATTTTCTGAAATACAAAATAGTTAAATACTAATGAAGGTTCAGTTTTAAACAGATAAATTGCAGACAAAAAAATCTACATAAAACACTAAGGGTAAGAGTTTTTAAATAAAATTTTATAAGTCTATTAAAAAAAAATAATTAAACTCAAACAATTTATTAAAAATCTCTGTGTCTATTTCTACATTATATTAACTAGACATACCCATGCGTACGACCTCTGGTGGAGTCTTCTGATGCTCCAAAGCCACTCGCTCTATTTGATCAAATATCACAGCAACTACTTTAGTGTAGGCTTTGTCTAAATCAGCATGCCGTTCAGATCCCCTGAAAATGATCTCTGCCAAAGTGCTGAACTCCTGCAACCATTTAGAAATGTTCACTAAAAAAATTTGGCAAGAATGACCAGTACAATGTCCAAAACCAAAAGAATAAAATCATACTAGATATGGTGTTAAAATCAAACAAATTTGTATTAATTATGATCAGGTAACTTCGGTTTAGCTTACACTTCTGTAAAGTGGTGAAAACCAACACCCTTCAATTTTCTCCCTATATATCTGTTAATAAATCTATATTTCAACAATAAATAGTACACCTAATCTGATGGATAGGCAGGTGTAAGAATGTAACTGTCAACCAAAGTAAGACTGATGGTTGTAATACCAAAAGTCTGAAACTAATTAATAGAACAAAATAATTTTATTGAAGCATTAATTTACTGGATGGTTTTTTACAATTGTGTGTAAGAAATAACAATCAATATCATAAACCATAAAATTGTACAACTGAACAGCTAGGACATTATAGACAGCTAGATTGTTATAGGAATCTTAGAGCTGATTATTATTTTTGTTGGCTTTTATTTTTATGTTTCTGTTTTTAGTATTCAAACATGCAATACCCCCCCCCCCCATTATGAGAGTACTAAGACTGTTTTTATTGATCTTTATTGGAACATACAAAGAAGTTCATAGAGTGACTCCACACAGGCATCTTGATGTTTTCACCTACCCTAGTCACCAAGTTGCACTGATACAGTCTGGCAGAATAAGGAACAAGTGAGTTCTTGTAACGTTTGGGTTTTAACCATAATGGACAGAAGTTGCCCAATGACTTGATGTAGTTATGATGGAGTGAGTGGCAGTTGTCTTCTATTTCTTTTCCCACATATTTGTTGAAAAAGTTCATACAAATATGGTAGTACATGAATAATCAGTGAATATTATTCTATTTATTTCCATAACTAAAATATTATCAAGGAGACTTTTGGTAGCAGTATGCTTAACAATCTAGTTACATTCTGTAGGTAGCCTAATTGATTGACATTAATCTTTTTTTTCCTCATTTCCATTGTAAATAAAAATGATTTAGTGAATAAGGAAACCAGTACATTAAAAACCTAAAGACAATATTATTATTCAAATTATTAGACATATTAAACAAGGAACAGAGCCTTCTTCCCAACATTCACTTTTTTACTGACTTATTTTACAATAATAATAAATATTGAAACATACAAAACTTGACCCACACCAGTTTGCTTACAAACCGTCAAGAAGTACAGAAGATGCAATACTATTCATGCTAAATTGTCTATACCATCATTTTGATACTCAGAGACACTATGCCAGAGTATTATTTGTAGATTTTTCATCAGCATCCAACACCATCCAACCACATTGCATGATACAAAAACTATCAGAATTGAATGTTAGCAAAAACATACAAGCTTGGATTCTAAACTTTCTTATCAAACTCCCACAATATGTAAAAGTGAATAGGCATGTGTCATGCATGAGAGAGCTAAGCACTTGAGCACCACAGGGGTGCATCCTGTCACCAGTATTGTATACCATATACACAAATGACATTCAGAGCCTAGCAGCTGACACTCCCATCATAAAATTTGCTGACGACGCAGCAATCATTGACCTTAATGCAGGTGACAAAAATCTATACCATTAAAAAATTAACACTTTTTACCAATGGTGTATAGATAGCTTTCTAATTTTAAATGTTCAGAAAACTAAAGAAATGATAATAGATTTTAGGAAACATAAAGGCGGCCATCTTGCAGAAATTTAGATAAACAACCAAACCGTAGAACAAGTAGCAAGAATATAAATAGCTAGGTACAACCATCAACAACAAACTGAAATGTAGTGAACATTGTCAAAACCTTTACACCAACATTCACCGTCTCTTTAATCTTACAAAGCTAAGTAAATTTAACATCGACAAAACAATAATTAAACTTTTTTTATACAGCAAACATCAGAGTGTAATTAACTTTGCCATCACCTACTGGTATGGTAATACTTCACTGGCACAAAGACATAAACTAAATAGACTAATTAAAAATGCATCGTATATCACTCGAACACAGCTAACATCTCTTGAAGAGCTTTTTCATGAAAGATGCCTTTCCAAAACACTCATGATTCTTAAAGATAACCTGCACCCATTAAACCACTGTTACATAATATCTGAACGAAGTGGTCGTCTCCTTTCCATTAGGACTAAAACAGAAAGATTAAAAAACTCCTTCATTCCACTTTTGGTCAGAGTGTTACAAAGTCATCTGTCGTCATTGAGAAGTACATAGAAGTCTAATTTATAAAGCGCTGGTTATGAGTGTGTATGTGTTTCTTGTGTGAATGTTGTTCATATTTGCATCTATATTGTTATTGTACAGTAGTTACACTGAGATTGTCAATTGTAGTCAAACTGAATTTCCATTTGATTAGATCAATAAAAATTATCTTATCTTAAATATGGATACCAAGAAATTGTTATAACCAGTTGCATTCATGGAGACATGGTGGCTGAGTGGTAAAGTGCTTGACTTCTGAACCAGGGTCCCAAGTTTGAATCCTGGAGAAGAATGGGATTTGTAATTTTGAGATTTTTTGGGCACATTATGAGTCCACCCAGAAACCTTTACATCATCTTCCTGTAGATAGCAAGGTCTGAAATTTGAACTTTAATTTATCTTCATTCATGACATTCCAAACACAACAAATGCTAATTGGAATTTCAAAAAAAATTAAATACAGTAGTCTAGATAATGCCAAAGTTTTCTAGTGGCTAGTGGGTAGCTAGATATCAAGTAGCTCCATGTGACATTTTGCTTAATGCCACAATTAGCAAATGATCAAACAAGTTTGGGTAAAATGTAGTGTTTCCTGCCTGTTACTGATGTCTAGAATATTCTCTTACCTCAAAATGATTGACAAAGCTAATGATGCCACATTTACTTTTCTTAGAGACTTTTGTTTCTTTAATTGTCTGCATCATTGAATCCTAGTAACAAGACAAATAAAAAAAGTTACTACTTATCTTATATGATACAGACATTACTTAAAAAAAGAAGATGATTACGTCCTACGCATCATGCATTTAGTCAAGCATATTAACCAATGACCTAAATTCTGCCACGTCACTGGTTTTCCTGGCTAGCTCAGGCAACCAATACTTTCTTCTAATCTATATTTTAAATCTAAAGATAAAGACATGACCATTTAGTATAATAATGCATGATATGTATGCTATATGCAAATTGAATTTTTTTTTTACTCAGTGCACCTTGACACCTTAAGTACAAACAATAAATGTTACTCACAATATATCTATCGAAATTTCTTTTCACTTTAATCAAACAATTGCCAAATGTTTTTCCGATGTAGGAGCCCATATCTTGACTGTTTGTGACGTGTTGACTCATTCTTACCAGCATGTACATGGAGTACCTGACAACCAATGGAGGATTTGATTAAAAATATTAAGAAAAAAACATTTATCTTTCTTGAAATGCCAAACCAGTTCTGATTTTTGAAGCTCAGATTTTTTTATGATTTTAAAAACGTAGTTTATGTACAAAAAAAAAATAAATTCTGTCAATATTAATTTAAAAAAAAAAAATTCTGTCACAAATAATTACAGATAATTTTTTAAAAAAAAGGTTATTTAATTTTAATTCTCCCTTTTTTAAAACAAAGAAAAAAAATAGTGGTTCAATGCTTTCATTATTTCAAAATGTGCAAAATGTAAAAATTGCATATAATGCTAGTTTTTTAAAAGTAAATAATACTGTGCTAGCTTTATCAAACATTTATTTTTATTTCAATTTATCCTTTTAAACTCTTCCTATAAATTGCAAAACATATTAATTAGACAAAATGCAAACCTCTTGAACCCCATCCCACTCTGTCTTGCTAGTAGTAATGTTTTGGCCAAACTATTGTATTTATAAATTAAAGTTTAATTCATAGCTCCCACATTACTTAAATGAAAAAACTGTAACAACTTTTACTTATATACCTTAACAGAAAAATAATTGACAATAATCTATTAATAGCTAAAATATCAAAGCTGGAACCGAACTTTATTTTTTTTTAATTAAAAAAAATTAATTTAATTTAATTAATGGCAGACATTTAAAAAAAAAAAAACGTTTGGCATTTCAAGATAAAAAGTATAGATTATTTCAACTACTGCAAAAAAAAAAAACTTTACTCACAAACCATCTTGTCTGTCAGCATGTGTTAAGAAGTTATCTAAATCTGTCTCTAATTGAGGGAACAGCTCAGCCATCATTTTTCTACCATTGAAAGTTAAACAGTGAGTTTTAGAAACATTTTAATGACAATAAAAAGTGAAGCCTCATAAAAATATGTTAAAGTTTTATTGTGTAATATTTATAACAAAAATTTCTCACTTAAAAGAAGATTTTAAAATTCCATTACCCAAACCTATCGCAAGTTCACAGGGAAAGAAATTGGGCAGTATTCTAATCCTTATACCTGTCATACGCCAGTTACAAACTGCCGGCCAACTCTGACACAATAAAAGGTTCAGAAAAAATTAATGATAATTATTCAACCCACAAATCATAATGTCTTTTTTGCAATTCAAACAAGGTTTTAAATAAAATCATTAAGGGCCATCTGAAAAGTTTCAAACAACAAAATGTTTATTTTGTCAAACTTGTTTTATTTGCCAATCAAGAAACTAAAAATGACTTTTAATTTCACAAAATTAAATTGACATATTGTTGTGAAGACTACATATGGAATTATACAAATAACCTGAGAAAATGTCTTGGAAAATATGAAAGATTTAAAGGGGCTGTCACAGCCTGGTTTTGTTATAGGCGTGATGACGCGAATGTCTCTGTGTTGTAGATACTTCTACAATGTTCTTTGCTGATAACTAATTACTTTCACTCGCGCACTAGATTTGCCAGTGCGTGAGAACACTAATATACTAAACTCTTTGACCACAATATTTATAATTAGTAATAGACTCACTTGTAGCAGACATGGTTTTTATTACATAAAATAATGAATCATAATATATTGGCGACTTCAGCCATCACAAAATACATCCAAGAAAATTAGTCCTGAATACAAATCAATTCAATGACACTCTACTTGTACATTAATACCCAAAACACTCCTCTCTTACCAGAGTCTAAAAATCAACTGACTTGTCCACCTCGTGGTCAGCTTCCGACCAAAAAACAAAATCTCGTGCGAATCGTGTACGGAATGGTTCAGTGATTACTAGTCACAAAATATTACAGGGGTTCTAAAACTGACGTGACATACGCCCCTTCCCCTAGAAAAGATTTTTGAAAAAAATCTTTTACAAAAGTACATATGATATTATTGTTCTATATATATATATATGTCTATTAGCTTAATCTATCATGTGAAGCTGATCCAATTAATCATCTCAATACTGCTTACTCAATTATACATAAATATTAATGGTATGTCATTCATTCTAACTATGAATGGTTCCATATACTAATTAACAAATGCATTGTTCAACTTTCAAAATGTTTGCTTAGAAAAATATACATTATTATGATTACATCTACTGTACAAGTATGTTATTGAAAAAAAAAAAAATCAATACAAGTTAAGACTTTATTCTCCTGAAGTATAGTTACATTATATTGCAATGTTTTGCATGAGCATGTTTAATTGCTATGTGCTCCTCCTGTTAATATACATTGACATCTCAATTATAAGAGAAGAAAAAATAAAATTTTAAAGTCATTTTACATCAAATTATTTTTATGATATAACACAACCAATGTGTATCATTTGACACACTAAGTGAATTTATTGAAAAAGTTTCCAAAAATTTACATACATCTATACAAGTATATTTGTGTTCAGTATTACTTTAAGTTCTGTCATCATTATACAAGGTTACTATGACATTGTCTATAATTGCTATTGCTAGCACACATATGTGGTATTTAAAGTAGAATAGCATAAAAATGATAACATTCAAATGTGTACCACTTGGAAAAAAAATCAACAATATTTACATTTGTGAGTTTCCAAAAAAAAAATTTAGGTCAACAGTTCAAGTAGTTTACTGTTGTTTACAATGTGTTTGTTTACATTACTGTGTTTACTAACTATATAAATTATTAGCACATCTAGTTATTGTGATATTCTATGTTATTGACAAATTGTGATAAATAAATATGTAATGCACAGTTAATAAAAAATGATAGTACAATAGCATCAATGAAAGGAAAAATGTCATCATGACCCAATAAAATGATACAAGTGTAACAAAAATATGTCATGACCTAGTTACATAACTAGAAAAAATGTCAGCTTGACCTGATTGAAAAATGTCAAGTAGCTTTTAATTGTATTATGAAGTTAAACATTTTCATAGTTTACAGTGTTTACAGTAATATATCTTCCTCTAAATAACTTGTTATCAAATGCTTTAATAAGTCTATAACAATCTTCTACTGTGTTTAAGTGTACAAATGCAATTTTATTTGATCTATCTTGAGTTCTTATATCTACCCATTTAACATGTGCAACATTGCTAAACTCTCTCATAATAGTTTGCCATCTAGTATATCCTGATAAATTTTCTACTCTAATAATGTTGTTATTGTTATTGCCTCTATTTCTGTTTCTGTTTTGATAGTTAGTATTGTAGTTAGACTGATGGTTGTATGTGTCCCTCCTTGATTGTCTGTTAGTATTATAATTATTGTAATATAAGTTGTTATTTCTAAGGCTTCTTCTTTCTCTAGGGCTTGCACTCTGGTTTGATCTGTAGTTTGTATATTGGTTATTATTGTTACTAGGATTGCTGTAATAATTTCTATTGTAGTTGCTAGGGTTATGGTAATTAGTGTAACTTCTATATCTAAAGTTGCTAGTATTAGTTTGTCTGCATTGGCTTTTAACATGGCCCTTCTTGCCACAATTAAAGCAAGTTTTTGAGTTAGAGAATTTAAATCTATCATTAGTATTACTGTTTGATGTACTGACTGTTGCGGCTAGTTGATGTAGGTCTCTTTTATCCATGGTATGACCAGGATGGCTATCTTTAAAAAGGTTTAAATTAGTAATGAGATCAGTTTCTGTTTTTACTTTCTTTTCTTTAAGAAAAGTGAACACTAAATCTGTTACATTGGATAGTACATTGTCAATTAGGATCATGTCTAAAATTTGAATTGGATCTTTAATGTCACATTTAGCTAGTTCTAACCACTTAAGCATATTTGCTTTCATGTCAAATATAATTCTATTGAAGTCTCCATCTTTATTTAGTTTAATTTTTTTAAAGAGTTTTCTATAATAGTCTTCACTTTTTCCAAAATGTTCCAAAAGTCTAGTTTTAACAGCAAGGTAGTCTTTTTTTTGTTCAGTTGTAAGTGTGCTTATTATGTTTAGGGGTTCTCCAGATAAATTAGCCAGCAGATGTTTTGCCATCTCCTCATTATTTAAGTTGTAAGTGGAGGAAATATGTTCAAACTGAACCAGGTAATTTTCTAATGTTTCCTCCTTAATATTAAATTTATGAAATTTGGAGATGAATGGTTTGTTAGTAGTTTGCTGGGTAATAATGTTGGGGTTAATTTTTGCTGCTTCTAATTTAGCTAACTCTACTTTGTCCTGACTTTCTTTTTGTTTAGTCTCTAGTTCTTTTAGTTCTTTTTGATGAGCTCTTTCCGCAGCTCTTTCTTCCCTATCTTTATCCTCTTTTTCTTTTTTATCTATTCTATCTTTTTCCTTTTCAGCCTTTTCTAATTCTTTTTTGATAAATTCCTTTTTCTCCTCTCCTTCTAGTTCCATCACCTTTACAAGTTCTAGAATTTTATCATATGATGCCATGGTTATTTGTTAATGTATTAATTTATAATTAATGAGAAGTTAATGAAGTAAATTAATCAAAGTATATGGTTGCCAAAAAAAAAATGAGATGTGTTACAAATATTACACTGGGAGAATGTGTGTTATGATGCAATATATTTTTACAAAAAATTTTTTTTAAGATCAATGAACTTTCTTAATAGTCATATATTCAAATAATTATATGTATCAAATCAATTATATTCACAAATGCAATAGCTCAAATATTTCTCAATATGAAGCATGTATGGCTATTGTTTATGCCAGTTATAATATAAAAAAAATTAAATTAAAAAGGAGCAAAAATATATGTACAATGTATAAAAAACAAACACAGAAACAATATGAATGACGACACAGTCTGCTATAAAAAGAAAATAAAAAGAAGAAATAGGACAGGAGAATTACAGATATGTAGATACAAAGATTTACAGAAACAACAATATAAATACAAACAGAATACTCTGACAAAATACACAAACAAGACTAAAACAGCTAATAAATATTTCCCAATATGATCTAGTACCTCCCTACCAACAAGGATGACCTCAAACGCGTTGGGTCTTATTGAAGGTAAAAGAACAGATAGGATATTCCCTAATAGATCCTATTATTATGATAGATCATAAAATAGTCCCTCTCCAGCCACCCTTACAAATACTTAGAAAAATGAAAAATGTAAATGGTTACTCACTAGTGACTATCTTCAATAGTCAACATCACTTAATTGGATACTTTAAATTATGTCAATGTATAACAAATACATACAATAATTATTCAAACTTACAGGGGCTTTCTAGTGTAGTCTGATGTAGATAAGTTCCATCCTCTTAGTGTAGATCCATTGTCCAGTGATAATCCAATCATCGAATAAATCATTGAAATAAGTAAGGTAATATATCCAATAGTCCAGTCATAATATATCCAATAGTTAGCTCAATAATCCAAACAGAATTAATTACACTGGTAGCTAGTAATCCAATAAAGGCTTAGTACAAATCATATGGGCAACGATGACTAGAATGAGAAATAGTATATATATATACTCCAAAGTACTTGAGCTTCTAGAAGATAATCCAACAGTGAATGACTGACTCAAGTAGCAGTATAAGACAGGAAAAGTTCTTCACAGAAGATGTTGTTGATAAGATCAGTTAAGATGATATGGTGGTATCACGTGCCCAAGTGTACCACTATTTGTTACTGGAACAGTGAACAAATAATTAGGTGAGTCTCAAATGACGTACACCACGATGAATAGTCGACTTGAATGACGTCTGACTTGATTAGTACCGACAGGTTGCTTCAGATTTTCTTCAGTAATTTTCACCCAAATTGCGGCTCATCAGGTTGTAGCACAGATAGATTCTGAGATTGCTACAGTAATTTTTCACCCAGATTGCGGCTCATCAGGCATAACTGTATTCAGTGTCATACACATTAATTAAATGGACTATTATGTGTATGATGATGTTGAAGTAGTAGATCTCTAAAAGTTAAGATGCATGGGCGTAGTGTTTATCATCAATCTGCATCAGATATTGGTTCAAAATGACTCTATAAGGTGAAGTTTCTAGTTAAGTTACCTTCAACTTGATATTGTATTATGAGTCTAGTTGGTTATATTTTAGATCTATGGTAACGTAATTAGATCTAGGAATCGATTTGAGATCCTGCTGGAGCCAGGGCACCTGAGTTAATTTCTTGTTGTTGCAGATACGTTTGTTAGGCTTCTAAGTTCCGTTCAATTGTTTTTGCCACCATACTGGAAAAATAGTCCTTTGTACTTCTACGCCAGATTATATGTAGACGATCGACGATTTACTTGTTAAAGAGTGTAGGTTCGTTCTGTCATTTAAGACATACTGGCCACCATATGTCACAGCTTGGTTTTGTTATAGGCGTGATGACGCGAATGTCTCTGTGTTGTAGATACTTCTACAATGTTCTTTGCTGATAACTAATTACTTTCACTCGTGCACTAGATTTGCCAGTGCGTGAGAACACTAATATACTAAACTCTTTGACCACAATATTTATAATTAGTAATAGACTCACTTGTAGCAGACATGGTTTTTATTACATAAAATAATGAATCATAATATATTGGCGACTTCAGCCATCACAAAATACATCCAAGAAAATTAGTCCTGAATACAAATCAATTCAATGACACTCTACTTGTACATTAATACCCAAAACACTCCTCTCTTACCAGAGTCTAAAAATCAACTGACTTGTCCACCTCGTGGTCAGCTTCCGACCAAAAAACAAAATCTCGTGCGAATCGTGTACGGAATGGTTCAGTGATTACTAGTCACAAAATATTACAGGGGTTCTAAAACTGACGTGACAGGGGCAACTGAAGAAGATTTAAGAGATAACGAGATTGCGAAAACCTTTTAACATGGACAGTTGTTAAATCAGACCTGAATCTTCGATCAATAAGGCTCAATCGAATCATTCTCTCAATTAATTATTTCTAAATGTTCCAAAATAAGAGTTCTATAAGAGCTTGTCAAAGTCCAGATTCTGAAATTTAATTATTCAAGCTCAGGAAATTAGTTCAATGTTTGAGCCTTCACATATTTGTAAGCAATTTTTTCTTCAATAATGAAACTTAGAAAAAAGCTGAGTCAGAAATAAATTGAAAGATGATGGCCATAATTCAGTCTGTAGAAAAAAAAAATTCCTCCCAATATAAACCAAAATTATAACAACCTATTATTAATACACTAACAGCTTTATGCATTGCAAAAGTTTAATTTTGATATTTGAAAAACATGTCTTACTCAGTGTATTTAAAATAAGACTCAAAAGTAAAGTAGCAATTATACATAAAACACTGAACCATAATCTTCAAATACAAAAACAAAATTTAATAAAATACTCTGAAAGACACAAAAATAAAGGCACATTCCTCGTCCCATATGCTAGGACAAATTTGTACAAATACTCCTTCTTCCCTAGTGCTATTAGAGCATGGAATGGGTTGCCTGAGCTAGCCAGAAAAACCAGTGACTTGGCAGAATTTAAGTCATTGGTTAATATGCATGACTAAATGCATGACGCGTAGGACGTAATCATCTTCTTTTTTGAAGTAACGTCTGTATTATATAAGATAAGATAAGAATTATGGCTCTTTTTTTTCTTTTATTTTTATCCATTCCTAAAAAAATAAGCCATCACTGCCTTACACTAAATCATAATTCATTAAAACCTGCCAGAAATACCATATCTAAGACCCAATTACAGTATGTCACAGTTTTAGAGTTGGATTATTGACATATTTGTTTATACAAAACCTGTATCACTAATCAACTCTTGTCCCGTGGATAGATAAATTACAGTTTACTACAATCTATTTCTTAGTGCAAAGTTAATCTAACTGCTGTAGGCAAATGCAAAGAGTTATCTGAGACATAAACATGGCTACTTGACACTTGGAGGAGCTATTTACATGTATCTATAAGTTATATCAATCAAATTATCCATTGTGCCCCACTGATAGTTGGATGGAGTCTTTTATATGTTTAGATCATACTTGACTGCATAAAAAACAAAAACAATTATAACTAGTCAACCGGCGGCGTAGCATTTGCCGCTATTTTGCAGGGTCAACCTTAGGCCACTGCAACCTATGCGACCTCAGTGGACCCAGCACTTTTATAGGACCCGCGCTAATTTTAGGTGTATAAATTATTAAATTAAACCATTTTATAACTTATAACAGATTTCCCGCGGCCTCCTGTCAATTTAACAGGAGGTCCTGCAAATCTCCTGAAACTGCAAAATATACGAAAAAGTCCTGGCAATATCCGGAATATTATTAAAATCTTCTGAAAACTCATACAAATCTCCTGAAATATACCGACAAAAAGTGTATTTTTTTCGCTCTTAAATTACCTAGGATAACTCCCTCTGTCCGAGTAGCAAAAATAAAAGAGTGATCTTTCCATTGTGTCCAAACTCTGGAGCGTGCTCTGTCGCCCGATAGTTACTACAGAGTAGATTACTTCCCCCACCTTTTTTTAACGTGAGGTAGAAATAAAAAAAAAAAAGAGTGATATTACAACGGTCCTGCCTAGCTATGTTGTGACTACGTGTTCTCCCACCCCTCTTGTTTTCTCATGGACTATCCGCAGAGTGATCTTTCCTTTACTTCTTACTACTCGACAAAACTCTTGAGGGAAGAAGAGAATTATATATATAGATGATAGAATATTAGGAATACTAAGCTTTATGGATAAGTAGATATAAAATCATACAATCAAATGCCATCTAATCAGATGATGAGAAAATAGATATCTAAATTAATTACCTGACTTCATCATTGATCTGTCGCCTTGGTTTGAAGAAAAAAAAAAAGACCAAAAAAAAGTTTTAAAACAATAAAATGTAATTTATGTTAACACTATTCATTTTACTAATAGTTTCAAAATATTTAATTTTTTTGCCTACAATAAGATATAAAATGAAGCAATTTTTTTTCTCATCTAATCAAATATATCCTAAAGATTCTCAATACAAACTAAACTTTATACATAAGTGAAGGGGGAGTTCTATTGAGTTGAATATTTTCAACTATTCCATGCAGGACACCAGATATTAAGTTTAGAGCTGTCATGGGCAAAGGTAATTTTAGTTTATACCTTACATAATTTTAAAAATGAATTATTAATGAATTATTAGCAAGTCCTCCCCAAGCCGTGTGTTACATCAGATAAGTAAAAAAAAGTTAAAATCCACATGTAAGTTAATAAAATTTGTCCACATTTTAGTCATTTCCGATTTGAAGGCAGTTGTTAGTTATTAATTTCTTAGTAAAAGCTAATTTATTAAACAAATTGTGTGTTATATAACCAGTTGGTGTGCTGAAAGAATATACTATTCTTTATAATCTACTAATACCACATCTTCTGTTAATGATTAGAAAATTGGGGTCATTACATTAATTAATTATAAGCTATTGCAATAAAGTCAAGGTTCTATAACTATTTTAATATTGTGAAAACTAAGACTAATACTTTTTTACTGATCCTAAGTGGAAAATGTCTTATGATTACACAGGCCCTTTTTATCAATAAAACAAAAACATTCCATAGAATATGTTTATAATCACAAGACGAACAGGCAGCAAACTCACAAACAAGTAGTGAAACAAGAAGCCCCCGCAGTGATTCTTGACTACATAACATCATGCATGAAAACTAGTGCAAACCATGTCCAAATTGTAATCTATTTTCAAAAAAATTCCTTTTATTACTTTCAACTATTTCAGTGCTGTCGTTTTTTGTTTTGCAATAAGAATTTGTACAAAATGTCAAACAAAAAGGATCTTTGAACATCCCCAGAAATTTGCAAAACAGGGAACTGAACATCCAATGAAACTACTCATGCCACACTCAGGCCAGAACACTTACATTTCTGAAGTAACAGTCGGCCTCTTTTGTAAGAGCCCTCCACCTAGATTCTCTGTTACAAAATCTCCGCTAGAACATAGGACAGGGGTTAAAGTTTATGGTTAAAGGTTCAAGGTTATTTCAATGGTTAGTTTGTAACCACGAGAAAGAAAGGTTTAAAAAAAAAAGAAAAAAAATCTTTAAACTTTGTGCTAAAAGTACATTAAAGCGAGTCATCTTACAAGTCAGATAATTTTCTTTTCAATTAAGGTGCAAACATTAAGGTATCCAAGCTAAAATTCTTGATTTTTAACAGTGCAAACAGCTTCAACATCATTTGAATGTGCTAGAAACAGCATCACAATTTTATTTACACACATCAATGTGACAATGTTAAAATAAATAATGATAATATAAACCAATTGTCTGAAATTGTCTAAAATATATCTCTAATTTCTTTAAATGAATTTATATTGATTCAAGTACTTTTAGCATTCAAAGTTTTTAAAGTGTTAGTGCAGCAGTACAATAAAAAGGCAACATTATAAAATAAAAGACTATTTTGAAATATTTATTTATGCAACTGAAAAAAAACATTTTACAAAATTTGACATTGCTTTCCATTAATTATATTTATGAAAACCTTTATTTATTTATTTGCTAATAAAACTTCAACTTCATGGAATAAGTGTTTTAGAAATAGTCATTTTCATTGCGTCTAAGATAAAAAAATAAATTTCTATAAAATTATGCAAACATTTTTTTTAGATGACACAGAAGTAGCTAGCATTTTGAGTAGCCAACTTGTTAAGAAATTAACATAGAAAAATTTAATAAAGTTATAATAAACTAAGCAAATAAGTCAGAAAGTAAATGAGGTTCTGAATACAAATAGTTAAATGTAAGAGAGAATCTTTTTGTTTTTTTTTTGGGGGGGGGGGGGGGTAGCCTACTTTAGTTCTGAACATTACAATAAAACAAAGAAACAACAAAAAAAGTGAAGTTCAAGCTAATCACTGCTGTAGTGATAGAAATTGTAATCATAACTTATACACAGTAACTGAATTGTTGATATACTTTTATAATTAAAGGAAACTTCATTTAATTTTTTAGTGGTTCTCAATCAGCCCTGAATAAGCGCTAGCTTTATTATTACTGTGTTAAGCCAATCTCATTTTTAATGTAGTTTACATGAATACAAATGCACATATGAAAAATCTGTAGAAGTTGAGCAAATAATTTTGTAAATGAACAGAAAAATTGAAACTCAATTATCTGTAACTTATGAATAGCTTAAATATTAATGCTTTACATTTTTAATTATTACATTTAGAATTTTTTAAAATATGTTGCAACAGAAATTTAAAAAAAAAAATGAGATTAAGCATGTGGTGAATGGCATAAAAAAATTATTGTACTGATCAAGTGACATCAATTTATTGACCTGTTTAAGTAACAGGTTTTTTAATAAATTTTATTTTTAAAAATGTCTATTTTTTATTTGTGCTTATCATAAAATAGAAAAAGCCAAAAAAATAACAAACTTCAAATATGCTGCATTGCAACTACTGAACCCTTTTATTTCTTGAGACTTATTTACAGATTGAGATCCACTGTACTCTAATTAAAGAAATCCTAGCTATGGCTCTTAACAATTTTTTTCATAAGGTTGTAAATCAATGAGGGTTCAAGGGAGGACACTTACTCTGAAGAAGAGTTATTTTGCCTGACGACCCAGACATCAGTGTCACCATCTCCTCCCCCAGTGGAGACATCCTTGTCCTAAACAAATCATAACAATTACAGAGGTCAAGAGATGTTTAACTCTATTAGAACTATTATCCTGTGCACTGATCTATTACATTGCTAGCCAGCTGACAAGTAAAACTCTGATGCACTGGTTGTTGTGTGTACAGATTTAGCAATGTAGAGAGAACTACTTCTAGAAATGAAATAAATAAAGGAGTTTTTACATTTGTCCATTTTAGCCCTAATGGAGAGGAGATGACCATTATGTCCAGATCTGATGTAAAAGTGGTTTAATGGGTGCAGATTGTCTTTAAGCATCTTGTGTTTTGGAAAAGCATCTTTCATGAAAAAGTTCTTCAAGAGTTGGTAGCTGTGTTTGAGTGATATATGATGCTTTTTTAATTAGCCTATTTAGTCAATGTCTTTGTGCCAGTGAAGTATTACCATACTAGCAGCTGATGATTGCTGTAAAAAAAAGTTTAATTACTGTTTTCTCAATTTTAAATGTTCTTAGCTTTATTAGAGAGCAGAGTTGTTGATGGACTTTGACAGATTTTGACAGTATTCCCTCCATTTTAGCTTCTTCTTGTTGGCTTTGTAATGGACAACATATTTTGTCCATTCTTCAAACTACATGATGTTGGACAGTGTTTCTCTCAGTCATTCATATACATTTTTAGGTTCAGTGAAATTATGAAAGGAATATGCAATCTTATTGCTCCTTTCATTACCTAGGATCAGTTGTTGTTTTTTTTAAACTAAAAACAAAATTTGAAAGTGGCCTCAATGGAGGGGTTGTTACTTCCTAATATATATTATCATTTAGTACTTTTCTAGAGTTTAATACTATATTTATAGGCATCCTATATAAAGTACATTGCATTGCATCTACTGTTCAAGCATTCAAACTTTAAGACTAGTTTTAAAAAAAAACATGGTTTAAAAAAAAACAGCCATAATGTTTTACTTAGTTACTACAGCGAAGTCTGGGAGCACACGAGGCACCCTGAAGGCACCTCCTTGTGGTGGAGTCTGCCAAGAACTGAGCAAGCTATTATAACACAGTGCAGGTTGGGCCACTGTTGCGTTGGCTCATATTTTGCACATCTCAGGCCAAACTTTGACTCACTTGTCCTTGCTGAGGGGTGAAGAAAGAGACTTGCTGACCTCAGTCTTGACAGGTCTGAGAAACCACAAATTCTCAACCTGTATGGTAATGCACTACGCAAAAAGCAGGATTTCTGTCCAGGGCTTTTGCAAGAAGATTGAACCTCTCAAGCCCTCACTCAAATAGAATGAGATTATGATGATGGTAGATATATAGATTTTTATTACACAAAATTTCAATCATAAATCTAGCTAAAGAAATTTGTTGATAGCAATATTACCACTTCATATTTAGAAAGAATTTTTTTTTATTCATGAGATATTTTATACCTAAGAACTTGTCTAAAAATGCTTATACAAATTGCAAAGACATGAATTGCAACTCTTTTTGTTTTCAAACAGTTTGAAATAAATGTTAGTTAAATTAACTTCAAGTATTCTTATATTTATTATATTCTGTTTCAGTATGATTGGGAAAAGAAAGGAAAAATAATTTATTACTAGGCACAGTACAAAAAAAGTATTACAGTCAGATGTCTTAAATACCTTGGCATTGCCTTCCTCAGGTGGAGCATTTTTGTCTATCAAGTGAAAAAACTTGAAACAAAAATCTTGTTCCACAATACAAAGCTTCTCTAGCTCTTGTAACACTTGTTCCAGTACCTAGGACAAGAAAGTCCATGAGTCTTGGGGATTGAGCTCTCTTACATAATGTTTCTCTTTTTTCAAAACTTCATGACAATATTTTAGAATCTTGATTGGTATTAAAAATGTGTCTTCAATTTGTATTTACAAAGAATTGTTAACATCTTTACTTTTCCTTAATTTGTTGGCAACTCCTTGACCTACAACTTGAAGATAGTTTTGATAGAATGAAAGTTTATCCTTTATTGTGAGGTAAAAGAAAAAAAGAAGGGTCAAGTCATGATAAGGAGTGACCAGAACAATGACTGAACAGTCCAGATTTTTTTCATTTTACAAAATATTTCCATTGACAAAATATATCAAAAGACATTGAAAAGGTCTCTTTTGCCTGAGCCCAGTGCTAACTGCTGTAAAATATTCACTGCCTTAAAATCCTGAATTTAAAAAAAATGTTGCCAGATGTTCTGTTTCTTAACCATGATACAACCCAAAAAACGGTCAGGTCTGCCTAAGTTTTTCAACAATCAGTTTTCAAGCTAAAAGAGTGTTGGTTTACCTGATCAAAAGCTCCTCTATTTGTTAAATCTAGAGCTGAGCTAGTCTTTAATTCTGAGCTTGTGACTGAACCAGAGCGCCCCCGTGGATCAAGCTTGGTTAAACTGGTGGTTGACTCTGTCAGTCGAGAGAGGGCAGCTGGAAAACACAAGGTAATCTGCTGATCATTGCTTTCAATAACATAAAACAAAATACATTTAGACAATTTATTATTAAATCTCAAAACAATGAGATCAAAATTCAACTATAATATTTTTTTAAAAAGATAATAATACTTATATCAAATTTAATATTGTAGTGAAAAAAATAATAATTTTGTAAAAATTAATTAATTAATAGGAATAATCTATATTTTCTTTCTTACAAACTTTGGTATTTTTTAATTATGAATTTCCTTTATTAATTTACATACTTATTTTATTTTTTATTGATATAATAATAAGAATAACATTAAGATTTTAAAAAAATTATACATCCATTTTTTAAATTTATCAATACATTTGAAAGTATTGTAGGAAGTAGTTCTTCAGTGTGAAGATAGCATGTGTACACAATTTTATCAGTTCATACATAATTCAGAATAGTAATAGAATTAGCATGTGTACACTATTTGAATCAGTTCATACATAATTCAGAATAGTAATAGAATTAGCATGTGTACACTATTTGAATCAGTTCATACATAATTGAGAATAGTAATAAAATGGGTGTCTTAGCTTACATATAGAAAAAAAAGTAAGAATATATTATTGTTATTAAACAGGTTAAAAAAGATATTTTTGGATTCATCTTAAACATAAAAATGACTTTAATGAATTTGTGTTGGATAGAGCTCAATTGCCTCAGGAAAGAAACACTGACAATAACTATGACTCAAAGCAGATAGTGTGTAGAAGATACTTACCATGTTTAGTTTTAGTTTCCTTGGCATTGACCAACTTTTGTTTATTTTGTTCCAGGAATTCAGAAATCTCCTTGCTATACACTTTACTGATACTCTTTGTATAAACCTTAAGAGTAAGTATGACAATGTTCAGTCAGTGAATAGTCACTATGTTATACAATGAAAACATATAGTCACCAAACTCTTTCATATTTTAAATTGTCAAAATTGTCTTAGTATTTTATATTAGACTTTGTGTATATCTAATTAGTCCTAATTAAGTTGTCCCTAGTTGCTGGACAAAGCAAGATGTCCCTGAAGTGAATTAAGAAATTAATTATATGTCTAGATATTGAAGCAAAGCTTGACAAAAGAATGGCATTTCAACATATTGGAGAAAACATAAAAATAGTTAGTGATGTCGTATGTCTAGTTAATAATGTCAAACTTGAATTTATAAAATATATTGCAAAGTCAAAATAAAAATATTGCAAAGTCAAAATAAGTAAGAAACATTAAATAAATAAATTTATAGTATTAATGAAGACATTGAGTAAAACATGAAGAAATAAATGAATAGCATATCAAGATATTGATGTAAAACTTTAAATAAATAAATGTATTGCAGAATTAAAATATGAAAGTAAAATTGAATTAAAAAATGCTTGTAGTGAATACATTTGAGAGCTCTTGAAAAACTGATTCATTGCAACTTTTGAGCCACAACATCAGGTCAGCAAATTGGACTAGTGTAACATGGAGTCGATTATGATGAGAAAGTTTGTTTTCAGGTGTGGTTCTGCTCAGGGTTCCAATTTCATTACCCTTAAAAAAAAGAGAAAACAAAAAATTTTTAAAGTTTATTACCCTTATATATGTATATATATATATATATATGTATATATAAGATTTTAGGATAACATTATTTCAATTACTTATATATGTTTATATAATTTAAGACTATATATGTTATTATGCCTGTTAGTTAAATTTTAAAAGCAACAACCACATAAAAAGTCAAGAAATATGTAAATGAGCCAATTAGCATGCAACACATCATATCTAATACCTTTACAATAGTGGATCATTATTTCTCATGTCATGTTTTCGTAATGTTAACACATTGGACGGCGAAGTCAAAGAAAAAAGTGCATGAAGAATGAAGAGACATTAAACAAAAATTAAAAGATAGAATAATCCATGGATAGTTTTATCTGGAAGCAATTAATGCATGGAGATTCTCCACAGAACATTCATTTCACTGACCTATATTAGCATGTTAGAAAAACAGTCGCACATTATATTTCATAGATTTTACTTAAGTATTTACTGGTAGACCTTATATATACTTCAATATTTTTTAAACTTAAAACTTCAGCTAAAAATATGTTAATATAGTGCTTCTATATTTTCAAACATAATACATTTAGCATGAAATAGCTACCCTTAATATATTGACAACAATAGCATGCTAAAGATACTATTGATTGATTGGAATGGTTTCCTAAAGAATGTTTAATGAAGTTCAAAGCTGCTTTCCACTTAAAATAAAGCAAAAAGATCAGAACATAAGCAGTAAGTCATAAACAAAAATCCCATGTTAATAAGCTTTGTTAGTCACTTTACCAATATTTTTCTTCTGAAAACAACATTTCATAGTTAACAGTAACAGATAACTGTTAAAACTTTTTTTTTAAATACATGCAGTTACCATAACAAACATGAACTTTCCCAATGTTCATCTTAAAAGTCAAAAAAAAAATTTATTTTTTTTTAAATCAAAAAAGAAACTCTTCAAATACAAAATTGTGAAACAGACATACTACAACTGGGTCAGATTCACCCTCTTCTTCTGGAGGCTCAGGAGGGCCAAAAAGTAAATAGTCCACCTGTTTAAAGAAACATTATAGGCAGGGTCAGGGAATTTAATGCCTTGGTTTGAATGTGAAGTCAAGAAGGGTGAATGTACCAGGTTCATGCCATCTTGTGACACAAAACGAAACCTCTGTGTGTGATTAATGGTTGGGCTGCAGGACAAGTGATTCAACATTGGAATAGTTTTTTTTTTTTTTTTTAAATTACTTTTGTATAACCCTTCTTTCATGCTAAAAGCATTACAGTGTGCTCTGATCTAATCTCTTTTGTGGGGGGCAAGGAGTATCAGGGAGAAGATTTCCATGCAGCCTTTAGGTGCTCAACAAACACAACTCAGCTGGAGTCAGGATTCAAACTCAAGCCCCCTTGTAAGGTAGTCAAGTGGTCAATGCCATTCAGCCAGACATCCCAGTTTAATATCAATTTTTCTAAGGTTGACAGATTTAATCAAAACTTTTTTTTTTATCCATTGTTAATACAGTTCTAAAAATATACTTTTTTTTTCTCTTTACAAAGTAAAAAGATAAACATTTTCATATTGGTATTTTTAAAAAAAATTAATTTGGATTTAGACAGATACACTCTTTAACAATAATAATTTCAAAACATCTTAGGGGCCATTTTTCACACAACAAAAATTGGATCAGTTACTTAAATCTTGTTGCAGAATATTGTCTTAGAACTAGATCATAACTTGACAACTTGTATTAATTAGACACTTACAACATGATTTTAGGCTAGGCGGCATATTAAAGTGTAATAAGAAGTTACTTAAGTTCCTTTACAGTACAAATGTTTAATTTAACCTTCTAATCAAATATGAAAATTAATGTTTTTCTCAAATTAGAATTATTTAGATTTCAATTGTGTGGACATAACAATCAAGTTAGTTCAGGCAAACCCATTTCACAGTTGAATGATGAATGGAAAGATGCAATTTTGTATACCATTGTCTTTGTATATGGGGTATTATCTTTGTCTTACTCAATGTCTTATTTGCCTTTTTTTCAGTACTTCAATTATGTGGATAAATATTTGAAATTTTATGGTCACTTTTTTGCCTTACAGAATTTCTAACTATTGAATTTACTGAGGATTTCTTTCTTAGTTGTAAACATTATCTTCAAGGATTTCTTTTTTAATTGTAAACATTCTCTATAAGGATTTCTTTCTTAGTTGTAAACATTCTCTTTAGACAAAATAATCTCATTTGTTTGTATGTGTATGCAAGGGGAAAGTAAGCCTCTATTATATTCTTTTTTACCTCTTGTATAAACAAATTGTTCAAATGATGAATCAAAGTCTTAGAGAAGTTGGCAGATATTTTCTTGAACCTCTTCTGCTGCTCCTCTACAGCCCCCATTCTTAATAATGCTAGAAAATCACAAGTGAAAGAATAAACTACCTATACAGTTATTCTTTTAAAATTAATAAAAATAAAAAATTATATATAAAATACTATTAAAAAAATAAATAATCAAGATTTTTTCAAAGATTTATTGGGAAACAATAAGTTTCCTTTACGAAATGTTAGACCTACATGGGTGTATGTTGGCATTCATGCATCTATGCAAAGCTTGAGCAGCTATGGTACATTCAGTAATTTTCGTGGCATTGGAAAAATCTCCATCCATAAGTACTTGCATGTGAGTCAGGTCAAGGTCAAGCTGATTCTATCATATGTAAATGAAAATATCAAAAACAATTTGAAAAATAATTGTTACAGTTGAGAATTGATCTTCTAGCTATAATAACCTATACTATATATAATTTATATTATATCAATGAAAAAGTAATGGAATCCTCATATTGATGAAATTTAAAAAAATCAAGCAAAACATCTGGGTTTATTATAAGAATTTTTTTACAAATAAAACAAGAGCATAAAACTAAAATGCTATTTAACTTTAGTTAGGTCAATATTAGAATATGCATCCTCTGTTTAGGATCCCCCAATTCAAGAAAACATAAAGAAACTAGAACAAATACAAAACAAAGCAGTGAGATTTATAACAAACAAATATTAAAATTTGATTAGTAAAGTCACTAAACTTTGAGACACTTCAGGACAGAAGAATAAAAAGTAAAGTAGCCATAATACATAAAGCATTGAACCATAATTTACAAATAGAAAAAAAACAACTAATGAAATACTCAGAAAGACACAAAGACAGAGGCACATTTCTTATTCCATACACTAGAACAATTTGTACAAGTGCTCCTTCTTCCCTAGTGCCATTAGAGAATGAAATAGGTTACCTGAGTCAGCCAGGAAAATCAATGACTTAGCAGAGTTTAAGCTATTGATTAACATGCATGACTAGATTAACACATAAAAGGCGTAGGATGTAATTATCTTCTTTTTTGAAGAATGACTGTAATATATAAGTTAAGATTATATTAAACACATGATTATTTTTAAGTGACTTCTTCATTAATGGTTAGGAAATGCAAGTTGTGCCATCTGGACTTATAAGATCCTCTATAGATATATGGAACTATTGATATGCACCTTAAGTTAGATCACGATTTACTCATTTGTTACTTTTTAAGCGTAATGATTAAATTTGATATGAAGTAGTATCACATATGTAAAAGTTCATAAAGCCTAAAAGGTACAAAATCTTTCTATGAACACAGACAGAATGACAAGAGAAACAGTGGGCTGGTCACCAATGTGTAGAGTTACACATTTGAGAGTGACTATCAGATGGACAGTATTGAAAAGTGAAATTAAGTTTTATGGATCAAAAAAGTCTTTATTCATTATTTAGGCCATCGAAGTTTTGACATTGGTAAGTAGATTATTGAAGCTATTTATCATCATAAAAAAGTTGTAAGAATCTTTTTTACTAAATAATTATACAGGATTAATGCTTATGCGTAAACTTCACATACAATTAGAGTCACTGAAAAACCGAAAACATTAAAAAGATGAACTATGTAAACTATAATTAAAATATTACCACTAGGTTCTGCAACTCTTCTAAAAGCCTTTGATGGTTTCTGTTCCTGACAGTCATCAATGAATCCTTTTCTCTCATCACTTCCATCTGCTCTTTCACATTCTAAGAAGAAAACAAAGAGAAAATGAATCCATATAAGTTTAGATAACTTTACCTTGTTAAACTTTAAGATCAAAGTGAAGGGTATAAAACACGAAAAAATTTAGTCACATAGTGTTTTGATGCTAGCTTAAAGAATTTCCGACTAAATGATTTTAGATAACCAAATGAGAATGGTACTCATGACTCAAATACCCAATCAATACTAGTTGTTCATTATACATTGAAAGATATTCTACATTCTATATTTAATTTTACTTGGGACAGTTTCTCTGCATTAAAAATAAACAAGAAACTACAATAACAAAAAAAAAAACATTATTAGTTCCTGTACTTACGGCCAAAATTTTATCATATGAATCTAACTTCTCCTCAATCTGTTCAGCCTCTTTGATGCCATCATCCAACAAGCGCATCAAGTTTAAAACTTGATCTTCTGATCCCATAATCGAGTGGATATTGGCCTAATAAAAATTTTCTAAAATAATTGTGACTTCTTTAAAGAGTTTTTCTTTTAAATACAAATATTATATGAAGATATCAGGGCTAAAAATATGTCAGACAGAGCCAAAATTATCTATTCTTGTTAACTTTTTATATTTCATAATGTTCAAAAGTAGCTTATGAGCATTTAGTCACCTCTAAAACAGCTATTATGGTACATCAACTCTCTTAAGACCAAGTCAGTATGATTATTTTCTTTATCAGCTGTGATAACTTACACTTGTTTTGGACCTACTTCAGTCTTAGAACAACTTTTGTTTGGTGAGTGCAGAGCCCCTGATGCAGTTCTGCAACATGTCTTCCCAGAAGTCAACATCAATAGCCACTGTTTTGAGATACTGTTTGGTATCTGGGATCCGAGGACCAGTTTTTCATGTACCCATGGGGAATTGCCCTCGTGACTTTTGAGATAAAATCATCATCCAAATAGCAGACATGAGAAAGCTAAAATAGGTGGTATTGTCTGAGGTTGGTGAAGATGCTGGGAAGACCTTTTCAGGCGAGTATCTCAGTGCTACACACTCTTTCTTGCCATATGATTTTTATGATTTGTCAAAGGCAGCACAAATGAGAGGAATACATTTTTCACTTGTCTTTATGTCAGTAAGGCTAACACTATAGGTATATAAAGAGATGATAAATTGAACACAATCACTGCAATGTTTATTATGAAGCCTTACCCCATCCAAGACAGATAACTGCTTGGATAATTGCTCAGTGAATAATTCAGCATTACTTATAGCCATCTGACACTCAGACATTAGAAGTTCAAGGTCAGACTCTTCTTTGGGAGATATAGCTTGGTAATCTTCAGCTTCCATGGAGATGTCATCAACAGATTGAGACTTTTCCCTCATAGTGTGAGGATCCTTGATATCTGCACACAATTTTAACAATTGCATTACCAATTTTAAAAAAAAAGTTGCTTCAATAAACACAACTAATATGTGTCATTATTTTAAATTATTTAAAACCAATTATTCCTTGATAAAATAATAATTATTATTATTATTAAACTTTATACAAATAAACATTTATCTTTTTAAAAGTGCAAATAAATGTAGACAAGAAATGAATGCTAGACAAAACAAACCTTCAAGTAATTTCTCTTGAACGTTTATGAATTCTGGCCTCTGCATGAGAAATCTGTGGCTAAGCTATACAACAATAAAAGAAGATTTATTGTGTTTCATGCCTAAGATATTTGAGTTATTTAAAGCAGTCTGTGCTAAACTGTTGAATATTTAGCTCATAAATCTACATATATTTTTAACTTATGGAAAAAGTATCCCTCAGATGCCAAGCAAAAAGTAATATATAAGCTTTCGTACTTCTTAAATGTATACACATTGTAGAAAGTTGTTTTATCCTTTGTATGTATAGTTAGGTGGCCATGACTAATTGTGATTAGAAATGAGCGCAATTATATAATTAACCCATTTCTCTCTAAGAAATATTGATTAAAACTCTGAAGGAATAATCAATAGATATGTTACAAATTTAAAAGATTTTAAAATAGTACATCTCTATTGAAGTTATTTTGGATGAATGCACATGAAGGTCAAGGGTTAATGCAAAGTTCAGACAACTTTATGGTCTTCAGCTCAAATTCTAGAAAAGATAATCAAAATGGATTTGTAAAAATTACAATGACACTGTCCCTTTTTTAGTTGTAAAGCACTGAGATAAATAAATAAGTGACTATGATTAGTCAGCCAGGAAAACCAACGACTTAGCAGAGTTTAAGTCATTGATTAACATGCAAAACTATATTGACACATGAAATGCAAAGGAAAAAACTCTTCCTTTTTGAAGTAATGTCTGTAATCTATCAGATAAGATAAAATGATTTTGCAACATACTCTCCACAAAGATGAAATAAAACTTTCTTTTTCCTCTAAAGTTGACGCTGACCATTTAAAAGTTTTCTCAAAAAAGTGAAGATCAAATTCAGTGGTGGGCTGAAAATAAATTGAGTATTAAACTTTAGATATGCTTTTATGAATAAAACTTTATTTAGATATGCTTTTATGATTAAAACTTTATTTAGATATGCTTTTATGAATAAAACTTTTAGATATGCTTTGTGCATAAAACTTTATTTAAATACGCTTTTATATGTAAATTTTATTTAGATATGCTTTTATAATTAAAACTTTATTTAGATATGCTTCAATAACTAACATAGGCTCCTACTTACTTTTTCTGCAGATTTTCCATCCAGTGTCTTCAAATCTCTTAAAAGCCATGACATTTTTTTCTTGTATCCATCCACACGATCTGTTTTCTTTAGGTGATATATATAGACCTTTGCAGGACTCTCCATTGTGTTCACTAAAAGAAAATAAATATTTAATAAAAAAGAATGAAAATTGGTCATAAACTGGAAAATCAATTAATGATTGAAGATAAATGCACATTTAAAGGCCACTTGAATAGAGAACATCGTATTTGAGAAATTTGATAATATTAAATATCCAATAAGATTGCAAGCAATGAAATACACAAACAACTTCTAGATTAAAATATTTTATAAAATCCACATAACAAAACAATTCATGCTGTCTTCTTTCTCACTCTGAATCATCCCTCTGATGACATAAAAGCATTTGAACCACTATGCACCATATAACGGTAACCAAAGGACATATGAAAGGACTGCAACACAGCTATGTGAAACTGATACATTACATCACAAAACCTGTCAAAACAAAAAATGCATTCACAAGTCAATATGCCTTGACAATTAAAAATGGGTTACACATACAGTTTCATTGATGACCTTAAAAATTTCAAATGTCTTTATAATAAACTTCTTATAGTGTCACTAACTGTAACAAATATAGATAGCAAGCCATACAAAACGTCAAGATATAATGAGCACGGAGAACACTATTCTCTATAACAGTCATGCCCATCCTGCATGACATATCCTACCCATGATGCAGTGCTATCTCAAGACTTCTAACCACAGTGCATAGTGAAACTACAAAGAAGTCATTCTATTGGACTAGATGATTTTTTCAGGTAATGCAACCAGCGACAAATGTCTGATATTTATATATGGCTGTCATATGAATGTGTTATACACGTCATTTATGTCACGCTTGACAGCACTCAATTGGTGACCAGCAGGCAGTCAACTATCCTTATAATTTAGGTTATATTACATGTATGTTGGAAATAAGATCATTCCAGATAGCTTTGATTTGCATAAACATGAGTTGGGGAAAGGTGGAAGCTGGCAAAACCTGCAATTGGTGACATAAAAGGGTCTAGAAAAATCACGATACGCTAATATTTAAGAAACTACAGGGGGTCAGCTCTCACTAAATTTTAACCAAATTTTGATAGCTCATTGTTTATAAACATATGAACAAAGTAAGTACAATATCAATCAACTAATCAAATGATGAAACTTTACAAAGCATGTCAGTGGTGTGGCCAAAGTATTGCTGTTTTTACATGTTTAAGACATTCCTTCAGTATTGAACATTATTACATCCTAGCTCAAATTTCCCATGGGACAGTGGGTATGGTAGTGGGCAGAGTTTAAACCCAGGACCATTGATTGAGACAACAAAACCAGCCAGAATGCACACAACAATATGTAGATCTCTAAGTAGACTGCTAATGTTATACTTTGGCATTGTTTCCTTTAAAATAAGTTGACAAGTCTACTTACATACTGCACAGAGTAAACTGCTTCTCTTTTTCAGATTAGTCTTTCGAGGCATTTTTGCAACAGAAATCATTGTAATAAGCCTTTCATCATTAGGAGCAAACAAAGTTTGTTGCAACTGTTGTCTGGACATTTTTCCAATTATTCACTGCAATGAAATTTTAGCTTTAGTTCATGAAAGATCTAGATTTATTTAGAATTTAGAATGTAAGGTTAATATGATCTATCAGTCTAAATATGGAACTTTACAATATTAATCTAAGTAATGAATATATATATATTGTTTTGTTGTTTTTTTACTAAAAAAAATGTATAATTAAAATTAATAATTTACTTTGGATCTATTTGATCTAGAATCCTAGATCTATATAAATATAAAGACAATAAAGTTTATAAAGTATATACATATATATTTTATTTTATATAAATATATAATATTATAATTATATATAATAATATATAAATATGTATAGAGATCTATAATATCTAAACATTGAGAGAGGTTCTAAACAAGGCAAAAAAAAAGGGAGGAATGGAAAAAGATGGTCGACAAGTCTTGCCTGGTGCCCCAACGGTCCAACAGACTAAGGGATAGGTAAAGGTAAAATATCTAAACTATAGATTCTTATCTTATCTTATATGATACAGTACAGATTCTAGTTGAGTGTTTCTCCAGTACTGGTATCAAAAAGTGTCACATTAGGTCAAAAATTAAAATGGAAGTTTTTGGTTTCATTTTAAGTGTATTCATTTCTTCACCCATTGTACTTTAAGAATTTATCAATAGAAAATGAATTGGAATACATACATTTCCTCAGCAGTGCTGGCAAAAGGGGTACCCACTATTGTATTTCAGGTGCATCACCGGGACACCATTGATGATTAAAGTACAACTAACTGTTAATTTGTTTGCTTTCTTAGCATAATTTGAATGTTTCTATTGTATTAAGCAGCTAGATAGAGAAATTGAAGTTTTTGAGCACTTACATAATGTTTGCGCTCAATTTTAAAAATGGGACACCGTAGCACCTGTAACACTACTGGTAAAAGTTTTTTGAATAAGATTTTTTATAAGAAAATAGAATTTATGCTATACTTGCATTGTAGCTAAATATATAGGCTTTTATTTGCTGCAATATCTCAACAATAATTCAAGCATTTATTATAACATAACTATTATATCACAAGATGTTGGGGGTGCTATAACGGGACACCAATATGAAATATATAGTTTTTTTTGTTAATACATGCTGAAATACAATTTTTTTAAAGTCTGTAAATACATTACCAATTTTTCTTTTATCAATGAATCACAAAATAGTTTTCTATAACCACAAATGAATGTACTAGACCTTTGTGTATGTGTGTTCAATAATCATTTTAAAATATATTACACATAACTGCCTCAAACATGACCTAATCATAGACTAAAACAGCTCTATGACTTTCAATGTACCAAGAACAAGATCCAAAACTAGATTTACATATAAATTGAAATATAGAGTAGATTTAAATCTACACAAGAACTTTATCTAGATCAAGACTTGTTTAGTGTCCCGTGAAGCACCACAGACAATGATAAAACAATAAGGTTTACCTTAACTTAGATTAAAAAATAGTATTCTATGTATTTTAGATCAAACTTGAGAATAATAAGCTTAATTCTCATTATAATTTAAAACTTTGGTGAGAGAACTACTTATATCTAGATCTCTGAGATTTTCTGGTATCATTTAACATGAGGCGTTTCGGGTGCTACAATGAAAAAATGTGGGACACCATGTCTATTAATGTCTCCTGTTAATTACTATGTAGCCTTTTCCCAAGAAAATGGAGCTTATTGTGTACTAAGCAGTATCAGAGATACTGTTAATTAATTCCCATCACATTAATAACTTTGTTTAAAAAAATATTGTTCTTTTTGTCAAGCGCGTTTGAGGTGCTTCACCTGGAACACCAAGACCTATTTTACTAAAATTATGTAAATTTTTACAGTTTCAAAGAAAAATTACACTGTGTAAATTAATCATAGATGCTTTTAGTAACAAAAACATACTAGGGAGCAGAATCCTTTACTTTGTTTACAATTGATAAAGGTTTAAAATTTCAAGTTAAGTGGGACACCATGTGATGCACCTGTGACACATTTTTTACGGCGACATCTAAGTAATATCAAAGTAACTATAAAATAAAAAGATATAGATAATGCAATAACATTATATTGTTAACCTATTTCAACAAAAATGTCTGTTCAATAATCTTTGCTTTTAGTAGAATATTACTTCAACCTAAGCATGGTATTCCATGTTACATCAAAAGTTGCCATTTTGTGCACTATTTCACACATTTTCTACAATTTTAAAATTCCACAATGCACCTTTCAAGCTCAAAATATCACAAACCATTTCTAAGTGAAATGAAAAGAAAATTGTGACATTTTAATAAGAAGTTATTGAGTTATAGACTTTTTAGTGAGCCAATACCTAATTGTCATCAATACTGGAGAAACACTCAGTTATGATTCTACACTATAGTCTGACTGAGTATAGACTCATTATAGACTATGGCTATGGCACTATGGTCAGTATCATGAGTATGGTCATGAGACGTCATAATGGTGTAGCTGTAAACTGTAAGTGTAGTGTAGTGTCTTACTGCATAGACTATTACTATTAGTATTACTGTAGACCTAGACTTTAGACGTGTAGACCTAGACAAGTCGACAGACAAGACAGTTAGTTGAGTCACTTGAGTTTGAGTTAGTCACTCAGTTAGATCTAGATCTAAACTAGTCTATCTATAAATATTAAATATAATAATCTACTAGGACTAGATTATAGATAGTTTAGTTAAGATAGATGTCTATCTCTATCTGGACCTAGATAATAATAATAGATATTTTATCATATAGATATATATACTCACTATAATTAAATATAGTCTTATCTAGTATAACTTACTTATAGTACTTATAGTTATACTTGTAGTATAGTTACCTCAAGTGCTCAACTCACACACTCAGTCAGTGACACTGCTCAGGCTCAAGCCTGAAAGTCAAAGGAGACCAAGTCTAGGGCGTCAATCCTCAAGTTGTAATATTATTTATATAACAATTGTAATTCGATATAGATCTTTCAACAAGTCTCTAGATCTAGATTTGTGTATTTTTAAAACAGGATCTAGCTCTATCTTAACTAGATCTAACTATATCTATAATTAATAATACCCTACGCCCTACATTACTACAACTAACATTATTTTTATTTTTGTACGATACATTCATTTATGGGGCGAAACAGGAACATAATATAACGAAATTAATTATCTCCATTTTAAAGTTTCGCTAATTTGTACTTTTTTTTTCTTTTCGTTATTTTCTAAACACATAATAGAGTAGATATCATACTAAATCTATACTAAAATAAAAAGATTTACTGCTACAATAGTGAACAATTGTATAGAAAATACAATAAACATATGCCTACGTATGTATCTAGATCTAGGAAACCCTGACCTGCTTAATTTCACTTTGGTCCAGCAGGGTTCCAATACTATAAGTATGTTCATCCTTCATTGTACTTCTAATCGAATTTAATTAACCGATGCCCTGCCCATATCATATGATGTCATATGCATATAAATCTCTTTTTCTACATTCTAGATCTTTGTCTTATTTAAAATGAAGGCAGCTTTACAAAGGGGAACGATCATCTGCTGTCCCCACCCCCACTCCATTCTTTGTTTTCTTCTTCTATACATAAGTTGCTTTATCAGCCCGTCATTGGCATTGATTGATTTATTTATAATAAAATAAAATACAAGTAAAAAAAAAATACTTCAAGAATCCTATCGGGCTATATTAAGTTAAGAACTAAACTAAAATATAAATCTTTTTTGTTTTTTCAGTAAAGACTGTTCTTGAAAATAAAGTTCTTGGGGGAGTTGTGGAAGTCATAATGACATAATTACTAGATCTATGGAGTATTGTAGTATAGCCATAGCCTAGCCGCTGGCTAGGGCCTAGCGGAGTGCTAACGCGATTTAACTTTCAGTGGAGATAAGGAGGTCGTGGATTGCAGAACATCTACAAATTGTGTAAGATGCAAGTTTGAAAAATACGATCAAAACGGCAGGCCTCCAGCAATGAACTAGATCTGTAGTGTCTATAGGCCTAAAAGTTTCCTTCCTAAGCACATATGACTCCTAAGCAACTCCCCTGGCCTGAACCTAAACAATGCTGGTTGTGCGGTTTGCGCGCTGTACTGTCGTTCGGGAGTATCGATGGTTGAGGGTTCAAATCCTGCCCGCTCCCATCCCCCGTCGTCCTGCGGGAGGTTTGGACTAAGAAGTAAACTATCTTCAACTCTGAAGGAACATCCGAAACATGTAAAACATTTTACAAACAAACATAATGTTATGTTTGGACGACGCAGGGCATGAGATTCGCCAATGGTAAGAAAAAACAACGAAAAATTCTCGGCTTTATTACATGGTGACAACATTGACAAGGCTTGCTTCCTTATTATATGGCTCAAAGCAGGTCACCTCTATCCTGAAACAAAAGAATTTGTTACAGCATAGTAATAAGGACAAAAAATTACGAGAAGCAAATCCTAAAACTCAAAGTTGTTGACAAATGCCGAAAATGTGGAATTGTGAGTGAGTCACACATAACGGCAGGGTGCTCAGCCCTTTCAGAATCCGTCTTCATGGGTCGTCATAACCATGTTGCAAAATTAATTCACCAATACTTTGACACATAATTTGATACTGCTCCTTTCACAAATAGGCCTACGCGCCGCAAGTCGGGTCTACCGATACCGGGAAAGTCCTATTTTGACCGACAAAACGGTCGATTTTAATCAATGTCTCATTATTTAAGAAAAAAATGAAATGGAAAAACAAAGACAATATGGGAACATAGACGTGGAGATTAAGCGTTTATGGAAGTTATCTAAAATAACAATACACCCCATTGTTATATCAACCTAAGGGGATAATGACAACTGACCTCACATATATATATATATATACCTTCAATTTAAGGCACTTAATTTAACATTCCTAAGAAGATTCTCGTTGCCTATCAGATGGCGGTAGGCCTATAGCTGAAGTCATGCCATACCACAAGAAAATTCCTCAGTAGACACTTAAAAATGGACTACAGTGAATTAACTAAATAACTCGTAGGACACGACGTGAATTAATCTATAAAATAAGCAAAGTGTTTATCTTATAAATACTCAGAATGTGTGAAGTGTTCCGTTAAAAAAAAGTTTGGGAAACACTGATACAGGGGTATCTTGAATAGGTTATTCTGTTTTCCTCTTTTAGAAAAAAAAAAAGTCAAGCAAACCAGCGGGGGCGTTAAATATGGGTCTCAAAACTCTACATAATCATCTTATATTTCACTGTTTCCAAAAAGCGAACAGAATTATCGGAATAACAATTTCACGTATTTATTTCCGATTTATTTCCCGTTTTAAGCAGCAAAATTAAATTCACTTTGAATGTAATCTGTGTTAGAATTTCATGGAAAAATAATAAAGATAGAGTTTTAGATTTATGCCTAGGAAGTATTAACGTTAAAGATAAGAAAAATAAGCTTCCTATATCTTGTAGTTTTTGAAGGAGTGTGAAATGAAAAAGTACTTCCATAAGAAACTATGACGGACGTACAGATTGTTCCTTCGTTTACATTAGGGTCTACATGTTAATTTTGAATTGCTAACTGGTGACAGCGTGATAATACAAGATGGATCAATTCAAAGGCGACAGTTCGTAGCTACCAGTTAATTAAAGTAAAAATTCAGCAAACGTTTACATTTGTTATCTCTTGAGAAAAAAAATGAGATTATGGTTTTTATATAACCACAAGAACAGCGTTGATATTGTAGTATCGCCCACTCTTTCAAGGCAATGAAAGATTTTTTAATTTTTTTGATTACAACCCTCATATCAATTCCTTCTGTCTGTTTGTCTGGGTGGAATCTTGTACAGATTTCTTCCACTTCCTATTCTAGGATCAAATTGAAATTTCGCACAATTATTTATGACCCCTAACAAAACATGACTCAATCGAAAAATTGACTTATTATTTTATTAATTAAACCATGATTAAACTATTAATTCATTTCGTTTTATATGGAGATAGTACTAGCTAAGGGGAGATATAACTTGTGTAGAGAATTAAAAACTGTCAACTAATAGCCTAATAGGTAACTATAAAAACCTGGCTCAATGGCTAGTGAGTTGGGGTGAGATCTCGATCTCAAATACAAGTGAAACAGCTTTTTTAAAAATTGCTTTTAAAAAGCCATCACGGAAACCTTCCTCCAAATACCCGCTCCCCCAACTGGTCCACAAAAATGATAATGGATAAAAATATTTCCCAGATTTATTTTTGTTACTCTTGTCTATTAAAAATCAATTACATGATTGATTTTAAAAATTGATATAATTAAATTGAATAAAAGCTTTGTTGTTAAAACATATTTTTTTTTTTTACTATTTTCAATCTTGCCAGTGTTCGGGTCATCAAATTACATTAAATAATAGTACAATTGGTAACATATACTCCACCTGGCAGCTCAAGAGAAAAGTCTTTTTTTAGACGTATGAAAGGATAGATCTTGCTGTAAGATTATGTGAAGTTTCAAGGTATGTATGGGACAAACATCATAGCCAATCAGAGAATTTGACCACTGGAAATGTGTGCAATTGACATGATTTAGAGAGGAAGTCTCACTGTAGTTTACTACATACTCTGCAAGTGGCGGGGGGACTATTTCATGATAAGGATATCTTCACTCTGTTTATATCTGAGGGCAGGAAGCAGGCTCCAGTTTGATGGCTGTGATTATTATTATTATAGCTTTTATATAGCGCTACTTTCATGCTTATAGCATGCTCAGAGCGCTTTGGTCCAATCTCATTTGTGGACCAGTGGGGGGGGGGGAGGGTATCTAGGAGTTGGTTTTCCGTGCTGCCTTTAGGCGCTCAGTAAACGCAACTCTGCCCGAGTCGGGTGTCGAACCTCGAGCCCCCTTCTAGATAGCCAAGACAAGCCAAGTTCAAGCTCACTATGCCTCTCGACCACGCTTGCTGATGATACGACCAATTGTGTAGAAATAAACCTCTGTTTCATGACTCTCTTTTCTTTTTCACAATTATCTTTTTAACGTGTGTAGTTCACTTTAATTCCTGTCTTAAAGCTACTTCACATTTGGAAATCATTTATTTGAGAATTGAAAATATTACAACAAATTTTGTAAACATTTCTTGTTTATGGAATCTGTATATGGATATTTGGGTTTTATTTACATGGGTATTGAGTTTTTTTTTATTATGACATTCATTATTGTTCAATTTAAGAACAATAACCTCCATTCTATAAATTTATATTGTGAGCTATTTTGTTATTAATAAAGGCCTTTAGATAAATATTGTTATAATCTATAACCTCGTATGATGTAAAGGCAAAATGCTGGTTGATCAAGAACCCCCCCCCCCTTTTTTTTTATCAGATGTAAGGAGCATTCTTGATTCTTCACTAAAACCTGAGACCTAATGATAACCTCAAAATAACATTTGGACTATGAACACTTATAAACCATTGACTACAAAATTCTATTTGGTACATAGTTTATTTACAGTTTAATACAAGTGTATTGGAACATTTCAGATGAATGATCATTTGGTATAAAACACATAAATAGTACAATTTACAATTAATTATTTAAATTTCACAGGATGGTCATAGATATAAATTACTATTTACAATTATTATTTTTCACAAAGACTCAAGTTAATAAAACAATAACAGTAGGGCTTATAAGCCCCAAAAATGAGGTCTTAACCAGCCTGCAGATGATATTTAATAAAATCAACACATAGGTAGGCCCACTGTTAGGCTTTGAAGGCTTCAAATATAATCTTCAGATGCATCAAAGTGGCTCAAAGTCTTTGTTTCAACGTGAGTCCACTAATAGACATCATATTTGCATTGTCAGGATTAATGCTGCCAAGTAAACAAAAACATATTTAGTACACAATTCTAGGATCTGGTAAAACAAAAGAATCATACAACTAAAATATAGCATGTTAAGAGATATTGTTGTTGTGACCAATCAAATATTGTACAGAAAGATACCACACTCACATGAAAACATTGCTTTACTATAAAGTGTCAACAATGCTATTTAAAGACAAAAGGTTTAACACATTGTGAAACTTTTTTTTTTTTAAACTAGGGATTAGGTCAATTAAAATTATTCTCTGCAAGCACCATAAAGACCATCACAATCAATTCATTTCTAGCAATTGTAGAGAGTATTTTTGAAATATATCTTATTATTTAATATAAAAGAAAAAAAGCACAATGATATCTGATGTGCACAATATTTAAAACACTTTTAAGAAAACTTTAAAGAAATAAGTAACTAACTGAAGCAGTTTTAAAACTGATTTTTAAAAAATGACATTTTTAAAAAGCACATTTTGAAAATTGAGGAAGTAAAATAACATTTATTCATACTTAACAAGAACTTATATGAAATGTGAATTTCTTTTAAAATAACAGGAACAAATTAATCACACCTAGACCTACTAAAGCAAAGTCTCAAGGGTTTCTCTTTTTAACCACACTAACCTTGCAAGGGAAAAATATCACTTTAGTTGAATGAAACCAGCAGTTTTAAGAGACAAGGCAAAAACTTCACCACCTAGATCTTGTATATGAAATTTCACCACCTAGATCTTGTGTATGTAAAATGAAAGTTCATCACTTACATCTTATGCAGAAAGCTCCACAACCTAGATCTTATGTATGAAACTTCACCACTATATCCCTTATGTATCAAAGTTCACCACCTAGATCTTGTGTATAAAATTTTACCACCGAGATCTAGTGTGTGGAAATTCATTGAAGAGATCTTAGGTAAGAAAGTTTACCCTCTAGATGAAGCACTGAATTTTTAATTTAGGATATTTAGGCGAAGAAATCTAACAAGTTTGTCAATCTACAATTCCAAGCCTTGGCAGGCAAACATGGGGAATAGTTAGCAACTGTGAGTAGATTAAGTGGATGGTTTGGACATAGCATAAGACAGATTTATTTGGCGCGATAATCCTTCACGATACATACGAAGGCATAATCGCCATATGGAAACCAACAAAATTGAAGAAAACACTAACAGGCGCAGATTCAAAGAGACAGGATTGAGAGAAATGAGAAGTTGGATTGTACATTCCCTTATGGCACCCACAGGATGCAACTCAAAGGTTAAATTAGGATGATAAATTCAAATAGCTCTAGTATTTGCCACAGATCATCCTTATTAATAGTTGGTCATAGAAATACATTAATTTGACATTATTAAACCCATTTTAGACAGCTGGTTGGTTATAGAAATACATTAATTTGACATAATTAGCCCTAATTTAGACAGCTAGTATTGAAGACAACCTTGTTTTTAGATGAGATGAAGCAATGGGTTCAGAAGGATGGATTGTTAATTATAACATTTTGAGCTAACTCCATATTTAGCAAAGTTTTCAGCAATGAAACTATATTGTTTTGTAAAATGATTTGACTAGAAAATGGACAGAGGCACACAAGATGGTCCTTAAGATTATTCTATATTTTCCACTACAAAAATGATTCTCAAATTGTTTCAAAAGTTTCTAGAGTAAGTAAATCATTAGTTAAGTAAAAACAATTTGAAGAGAGCTGGAAAACACAAAATGGTTGTTTTTCTTTTAACTCAGTTAAAAAAAATTATAAATGTTGAAAACTTTGTACACTGGTTCGTGTATTGAAATCTCACATAAAATACCAATATTAAAAAAAAACAGGATTAGAATCTAATGAACAGACAACGCTATTACTTTCATTTAAAATAAAAAAACATGGACACATAGTTTTGATACACAAACTACTCATGAAAGAAGGAAAAAAAACAAAAAAACGTGACTTAGTGCTACTTTGGTGGTGTGGGGGTTGTTCTTTTTTTACTCTTGCTCTTAGCAACCCCCTGCGCCTGCGCAATGGTTGTAGCTCCTGTAGGTTTCAATTGAAGCGAATGAAACTGAAGTGTTTTGTGGCCCCCTGTCTGTCCCTTTTGGAATGCAACATGTGTGGCACCTTGGCCAAGTGAAGCGGAGCCACCACTGGTCAGCTGGATTAACTGCTGGGCAGTGATAGTTGTGCCCCCAGTTTGTCCTGGCTTGCCTCCTACAGCTAAGGCTGTCATCTGTGGGCCAGTCAGAACTTTGAAATAAAAAGTAAAAATCATGCATTAAAAATAGTCAACAAATCTACCACAGCGGAAAATCATTTTTAATTAAATCATAAAATAAAAAACACTCATATTATACCCTGATGAGGTAAGTCCCAAAGGGGACTGTGCTCTGTTAACTTTAATGCTTTTAAGATCTTGAATAGTTTCCCTTTATAAACATTTGATTTTTTTCTTTTCAACATGTTTTTTGCAGCCATTGATATGTTTAAAGCATGGTGCTTAAATTATCTCTTTTAGTTAGCATGCTTTTTCAGATGGTGGTTACATTGGATAATAAGCTGGAGATTTATATTGTAAGTGTTTTTCAAGTTGTCGTTTATAACGTTTTGTGAAAATATGGATCAACATAATAAAAAATATTTTCTACTCAATATGGAATATAAAATACTTTCTAGATCTTGATCTAGGTGATTGTCCACTGTCAGTGAGTTTTCATTTTTCATTTCATAATCCAAAATTAAGATAATTTTTTATCCTAAAAACATAATGAAAAGGAAATGCATTTCCATTTATTTATATACTAAATAAAACATTTTCTGATAACAAGAATTATATTGATTTTTAATCATAACATGGTCATGCACGACAAACGGGTCAAGTGAATAGTTCCACCAGAACATGGAAAATAATTACAGAGAGAAAGTGTCTAAGATTTTCTTGAAGATCACAATATGATGTGCTTGATGAAAACTTAAGTGTTTAAAAAACACTACTAGAGAAATAGCACTAAATGATGTACTTGATAAAAAAAAAAAAAACCTGTTGAAAGTGGTACAGTTGAGGTAGCCCCCTGTGCTAACCTAGTAACCTGTTGGGCTGAGGTGGTGGTCAATGTGCCAGACTTGACTGGACCCCTCTGCTGCTGTACACTCACTAATTGGATTTGCTGATTCTGTAGCTGATGAAGACAAAAGTTATAACAGACTATAAAAAGATACTCATCCTCTAAAAAAAATTGATTCTGGAACTATTGAGGGCGATGGGACTTGTACAGTCTATATACTGATACATAACTTTCAAAGCATCAACATTTAAGAATAGTGCATTTACACACATATAGAATATAGAGGGCATACAATTTTTAGAATGTCTTCTTTAATACTTATTAGTTTAAGGGCCAAATAAAGTAGAAGTTACTAATTGCTGATACAGAAGATTTCAAAAATTGTACATTTACTATAATATATTTAGCTCCCCAAATCAAAAGCCATATAGTTTCTGGAATTTTTACTGACCTCTTCCCAAATAAATAATAAAAAAATAATATTGAATATTAGGGCATGCACATTGACAGCTGTTAAAAATGAAGCATATTGATTAGGTTATATCACTTTATAGCCTGAGGAAATGATGATCATGTGACAGAGCACAACTGTATCTGTTACAAGCTTTGATAAAACATGCGCATAAGTGTTTGAACTTCCTTTCGATACCAAAAGTTTCACAGTCTAGTTTAGCCTGAAATTGTGGTCTTCACAAATAAACCCAGAAAATTAGAGACTATGCACCCAGGAAAATCAAAATAATAACAACCCTTACATTCATCTGTTAACTGTAAAAAATTCAAAGCCTTAAGATTTTCAAAACAAAAACCAATATTTAAAAAATTAAATCCATTTACCTGTAAAACTGGCATAGTTGAGCTTCTGATACCTTGACCTTGTGTTTTGGATGTGATGGGCATAAGTTGTGTCAGACCCACTGGAAAGGTTAAAACTCCAGAGCCTTTAAAAAGTCAAAGAAATTCTAGGTTTTTAGTTTTATTAAAAAAAAATTGTTAAAAATTAATTCAAGGAAAAAATAATTTTTTTTTGTAATAATATAAATATCAAATTTGATTATTACAACCCATCCCCAGTTGAACATTAATGATGAAATATGCATTCTATGTTTGAGCTCATTCTGAATAAATTTAAAAAATTAAGCTTTAAAAGAATAGTAACATTTACAAGAGAATAATTGTTGCCAAACAGATTAGCCGAGTATTAGAATTTATATATTGAGAGACTATCCAGTCAGAAAAATATATTTCTTGTTTCATTAGCAAAGACAAACGCAAGAACTTTTTTTTTCCACAATCCATTTAAGCATGGAAGAGGTATCCAGAATTAGCCTAGAAAAGCAATGAGTTACTGCCATTTAAAGCATCAAACTGGAATAAGAAGTGGATTTGCCCATGAGATAATAAAGACATTAAAAAAGAAAGGATTGGGGATAAGGTGGCTGAGAGGTAAAGTGCTTGGTTTTCAAACCAAGAGGTTTAAATCCCAGTGAAGATATAGATTTTGAAATTCAGGATTTTTAGGGTGCCCCTGAGTCCAGTGTGGGCCACAGAAACAGATGACCTTTACATCATCTGACTCATCACAAGGTCTATGAGAGTTACTTATCTTTTTTTATTTTTCAAGTAAGGATTACACAAAAACAAAACAGGAGGTTAACAAGACAAACAAGAAATACTATAGGAACAAGATAATATGGACTCTTTAATGGGATCCTCAGGTTAAATGAAATCAGGATGAGTCCAAATTACTTGATCTTGTTAAATGTAAAAAAAAATAGTCACCTGATGATGATGGTATCTGTGATGACATAGACATGCTGGTTGTAGTCGATGTGTTCGAGGTGGAACCCTGGAAAGCAGTCACCATGGTAACAAATGTGGCTGTATTGGTACCTGTTGTAGTGGATGAAGTACCCTAAGAACAAAATCGAAAAAAAATATAAAAATTCACTGCCTTTTCTCCTCTATAAGACATAATAAGCCTCTTTTATAAAAAATCTTATAAATTACAGAACTTCCTTCAAAAGAGAAGATAATTACAAGTTAATTACTTCATCAGAATAATACTTTAATTAATAAGTTGCTTGTATTTTTTGTTACTATAGTGGATTTAGCTAGTAGTTTATATTCCAACTTTGAAATATTGTCAGTTATAATAAATAAATAATAATAAATTAAACTGACATGTCTGAAGCATGTCCTGATGGACACACTAAAGATTCATCTAGATGAAGAATTTTTCAGCATTATGTTGTTAAAACAAAAAAAGACTCCTGACTGAGTAGTAAGTTTTACAGCCATTGCTTGAGACTTAAAAAGAGAGAAGAAATTCCCAGGTTTTATGAATTACATTCATGGCTTGAGAATGTCCACCTTACAATAACGATACCTGGCTAGTCATTCAAAACCATCAAAAATAAATAAAAAAAATTCAAAATCTGCTTTAATTTTACCAAAGGAGTATTTTTTTATATAATAACTTATACAAAAATAATTTTTCTTATCTTCTTCTTATCTTATATAATACAGACGTTACTTCAAAAAAGAAGATGATTACGTCCTACGCGTCATGCATTTAGTCATGCATATTAACCAATGACTTAAATTCTGCCAAGTCACTGGTTTTTCTGGCTAGCTCAGGCAACCCATTCCATGCTCTAATAGCACTAGGGAAGAAAGAGTATTTGTACAAATTTGTCCTAGCATATGGGACGAGGAATGTGCCTTTATTTTTGTGTCTTTCAGAGTATTTTATTAAATTTTGTTTTTGTATTTGAAGATTATGGTTCAGTGTTTTATGTATAATTGCTACTTTACTTTTGAGTCTTCTGTCCTGAAGGCTTTCTAAATTTAGTGATAATACTATAGGTGTTACTCTAGTCAAATGTGAATATTCATTTGTTATGAATCTCACTGCTCTATTTTGTGTTTGTTCCAGTTTCTTAATGTTTTCTTGAGTTGAGAGGTCCCAAACGGTGGATGCATATTCTATTATTGGCCTAACCAAGGTTAAATAACATTTTAGTTTTATGTTCTTATTTGATTTATAGAAATTTCTTTTAATAAACCCTAATGCTTTGTTGGATTTTTTAATAGTTTCATCAATATGTGGATTCCATGACAGTTTTTCATTTATTATAACACCTAGGTATTTTGCGTTTTTAGTCTGTGTTACTGGTTTGCCATGAATAAGATAAGTGGAATTAATTTGTTTTAGTTTTTTTGTTACTCTTAACAACTGACATTTTTCTGGGTGGAAAGACATGCTCCAATTTGATTCCCATTTCTGTAATTCATCTAATTCTCTTTGTAAAATATCTGTGTCTTGTGTTGTTTTTATTGTTCTATATATTATGCAATCATCTGCAAATAATCTGACTTTTGTTCCTGAACTAATGCAATTTGGTAAATCATTTATGTTAATTAAAAATAGTAGTGGACCCAAGACTGTTCCTTGAGGTACACCTGAGTTTACTGTTATTGGTGTTGATTTAGAGCCATTTATTATTACAGTTTGTTCTCTCCCTATCAGAAAATCTTTAATCCACTGATGCAGTGGACCATTAATGCCGAAATATTTTAATTTTTTTAAGCAAACTATGGTGGTGAACTTTGTCAAAAGCCTTGGAAAAATCTAGTAGATAGCATCTATTTGTTCACTATTATCTAAACCTTTTGAAAAATCATCAACTAGTCCTATTAGTTGTGTTTCACATGATCTATATTTCCTAAAGCCATGTTGGTATGGGGTGAGGACATTATGTTTGTCTAAGTGGTTTATGATGTTGCTACATATTATGTGTTCTAGGATTTTACATGTGATGCTGGTAAGTGATACTGGTCTGTAGTTTCCTGAATCAGATTTTTCTCCTTTTTTAAATAGGGGGGTGACATTAGCTTCTTTCCAGTCCTTTGGTACTCTGCCCTGGTTAAGCGATGCCTGAAAGAGTATTTTGAACACTGGGGCTAGCTAATTGCTTAGTTCTTTGAGTAATCTAGCTGGAATACCATCAGGTCCAGACGCTTTATTTGGTTTGGTGTTGGATAATAGTTTTTGAATTCCATTTTCTTGTACTACTATATCTTCTATGTTGTCTACTTGGTTCAAATTAAGAAATATGTCTTTGTCTCCTGGGGCTGAGAATGCTGATGCAAAAGTATTTGTTTAGGATGTTTGCTTTAGTTTCATTATCATTATGTATTATGTTATGTTCATCTTTTAATGGCGCTATGCCTGTTGTTTCCATTTTCTTAGACTTAATGTATGACCATAGGTTTTTGTTGTTATCTTTAGATATTACATTGTTTATGTATTCACTCTGCAGCTGTCTGCTTACTTTTTGGGTTAGGTGTTTAATTTTTATATACTTTTTGTAAACTCTTTCTGCCTTGGTTTCTTTAAATTTTCTATATAGGTTTTCCTTCTGTTTACAAAGCTTCTTTAGTCTATTATTAAACCAGCATTTATTTATTTTGTTTGATGTGTATTTAGTTGGTATATGATTTTCTATAATGCTTTTAAGATGGATTTTAATGAAATTCCAGAGGTCATCGACTGGTTGGTTAATGTCTTTTTCTAATAAGAATGTTTGTTGAAAGTTTAATGCAGCTTGGTGTAGTTGTGTTAAGTTACATTTATTCCAGAGTAAGATTTTTCTTTTGGGTTTTGTATTGGCTACTGCTTTTATCTGACTGTGTATTTTTATGATCTCATGGTCTGATAGACCAGGGATAATATCATAATCAACTACTAATCCAGGTCTGTTGGTTAAGAAGAGATCTAATGTGTTGTTTAATCTAGTTGGCTTTTTAATGATTTGATCTAAACTTAGGTTGTGTAAAGTTTCTATGAATAGCTCATTTATGTCCTTAAGGTTTTGGTGTTTATCTATGGTTAGTGTTTTCCAATTTATATCAGGTAGGTTGAAATCACCCATAATCCAAAAAACTGCATTTTTATTTGTCTCTTTAAGTGTAGTAATCTGATTACATAGTTCCTGCATGTATTCTAAACTAGAATTTGGTGGTCTGTAAATGCTACCTATTATTAGGGATGTTGAGGTGGTATTAATTTTACAAAATGTAGATTCCATATTTTTTGAGTTAGGTAAGGTAATTTCTTCTGCTATAAAAGTGTTTTTTATTGCTAAAAGAACTCCTCCATGATTGTCAGCCCTATCCTTTCTAAAAATTTCATAATTACTATTGAAAATTTCTTACCAGCAATGCTGACTGTGTTTGTAAAATAGATGAATTGTTATTGATCATTGTGATGGGGACAGCAATTTGGGCCACAGACACCTACAAACAATGATCATCCAATTAATAATACAATATATAAACATAAAGGGTAATTAAGCATTTTAAAAGAACAACCTTAGTAACACTATTCAATGAACTACTGCTATAATTAACTTGTAGGCAACACATAGTATTAACCTCTCTTTAAAAAAAAACAACGTGTTTTGCTAACTACTCAGAATGTGTGAAGTGAAGTGTTCCATTAAGGAAAAGGTTTGGGAAACACTGCCTTAATAGATGACAGGATAGGTTGTTATGTACTGGACCAAAAGAAATGAAGGGTATGAAATGTTTTGGTTTTGCCATTGTGGTGCAAGAAGTTCTGACAATAATTTATAAAACATAAAACCTTTTTATAATAAACATTTTGTGGGAGGTCTGGGCTCGGATGTAATAATCTTTAATTCTGAAGAAACATCCGAAACCTAAGAAAATTTTAAAGAAATAATTAACTACTTGAACTGATTTAAAAGAAATGACATTTTTAAAAAGCACATTTTGAAAATTGAGGAAGTAAAATAACATTTATTCATACTTAACAAGATCTCATATAAAATGTGAATTTTATTTTAAAATGACAGGAACAAATTAATCACACCTAGACCTACTATAGTAAAGTCTCAAGGGTTTCTCTTATACAAGGCCAAAAATTGATATGCTTCCCTTCACAAATTATAGGGGAGGTGTGTAAAATACACACAAAGACATTCATCGGTTTTCTCTTTTTTTTTAGTTGGAGATAACATTAATTAAATTAACCATTTTCTTGTGAAGTCAAATGGAATCATTGTTTCATTTTGTTTTTTGGACAATATTGAAACCTACATACACATTATAATGTTAGTGACACAGCAATTATTATACAACAAACTTAAATCTCAAACCTAATGTTTTAATACAAACTCACACAGAACACATACATATGTGTTACTCTTTATAAGACATAATAAAATAAACACATATAATGCATCTAAAAAATTTTGCATCAAAATCACCACTGCACTAAAACGACTGTGCCAAAACATCCTGCTTCAAGAAATGAATAAAGTTTTTTTTTAAGTTTTAAAAAGTTAAGTACGCCTTTCAGACCTTGTGATCTAAAGGGCAGATGACGTAAAAGTCATCTGTTTCTGTGGTGCACGGTTAACAAGGGTGTCATGTGACCAGCACAACAACCAACCACCTTTACTTTTCCCCAACATTAGAACTGGGTGGACTCAAAGGCTTAAAAAATAAAAAATCCAACTTTTCACCAGGATTCAAATTTGAGATCCCTCAGTTCAGAAGCCAAGTGCCACTGCATCTTGTGGCCTCAGTATAACAAAACAAATACAAAACAATGAGCTGTACCTGCTGCAGCCCTGGTAGACTGGTTATATTTACTCCAGGTATACCAGTCAGTCCTTGAATGTTGATGTTTGGAGGGAGGTTACTCAAGTTACCAATGCTGATATTTGTGATACCAGCCGGTGGCTGCTGAGACTGTGGCTGCTGGCCATCTAGTGGAAGACAAACACACAGCAAAAAAGAAAAAAAAGAAAAAGTGAGATTTAAATTTAAATCAAAAAGAACTCTAGTATTGTTAAGAAAGCACAAATTGAAAACAACTAGATATAGATTTTTAAAAATTTAACAAAATTTTAATAGGATAAAAACTGACAAATAATAATTAAGATATATATATATATATGGAGTTTTATGCCAACTTTCAAAACTATTTTTGTTTTCAATATTCATTTTAATACATTTATTACAACCTGAAAAAAAAAAAATAATGAGAATGCCATGAATTAAAATTTTAAAAATTACCTGAATTGCCCTGACTATTTGCAGACGCTAAACCTGTATAAAAAATGTTGAAATAGAAACTTGGTTAGTTTTATGTAAACAAACAAGTAACTAACATAAGAAGGTTTCAAAATTGATGTCATTTTTAAAAAGTAGATACATTTTTAACATTTGTAACATTTAGTCTTTAACAAATATTTCTTAAGTCCTATTACATATTAAGCAAAATATAAACCTTGCAAAAAATTGGCCAGATTTTGTTGCTGAACTTGCTGCTGTTGACCAATGGAAGTTGACTGTTGCTCTGTGGCAGAAGATCTGCGAGCCCCAGAAAGAGTAGGTGTAGGAGTACGGGCATTTGGAGGTGGCGTTTGTGCTGGAGTTGGAGTTGGAACTTTTGGTATGGCCATGATAGATGCTGATGTGGGTAGTAAAGGTTGTTGAGCTGAAAAGAAAAACCACAAGCCTGCATTGGTTTACAAAATCATAAGTTACCAATAATAAGACTGGACATTAGACGGACAACCTTTAAAGTGGACAGCCAATACATTATTAATTGCTTTTTATTTAAAATCCACAGCTGAAGGACAGACATACAGTAAAAAGAAAATCTAAATTGACCATCACATTACATTTCAGAGTGAAACTAGATCTGAAATAGAAATACTTGGGTTCTGATATTATGCTGTGGTTTTGCAAAGAAAATTGATTGAACAATTTAGTACAAAAAATAAAAATCAAAATTTCAATAGCTTTGATGCAAAATCAATACAAATGTATTTTAAAAATCAGACTTACGAGTTGATACTTTCGGTGTTGTGGCTGGACTGGCCAGTGGAGAGGAATTGGGTCTGAAAATTGTGTCAAAATGAAACTCAGTAATGAAGATATAGTTAATTCATCTACCGATACTTCATTTTATAACACATTGAACTATAGAAATAAAACTTCTGTAACAAGAACTATAACATGATTTACCTTTGCTGACTTCCTATTGTCACTGGGCCTTTTATTCTTTGTGCCGTTATGTTTGTGGAACCAGATGGCACCGTGGAGGCAATAAACTGTGCTGATAAGGATGATGGGATACCAGCGGCATTGGCTTGAGCAAAAATACCTGTTTGTAGCAAGAAATGTATAAGTTTAGCTTTCGATCCACAGGATAAAGAATAACATAAAAGTATAAACACAAACTTCTAAATTACCATGAAATGTTAGTAAAACAGATGTCATAAAGTGTAAGTAATTGTTTATGAGATTTTATCAATGACAACAAGCAGTAGTGAGTAGACAAATTCTACCATACACATTTTTAAACATAAAAAAAAAACAAGAACCAAAACATTACTTTGTCATTATTTTCTCTTCATTTTTTCCTTCTTTTAGTCTTATCTTATCTTATCTTATATAATACAGACGTTACTTCAAAAAAGAAGATGATTACGTCCTACGCGTCATGCATTTAGTCATGCATATTAACCAATGACTTAAATTCTGCCAAGTCACTGGTTTTTCTGGCTAGCTCAGGCAACCCATTCCATGCTCTAATAGCACTAGGGAAGAAAGAGTATTTGTACAAATTTGTCCTAGCATATGGGACGAGGAATGTGCCTTTATTTTTGTGTCTTTCAGAGTATTTTATTAAATTTTGTTTTTGTATTTGAAGATTATGGTTCAGTGTTTTATGTATAATTGCTACTTTACTTTTGAGTCTTCTGTCCTGAAGGCTTTCTAAATTTAGTGATTTTACTAATGGTGTTACCCTAGTCAAATGTGAATATTCGTTTGTTATGAATCTCACTGCTCTATTTTGTGTTTGTTCCAGTTTCTTAATGTTTTCTTGAGTTGAGGGGTCCCACACGGTGGATGCATATTCTATTATTGGCCTAACCAAGGTTAAATAACATTTTAGTTTTATGTTCTTATTTGATTTATAGAAATTTCTTTTAATAAACCCTAATGCTTTGTTGGATTTTTTTTATAGTTTCATCAATATGTGGATTCCATGACAGTTTTTCATTTATTATAACACCTAGGTATTTTGAGTTTTTAGTCTGTGTTACTGGTTTGCCATGAATAAGATAAGTGGAATTAATTTGTTTTAGTTTTTTTGTTACTCTTAACAACTGACATTTTTCTGGGTGGAAAGACATGCTCCAATTTGATTCCCATTTCTGTAATTCATCTAATTCTCTTTGTAAAATATCTGTGTCTTGTTTTGTTTTTATTGTTCTATATATTATGCAATCGTCTGCAAATAATCTGACTTTTGTTCCTGAACTAATGCAATTTGGTAAATCATTTATGTAAATTAAAAATAGTAGTGGACCCAAGACTGTTCCTTGAGGTACACCTGAGTTTACTGTTATTGGTGTTGATTTAGAGCCATTTATTATTACAGTTTGTTCTCTCCCTATCAGAAAATCTTTAATCCACTGATGCAGTGGACCGTTAATGCCGAAATATTTTAATTTTTTAAGCAAACTATGGTGGTGAACTTTGTCAAAAGCCTTGGAAAAATCTAGTAAGATAGCATCTATTTGTTCACTATTATCTAAACCTTTTGAGAAATCATCAATTAGTCCTATTAGTTGTGTTTCACATGATCTATATTTCCTAAAGCCATGTTGGTATGGGGTGAGGACATTATGTTTGTCTAAGTGGTTTATGATGTTGCTACATATTATGTGTTCTAGGATTTTACATGTGATGCTGGTAAGTGATACTGGTCTGTAGTTTCCTGGATCAGATTTTTCTCCTTTTTTAAATAGGGGGGTGACATTAGCTTCTTTCCAGTCCTTTGGTACTCTGCCCTGGTTAAGCGATGCCTGAAAGAGTATTTTGAACACTGGGGCTAGCTCATTGCTTAGTTCTTTGAGTAATCTAGCTGGAATACCATCAGGTCCAGACGCTTTATTTGGTTTGGTGTTGGCTAATAGTTTTTTAATTCCATTTTCTTGTACTACTAAATCTTCTATGTTGTCTACTTGGTTCAAATTAAGAAATATGTCTTTGTCTCCTGGGGCTGAGAATGCTGATGCAAAGTATTTGTTTAGGATGTTTGCTTTAGTTTCATTATCATTATGTATTATGTTATGTTCATCTTTTAATGGCGCTATGCCTGTTGTTTCCATTTTCTTAGACTTAATGTATGACCATAGGTTTTTGTTGTTATCTTTAGATATTACATTGTTTATGTATTCACTCTGCAGCTGTCTGCTTACTTTTTGGGTTAGGTGTTTAATTTTTATATACTTTTTGTAAACTCTTTCTGCCTTGGTTTCTTTAAATTTTCTATATAGGTTTTCCTTCTGTTTACAAAGCTTCTTTAGTCTATTATTAAACCAGCATTTATTTATTTTGTTTGATGTGTATTTAGTTGGTATATGATTTTCTATAATGCTTTTAAGATGGTTTTTAATGAAATTCCAGAGGTCATCGACTGGTTGGTTAATGTCTTTTTCTAATAAGAATGTTTGTTGAAAGTTTAATGCAGCTTGGTGTAGTTGTGTTAGGTTACATTTATTCCAGAGTAAGATTTTTCTTTTGGTTTTTGTATTGGCTACTGCTTTTATCTGACTGTGTATTTTTATGATCTCATGGTCTGATAGACCAGGGATAATATCCTAATCAACTACTAATCCGGGTCTGTTGGTTAAGAAGAGATCTAATGTGTTGTTTAATCTAGTTGGCTTTTTAATGATTTGATCTAAACTTAGGTTGTGTAAAGTTTCTATGAAAAGCTCATTTATGTCCTTAAGGTTTTGGTGTTTATCTATGGTTAGTGTTTTCCAATTTATATCAGGTAGGTTGAAGTCACCCATAATCCAAAAAACTGCATTTTTATTTGTCTCTTTAAGTGTAGTAATCTGATTACATAGTTCCTGCATGTATTCTAAACTAGAATTTGGTGGTCTGTAAATGCTGCCTATTATAAGGGATGTTGAGGTGGTATTAATTTTACAAAATGTAGATTCTATGTTTTTTGAGTTAGGTAAGGTAATTTCTTCAGCTATAAGAGTGTTTTTTATTGCTAAAAGAACTCCTCCATAGATATTTAGAGATCTAGGTTTTTTAAAAGTTGGAATAATGGAGTTTGTTGAAGATTTTTCAAAAGTACAACCCATCGGCTGTAGTAAACCTTTATACTTAAATCGCTAAGATTATAATTAATTAATATATTAGCACTGGTGGTTATAGAATTGTGCAGCAATAACAAATTATTATCTTGTGGGAACTCTACTAAGAGGCTGAAGCTAAACTACTGCTACCTGGAGTTGTGGACAGACTGCAAGCTGGACTAAGAGACAGGGAGAGCTGTATTGGGATGTTTCTCTTGGCGGCAAGGCTGGCCACTGTGCCCATGTCTGCTGCCTTCACCAAGTGAGGATTGGCTGCTGCTACTTGTTTGATTAGTGTCTGAGCGTTGTTGATGTTGATGGCAGTGGGTGTCAAGTTGGGAATAATTTGTGTAGGAGTTATCATCTAGATACATTTGATAAAATAGAGATTATGTTTAGATATTTATATATTATCTAAATAGGACACACACTATTTTTAAATGCTACAGTCATAGTTTCACATTTCACATTGATTTCTTTATTACAAGACTGAAGTAGCATCTTATCTTAGCAAAATTATTTATAGCAATGTTATTTATATCAATATTATTAATATAAACCATGAATATAATGAGAATAGTTTGTAAGTTCATTGGCAAAAGCAAGAAGGAAGGAAGGAAAAAAAAAAGGTTTCTTAAAGTATTGATTGTTTCCCCTGTACTTAGATTCAAACAAAATTTTGGTGTCCAGAAGTAACTAAATCAAGTTATTTTCAATTTATAATTTAATGAAATATAAGTATCATTGTGAAAGCTAACACAAGACAATATTTATCTCAAAATTAATAAGACATATGTCTATTATAAACCTAACAATACTTATTCATTCCAAACAAATGAAACTGGTACCTGTGTATAATGAATTGTTGGGGCGGTCTCATTTGCTTTGAGTATAGCAATTTTCACTTGTAGTTTACCCTCCTCAGTAAAAAGATCTTTAAACTGCTGAAGGTACCTGGTGCAAGACAAAAAATGGATACAATAATATAATAATATTGTTTGTTTAAAGTTGCACTGTATTTAAAAAGTAAATGATAATTAGTCAAAGAATAAATTTCATAAATAAACAAAAAATAACTCTGGACTATACTTACCTATCTACACACTGTCTTGAACCAATAACAAATCTAAAATGAAAACAATATTATGTATAAATCTTAGGCCTACAAAAAGTCTTGTTTTTTTTATCATGAAAACTAGTACATTTGAAAAACTTAATAGAAAATCAAATATTGAATTGATATAACATACTTTTTTCTATGAACTCTACTGCTTGTGTTTTTTAACTAATAATTTTCTTTTCAGTTTTGTAAATAAATACAAAATAGTAATCAAGAGACGCCAAATAAACAAAAACCTTGAAACACATTTTAAAAAGGTAAAATGTTTTGGTATTACAATCAATTCACCTGCATTTCCTCCCTTCCTCTCCAGTTCTGCTTTGGGTATAATCATGGTCCAAATAAAACTCTCCAATGTAGTTGTCCCCCAACTGTGGCTGGTAGATGGTAATTTTAGCCATCATGTGACGCTCTAAGGTGGGGTCTCTCTCCATGGTGTGCTCTTCAACAAATATCTACAAATGATGAAACAGCTTTTTTTAAAAAGTTTTTTTTAACCTCACTCTTTATTGTACAGTTTTATAATCCTGCTTATCATGGACTAAGGCTGTGTTGTTTACACCCACTGACACAAGAAATCATATCATAAAATTTTGTTTCCCATTAGAAAGATGAGAAAGGCCTGGAGACTTTAAGAAACTAATGTAAGACACAAAATAGAGCTGTGAAATTTATATCCAAATGAATGTTCACATATAACAAGAGTAACATATTAGTAAAAGAGACCCATCACAACAGAAGGCTTGAAAGTAGAAATAATACCCACAAAGCAAAACAAAACAACAAAAAAACACTGAAAAGTAAATAATAATAACGTACCCAGAAAGACAAAAAATTGAAGGCACAATTCTTATGCTATTTGCTAGAACAAAGTTGTACAAATGCTATTTCTTTCCTAGTGCCATTACAACATGGAATCAGCCAGGAAAACTTAAGACCTGATAGAGTTTTAGTAACATGCATGACTCGAGTGTCGCATGGATATGTGTAAGACATGTAATTTATAAGATAGATAAAATGGTGTGGTACAGCACTTGGCCACTGAACAGAAAGTGTGAAGTTCAGATCTCAGAGGAAGCTAGAATGTTTTTACCTGAGTCCATTAACCTATTGGAAATATAACAAAATCAAGGTGATAGTGCAAACCAAATAACATCCAATAAAAATGAAGGAACAGAAAGGAGTGAATTTTACCCCATTGACCTCTAGTTTTCAAAGAGAGCATTACTTTCTTGAAGGATAACAAGTTTAGTTGACACCAATTATTTTCTACAAAATGAATTTCTTTAATTCTATCATACGCTAGGTCTGTTTATTCATGGATTTTTTGTCCTAGATTCCTAGGATATAAAATGATGCAGCATTACACCAATATAAGCATTATTAAAGCATTTCATGTACAAATGAAAAACACTTGTTGTTCCAGTCTTTTTGCAGTAAAATCATTAAACAAAATATTTTGAAATATTTGTTACCATTCCATCGCTTGTGGGAGGATTTGACAACTTGACAAACTTTTTCACCTGCAATAAGTTTTTTTTTTTTATGAAAACAATAAATGTAATTTATTAAATAAATTTTTCAGATTTAACAATAAATATCTTAAACAAACTCTACTTTTTTAACAATTGTATTTTAACTTGGAAATTTAGAAATCAAAAAAAACATACATCTATCGATTCAGGAGCAGCTAACTGTAGTTGAGGCTTGTGCTTAAAACCGTCAATAGCCTAAAAAATAATTATATATATTTGTATAAATTTAATATAATTATACAAATTTTATAACAATTTTCTAGTACTCTAGCTTGTGTGTTGTAGACATTATGTACAAAAGTTTTAACAAGTTCCACTTACCAATTTTTTACTTTGAGCATTGGAAGCAGCATTTTTATTTTTCTCCTTCCTCTTAGTAATAAAATCATATAGCTGCATTCCTTTTGGTGCAGGGGCTTGAGCAAGTTTACGTTTACGATTGACAGCTGACTGTGTGCATGGCTTTATACACCTACATTTTATGACACAAAAGCAAGAGCGATAATGCATTTCTGTAACAAGATTAGCAAAGAGTAAAAAAAAAACAGAAAGTGGTTTGGCATCAAGTGAGTCTTCTGAAGAAGTTTAAACGTAGTAAATTTATAATTATAGATTCCTTCAAAAGAGCAATACATTTTAAAAAGGTATCAATGTTGTGCATTTTAATAAAAGATAAACTCTGCTGTCTTTGGTTTTCCTGGTGCACTTATTATCCTAAGCCACATAAAGTAACACTTGTGAATCATATTTTATAGAGTGGCAGAAGATAACAAGGGGTGTGGTGTCTGAGTGGTAAAGCGCTTGGCTTCCGAACCTGGGAGTGAATCTAGGTGTAGACTGGGATTTCCAGAGTTTAAGGCACCCTTTAGGCCACCCTACTCTATTGGGTACCTGGGGTAAAGTTGTTGGTCATTGTGCTCGCTTCATGACACCCTGCTCATTAACCATTGGCCATAGAAATAGATGACCTAAACATCATCCGTCCTATTGATCACAAGGTTTGAAAGGGAAACTTTACTTTTTTTTTTTAAATAACAGTTGTTTCAGATTTGTGGTGTCCATGCTTCATTAATGCAATAAATGTATTATAAAAAAACTATTGAGCACAATATATCTGTTGTGTTCACTTGTATAAGCATTGTAGTAATAGTGCTTAGAGAATTGATCTATACCACTGAGGATTTGGCTATGGCTAGCAAGGCAGTGTTATGTCCTTGTAATTGGAAGTAAAATACCACTCAATGGAATTTAAGCAGTTTCTAATTGGTAGACTCTACATTATGAAGTAGTCTATTGGTCACTGTTTCTTTGGTCTGTACATAAGGTTGTCATAAGGCCAATTCAAGAACCTATTAACAAAACTCTTTACCCAACAAATTACTTTTTTTATATAAAAGTGTGATGAATAAAAAAAAAAAAGTACCTTTTAAGAGCTGGATCATTGAATAGTTTTTCTTCAAATTGTAAAGCATTTTCAACAAACATGACAGCAGGAGATGGGTCAAGACAGAGGGGCTCCTCTGTGGCCAAGATCAACTCACTTTCCAGGTGGAAGAGGTCATCTTGTGTCCATGTATGTCCATCACAGCTCATTACAGTGATGTCTCTTAGTAATGACTAACAATGAGAAATTCCAATGTTACTAAAATGCACAACTAAAAAATGAAAAGTTTGGAATAACTTTAGCTAAAATTCAGGAGCTGATTTAAATATAACTTTGTTGTGAAAGTACATTTTGCATAATGTTGCTTTTATTCCCCTGACAGAAACTCAACAGAAACTTTAGCTCATTGTTAAGCAACTTACAAAAACTAACTTAAAAATTTAAAAAACTAGCTTTAGTACTGTTACTAAACCTACATAATCATAACACTCTAACAAATCATGCTTATCCAACCAGACAGCATGATTAAACTGGTTCACATAAAGTCACTAAGGCTATCCAGCATACACACACAAGTCAGTCTTACTCAAACACTGTTACACTCAGCACAACACTTGTTACAATCAGCACAATACAACACTTGTTACAGTCAGCTAAACACTTATTTCAATCTGCACAGCACTTGTTTAATAATTCACACTATAAACTGAATAACCAACCTGTGGAGAAGGTCGTAGTAGAACATACTGAGTGTCATGGGACCCGGTTGCTGAGCGACGGTAGTCTCTTATTTCCACAATAACACAACCACTATAAAACACATTCATCTAGAAATAAAGATATATGTTTCTTAATTATTTTACAAATTACATTTTTACAAAAACTCTGTGACAAATGTTCCAATTTTACTTTGTTTCTCATACATACCTGTGCTTTTTCCAAAAGATCAAGAAGAAATGGTGGAAGCTACAATATAAAAATAAAATTGATTAAAAGATCAATATGAATGTTCATTTGTTGTTGTTTTTTCAGAACTCACAAACAAAAAAAAGTAAAAGATTGCAAATGGACAAATACTAAAGGCCAATGTGATGATGGTCCAAGAAATGGTATATAAGTTGGCAAGACTTCTTTCTTGCTTATAATAAAAAATTTAAAAAAAAAAAAAGGTGTGCTGGTTTGTCTTTCTTTATTTTGAAACACTAGAAAATGTTGTGCCTATATGAAATTTTGAAATTAAAGCATCCATACATTTTTTATATGCATTCTATATTTTATCAAGAACAACTAACTACCTTACGCCTTCATACATAATGCTACATAAGTTTTGACGTATTCAAATGCACCATTTTTCTGTATAACACATTAAATTTGTTTCATAAAATACATACAGATTCTCTTTAGTTTGTTGACTTTAGTATTATTTTAATTCATCATTGTCACATATGGATTATTTATTGCTCCAAAATAAATTTAAAAAATTAAAACTTACCTGTGCTGCGTCAACAAATTCTAAAATTTCAGATTCCTGAAACATATTTTATTGGCTCAATCACAAATACATCAGAATTGAAAATAATTCTGTGATATTAGTATTATTTTAAGTTAAATTTTTTACAAGTAACTGTCATTTACACTTATAATTGTGAAAGTTAAGATAATTGTATTACTCTTATAAAATGAAAATGATCATGTGTTATTTACAGACCTCATAAGGAAGCTTCATGGTTTCTGACTCGACTCCACTTTTTGATCGTAACATTATTGAGTAGCCTTCATTCCCAGGATAAAGACTTAAAACCATACAATTTAAACGCTCTCTCTTGGTTAACTTGGCAAGCAGATGACTAGCATAGACCAGGTCCTTTGTGAGAAGAATTTAAATAATATAAGACTTTGGCATATAAACTTTAAACATCTTTTTCTTTTTAAAATTGAGACTTAGAACTATTGGAGCTGTAGGTGATTTATATTTAAAAAATGATTTTTGAACTTTACTTAAAAAATATGGCTTTAAAAAAAGTGAAAGATACTTTGTATAAATATATATATTAAAAAAAAAACAATTAAAGAAAGTCATTAGAATGATACTACTAAATCCTAGATGATTAAATGCTTAAAGGTTAATTAATATATATAAAAAAAACACATTTGCATTAATACATATAAAGAAATGTTATATACTTTGTTGTCTGGTTCTTTCATTGTTTCTTCAATAAAAAGATCTAGAAGTTTTTGATGTATAGATTTACTGAAATAAAAAGAAATTTGAAAAAATGAAGATTTGAATCATGTAAATGAGTACAGAATATGTTAAAATTCTTTAATCATAATACTATTGTGGTCAGGCCTAAATGAGTCTATCATCATATAACTGTGGATACATAGATACACTTTACTTTATTTTAAGCAAACTCTATCTGAAAGAAAATTGGGACTATCACTACAGTACCCATTTGCTTTAATAAAAAAAAATATTTCAAATAAACAAGTAAATAAAAACATTTAGCAGTTTCTCCTTCTCTTTTTAACTTTTTTTCTTTCCAAGTACCTTTTGCTTGTTGACCCTAGACTGGATTTTAAAAATGTTGAAGGACTTTGATCTGAGCATGCCAATACATACTGTGGAAATGATGAAACAAAGTCAAGAAATGTAGGCAAGCATTTTACAGTGCTATGCAAACAAAAACATCAGCTTGTAATATTATATTTATAACAGTGTTGCACAATCCTATACAAGTATAGATGAGAACATTTGATCTAAATGAATATTTACCTCAGCATACTCCATAGCCCTTTCAATATCTGGAAGATTGGCCAGGGCCATTGCATAGCTTGCAACATTATTTTTGTCCATTTTTGTAACCAGGTCAAAACTTCAGAAAATAAATGTAAAAAATGATAGATTTTATTCACATAATAAGAAACAAAAAAAAAGTGCCACTACAAAGCAAATGGATTTTGATTATCTATTTAAAACCAAAATGTACAAAATTAGCAAACATTTTCTTATTAAAAAAATGTTGCCTGTTGCCTATGGACCAGATATGGGCTGAAACCTATATCATCTCTAACCATTTAATTCATGCAAAAAAAATTAAAATCACAGAGCCTAGTCATTATCATGAATATATTTTTTTTTAATAAAAAAATTTATAGTCAACATAGACTCATGCTCATTATTATTATGATAATAGTATAGATTAATTATAGATCTAGATAGTAAGATAATAAGATAGAATCTATAGAGTATAGAATTTAATATAGATCTATTTGTCTAGTTATTTGTCCAGTAGATGTAGTCGTAGATTGTAGATCTAATGATATTCTAATGACTAATGTCCCTAATGAGTCTAATCAATGAATCATGTCTAACTAGCTAGATCTATATTAGTAGATATTAAATTTTATAACTATTAGATCTAGATCTAGAATTTATTATAGATTTACTATGTAGATGATTTATCTAGACATTCCAGACTAGCTAGACTAGATCATGAAGTAGATGTAGATCTAGAATCTAGTAAATCTTATGAATCTGTCTGGATGGCTGCCTGGTTGTGCCTTTTCAGCTTTTGTGAGCTGTACTATCGTTCAAACCCTTCCCACTCCCACCCTGTGTTGTCCTGTGGGAGGTTTGGACTAGGAAATAAAACTACCTTCAACTCAACCTTCAAGGCACATTCCTCGTCCCATATGCTAGGACAAATTTGTACAAATACTCTTTCTTCCCTAGTGCTATTAGAGCATGGAATGGGTTGCCTGAGCTAGCCAGGAAAACCAGTGACTTGGCAGAATTTAAGTCATTGGTTAATATGCATGACTAAATGCATGACGCGTAGGACGTAATCATCTTCTTTTTTTAAGAAAAGGCTGTATTATATAAGAAGAAGATTAACTCTGAAGGAACATACGAAACATGTAAGTGTAAAACATTTTACAAACATACATTTTACAATCTACTACTAACTACTGATTGACTGAAGTCTTACTCTCAGTGCAGTCTCAGTACTAATTCTTTTTTTTTTCCTACTTTTCTAGCAGAGAGAATCTAAATTTTACATATAAATATGTAACAATAATGTAACATATGTACTTACTAGATCTAGAACAAGATTATAACTTGTTCTTGATATCCAGATCTAGGCTTCAAAAAAAGAAATACGGGTACTCTATATTTTAGATCTAGATTAGAATCTATAGAATAGATCTTGACTAAATCTAGATTGATAGATTATCATATTTATCAACACTAGATTACTATTTTGATTAGCTCTCTAATTTTAGAATTTACATAAAATCTAGTCTTCATTTTAGTTGCCAGTAAAACAAATATTAAATAGAAATAGAAATTAGACTAGATATAAATTATCCCAAAAGCAGTTAAACCAAGCTAGTAAGTTTCTAATAAGATTACAATCTAATATTTTAATCAGATCACATATATTAATGATCTCAATGTGAAAAACTCAGATTACCTACGGAAATCATAATAGAGCTTTTATCTCAATATTTACTGATAAATGCAACTATTACTTGGTTTGTTGATTTCAACAGCACTTGCATATATAAAGGCTATAATCCACAGGATGATCTTCTTCACTTAGCTCTATAATGTTGAGTAATTTTTTCTAGCATTATCGCTGGTTACGCCCGTCAATTTGCTCCAATGGTTTGTTGTTGTTTTTTTACCAGTAACTTCGATGAAGGAATCGGCGCTTGTTGCGCCATTATCCCGTTGATTGTTAGAAAGGCTTTTATCCAACGACCAGGCATGGACATGGGGCTCTTCACCCCTGTCCTGTCTGAGGGCTACTACTGGCCATAATGGTAACTGGGAAACCGGACCGTACCACGTCCACTCGCTACGGTTGGAACCCCTCTTTTTAAAATTGCCTCCTGCGCATTGTACCTCTTCTCCAACATCATATATTGGCGTGACCCCCCCCCTCCCTTGTTTTTGTTCACTTCCGATGAAACGGCCCGCATTTTTATTAGATCTATGCTTTTGGAACGTAAATTATATTACCTGAAACGGCCGACTGTATAACGCCCCCCCCCCACACACACACAACTACTTTTGGCCCGTGAATTCTAGTTTTATTTTTTCTCTTCCATCCCGGTGATAGTTAGGCCTATATTTCTTTGACACTTCGTGTAGCATGCGCTCTGGACAGTCGTCTCGATGGTCCCGGATTTGAGCTTTGCACGCCATCATGCCCCGTCTTCTTTCAGAAGGTTTGGTCTAGGATGTCATCATCTTCACTTCTGAAGGAACATCCGAAACGTGTAAAACAATTTTAGGATATAGGTCATGTCGTGTCGATCTTTCAAGACTATATATCCCTCTACCCAAGCAAAACCCACATTTTTTGGGCTGCTAAGATGTAGGTTCAAGCTAGCTGCTATATATATGCCTGAATTCTTTAATGATTTTATCTCATTTCTGCCCGTTGTCCCATTTAGGGCGTCTTCAAGTATCTAGGTTCTGGGCTAGTCTCTCCAACATCTTGCCCATTAGCTTGGCATATGCTTCCAAATTGTGGCTGCTGCTTTATTCTTTACCACAATTTCTTATTTGAGGTCTTGTCTGACCACCGGATAAAAAGAATCTTCATGAGGCTGGTATTGATGAATTCCTGGATTATTTTCATGGTGGTAATGGTGCTTCTCCAGGTCTCTGATCCATAAAGTAGTATTGGTTTAACAATGGTATTGAGGAGACTAATCTTGGTGGTGGTGCTTATTTCTCAGGATCCCCAGGTGTCCTTCAGCTGATAGTAAAAAAGTAAAAGTTTCATACTTAGCGATCTATAGGGCGATCTAAAGGCCATCTGTTTCTGTGGCACACGGTTAACTAGGTTGTCATGTGGCCAGCACAACGACCAACCGCCTTTACTTTTCCCAACTAATGTCAGGTTCCCATCAAAGCTGGGTGGACTCAGAGGAAGATGCCAAAAAAATCCCTGTTTTTTTCAGGATTCGAGCGCGAAAAGCCGAGCGCTTTACCACTCATCCACCGCCCCCCCCCCTTTTCAGTTGAATTATGAGATAATAATAAATAATAATAAATGAATAATAATAAATTATAATAATATGCATAAAACAAAAAATATAAAGACAATAACCTATAATAAATTATAAAAATATGTAAAATGACCAAAAAAGAATAAAGATTTACTGCTGCAGGGGTGAACAACTGTTTGGAAAATACTATAAACATACGCAAGGGAGACCCTGCTTGGCCAATGTAAAAAAACAAAGGACGTTTGGGTGAAGGCCGGTGGCCCAAACGTCCTTTATTTTTTACTGTGCTCAGCAGGCTTAATAACCAAGTAGTTAAAATCTACCTTATTGAAAAACTCGTTCAACTGGCCCTAATGTTCAATGGCCTCATATCCGGCTATTTTTTTTAGGAGAGGATGATATGAGGGGGAAAAAAGCTTTATTGGAGCCGAGCTACCTCCCCCCTCCTTACTCATGTCATTGTACAGAATGTGGCCTGCGCCGCTGACCAGATTAATAGTGCTACCCAAAGAGAAGGGAACTCCAAATGACTTCTTGAGTCATACAAAGCCGACATGACTATTGTTCAGTGAAAGTGGTTCATTTTGAATAGAGTAGGGGAGGTAACCGATAGGCCTGTAATTATCGTTGTAAAAATTGTACAATCTCATGGATTTATTGGGAAATATATGTGACGGGGAAAATGCATAATGGAGGCTTTCCAATCGCGTGAAGGGTTAGGGGCAATTTTATGCCTGATTTTCTCTCATTCAGCCGCGCAATCCAGCGCTAAATTTAGAATACAAATAGCCGAGTAGCCCCCAACATTCATATTGATTTTCATTCCAGGTATTTAGGTCCAACTGCATGAAGAGCCTTACAACTGTGACTATATTACAATGCAAACAATTTGGGTATGTTACAAAGTTATATATGACTTTGAGATAAAATAATAAGTAAATATATGAACCTTCTACCAAATTGTAAAAGTTATTTTTTAAAAAAAGGATGTTACGCCTACTAGTCCTTCTATTAACAATAACTCAGTCTTCGAGTCTGAAGATTAAGGAAAAAGTGCAGTATTTTGCGTGGATACGACGACCTGGCTTAACCTACATATCTTGACACGTGCAACGAGGATAAAGGTGTTGTCTGTTTAAGTGAGTACTTACTATTAATATTGGTAAATCCTACAGCTCAAGTGTCGCTACAAGAAAAAGATTTATTCTAATGAAGCACTTAACAACTTGACGCTACTGCATCGAAAAGTTATTGGATGAGGTCGACACTAAAAGAAGGGTTCAGTTGTTTTGTTTGTTTTACATATTTCTGATGTTCTTTCAGACTTGAAGATTATTACGTCCTTGCCCAAACACCCACCCCCCTTCAAACCCTACAGATGTATAGCCTATCACACGACCAGGAAGCCTTACAATCAGTTCGGACCTAAGAGAACGTCTCCAAGTTCTGAATGTTTTCTTTGTGATGACACAAGAAATGAATGATATAGATCTTTATGGACATAGCCAGATCAATGTTTGAAATGTTTTAATGAAGTGACTTATTGCTGTACCCCCCCCAGTGATATTTATTGGGGGGGGGGCGGCGGAGGGGGGGGCGGTCGTGAAACTCACACGTTCATGGAATTGTGATGACTGTAGTTTTGGGTTAGTTTTTTTGTTGTTGTTGATGTTGATGTTTTTTAAAAACATTTCTTGGTTGAAGAAATGGCTTTGTCCCCACAATCGTTAGTGTCTTGATTTTTTATATTCCTTTTTTGGATCTAGTTAGGCCTATAGGCCTACTTATGATTTTTAACCAGTGGGTTAGATCTAGTTCTCAGTTTCTGGATAGGCCTTTTTCCTACGTATGATTTTTAACCAGCGGGTTAGATCTAGTTCTCAGTTTCTAGATAGGCCTATCTCCTAGATCTAGATGGATTACAAGGCCAGTATTTCTATATCTAGTCATAACTAACTAATCTGAAGTGGAATCAAAATTGGCGAAATACAACCAGTTACTACTTAGGCCTGGAAGTGTTCACATCGCTATTTTACTTGACGACCAGCTGACAACAGCTTACTCTGCAACAGATGTGGAAAAATATGCAGGTCGCTATTGGGTTTGCGTAGTCTTGCATTAATCTTTAATCTTCGGAATCCAAGACATCGCCATTATGATTATTATTATATTTTCCCTAATAGTAGCTTCCCAAACTAAACTGCTGTTAGGCCACTTTAGTTTGTTCTCTACCTTTTTAACAACGTATGTCGTCAACCTGACCTCTCTAATCTCAAATATTCCCCCCCCCCTTTTGCATTAAATCTCTCTCTCTCTCTCTCTCTCTCTCTCTCTCTCTCTCTCTCTCTCTCTCTCTCTCTCTCTCTCTCTCTCTCGTGATCCTGGTATTTACAAACGATTTTTTTTCTATTCATAATCGGAATGATCTAGATCTAAATCTAAAAGCATTTTAGTTTTACCAACTGGATATCGGTCTATCGTAATATGATCTCAGCCCCGTCAGTAGTCGGAATCAACTACATGTTTTAAGAAAGCTCCTCGGACGTTATCGATATGGGAGGGGTGTTGAAAACGTGGGAGGGCAAGGTGGAGGCACAGTGCCACTTACAGGCAGAGAGTATTATTAGTTCTTCCAGTGACAGACAATAAATTGGCCATTCTGGAATCCTGCTGGCACTAAGACGTTATGACATGTACAGTTGAGGGAAAGGAACAGCTCTAAGACTACTGCACATATAAAGGTAAGGACACAAACTAGCCTATATTGGAGTTTTATGTAAAAAGTGGCTGTCTCTTCGTGTGTTATGTGCTTTGGACTGCCATCCACTAAAGAAGGTTTCATATAGGTCGTCATAATCTTCATTACTGAAGGAGGTTTGGTATAAGTCGTCCTAATCTTCATTTCTGAAGGTGTTTTGGTGTAGGTCGACATAGTCCTAATTACTGAAGGAGGTTTGGTATAGGGCGACATAATCTTCATTTCGGAAGGAGGTTTGGTATAGGCCGTCCTAATCTTCATTTCTGAAGGAGGTTTGGTATAAGTCGTCCTAATCTTCATTTCTGAAGGAGATTTGGTATAGGCCGTCCTAATCTTCATTTCTGAAGGAGGTTTGGTATAAGTCGTCCTAATCTTCATTTCTGAAGGAGATTTGGTATAGGCCGTCCTAATCTTCATTTCTGAAGGAGGTTTGGTATAAGTCGTCCTAATCTTCATTTCTGAAGGAGGTTTGGTATAGGTCGTCCTAATCTTCATTACTGATGGAGAATTGGGATAGGTTGTCATAATCTTCAATTCTGAAGGAGGTTTGGTATAGGGCGACATAATCTTCATTTCTGAAGGAGGTTTGGTATAGGTTGTCATAATCTTCATTTCTGATGGAGGTTTGGTATAGGTTGTCATAATCTTCATTTCTGAAAGAGGTTTGGTATAGGTTGTCATACTCTGTTTGGCATATTCTTCCCCTGTCTGCTGCATTATGCGTACAACGACATAAACGAAGGTGTGTTTCTATATACAAGATTCTCTGGAAAACTATCTAATGTATCAAGGCTGCGGGCAAAAACCAAGGTTAGGAAGCTACTCGTCAAGGAACTCCTGTATGCTGATGATGCAGCTATTGTGGTTGATTCTGATATTCAGCTACAGTCCCTGGTTGACAAAGTATCTGCTGTTTGCCAGAAGTTCGGCTTAAACATAAGTCAAAGCAAGATTAAGATACTTGTCCAAAACACAAACACTGCACCTCAAGTAAACATTAATGGCCAACCACTAGAAATTGTTGATCACTTTTGTTACCTTGGCTCCATGATATCCAACAACACTCTACTGGATAAAGACATAAATAACAGGATAGCCAAGGCAATGGCCACCATGCCACGGTTGCAGAAAAGAGTCTGGGACAACATATTGCTGACTAGCAGTACTAAAGCCCTAGTCTACCGGACCTGTGTGTTGAGCACCTTGCTGTACGGAAGTGAAACATGGTCAACCTACTCATGGCAGGAAAAAAGCTGAATGTCTTCCACCTCCGATGCCTAAGGCGGCTCTTTAAAATTAGGTGGCAAGATAAGATAACCAACGAGGAAGTGCTAGAAAGAGCAGGGTGCCAGGACATCCGCTCTGTTATCAGCAGCAGACGCCTTGGCTGGCTTGGCCACGTTCGTAGAATGCCAGTAGGTCGACTTCCACAGGACATCCTGTATAGAAGGCAGGAGAGCAGTTGGTCGCCCACTTTTACGTTATACGGATGTATGCAAACGCGACATGAAGCTCTTCAAAATCGACACTGGCAACTGGGAAGAGGTGGCACTGGACAGATCCACATGGAGAGAGAGCATAGAGGAAGGGTTACAGATTGCAGATATCATACACAACAGAAGCAGAAAGAAGGCTGAAAATGCAACGGCGCCTGGTGATTATATATGCCCAACCTGCGATCGCAGCTGTGTATCAAGGATTGGCCTCTTTAGTCACACAAGAAGTTGCAAAGGGAAAAGATCGTCTCTCGAGACGTAAAATGCCACAGAGTCTATATCTATTTCAAATTTAATCCCTTGACTGATCCAAACTAATTAATACAATTACACTTAATATAAGTAATTTTTTTATTTTGCTTCTTTTAGTTACATTCAACATTATTGTTTCTTTGAGGGGATTGGGGTTGGAAGCCCATATTCTTGAACACTTTTCGTGATTACGCTACCTTGTTACGAGACTGGATATTATATGTTATCTAGGGAGATGGGGCATTACAAGCTTCTTTGGAGACTAGAAAAACTGTGCGTAATTGGACGGGTGGTGGTGTCATATTTGACTTCGGGGAAAATAACAAAAATGGATAATTTAACTCCAGAGTTAAAAAGTTGTTGCGGCTTTAAACAGGCAATGTAACGTGTTCATATCCCCAACAATGAATCATATCTTATATAAGAACATAGTAATGATATTTACGATGTTTTAATATTTCATTATTTTGAGTAATTGTTATTTGAAGTTTGCCAATTTTTTTACAATTTAAAAAGGTGAAACCTTGAAAATATTTTTTTTAAAACGTAACAGACTTTATGTTTTAATCATACATTTTTGTAGGCCTATCAAAATAAAAAAGCAAGCCTTATGGTCAATGAGTCCTATACAAATCTTAACAAATCGCCAGCCAGCATTGATCTTACAGTATCACATTTCTAGCTTTGCTTAGGCTTAGAGATAACAAAATAGTTGGTTGGGTTAATTAATTTCAATTAGAGGGAGTCAGGCGTTTGATTGGCTTGTTTGCTTTCACCAACATTCTCGGGCGGAAACCAAGAACACTGACGTGAAAACTGACTTAAGAGAGTTAACTATCAAAGTCAACAGTTCTGATTATCTGGTTATTGCTTTGTTTTTATTGCCATGTGCAGTAGTCAGCAGAATTTTATTTTTTAAATGCACAAACACAGAGTACTGTGGCATTTTACGTCTCGAGATACAATCTTTTCCCTTTGTAACTTTTTTTGTGACTAAAGAGGCCAATCCTTAATACACAGGTTGGGCATCTGTAATCACCAGACGCCGTTGCATTTTCAACCTTCTTTCTACTACTGTTGTGTATGGCATCTGCAGTCCGAGACCCTTCATTTATGCTTTCTCTCCATGTGCCACTTTTTCTCAGCTGCTAGTGCCGATTTTGAAGAGCTTCATGTCGCGTTTGCATACATCCGTATACCGTAAAAGTGGGCGACCAGCGGCTTTCCTGCCTTTTGTTAGATCGCCATACAGAATGTTTTGTGGAAGTCGACCTACAGACTACTTGACCAAGACATGTTTACAAGAAAGATAAAATGAATCTATAACTCTATGACCCATCATGATAATGAGACCAAAGCAAACAACTACTTCGCTTCAGCATTCTCAGCTCCAGAAGACGAAAGTCGTATCGCTAATTTAAACCAAATGAAAACTTTAAGATATAGATATACAAAAGCAGGGGACCATAAACATTTTTTTAAAAGTTCTCTTTTCAAAGCTTGCGATCTCTAGTGCAGATGATGTAAAGGCCATCTGTTTCTGTGGCCCACGGTTAACGAAAGTGTCATGTGGCCAGCACACTGATCAATCATGTTCACTTTTCCACTACAAATGCCGGGTACCCATTAGAGCTGGACACGTAAAGATGCCAAAATAAAATATCCCAGTCTTCACCAGGATTCAAACCCGGGAGCTCTGGTTTGGAAGCCAAGCGCTTTATCACTCAGCTCACCGCGCCTCACCATAAAGAATTAGATAACATAAAACCGAATACAGCATCTGGACCTCATAGCATCCCAGCTAGAACTAAGAAATGCGCTAGCAGCAATATTCAGAATACTCTTTTAAGATTTATTAAATCATGGTAGAGTAACTTGTATCAAAGTTTGTCACAGCCTTGGGGTGTTAATTGGGATAAGCTCCATTTGTCTATAAAATACTTCAAATCGGCAAAATTGTCCCATCAATTCACTAAATTGGAAACCATGGAGAGGCACCCACTCAGAACAAAAATCCATAAAACTGGCACCAAAAAACGCCTCAAAAGGACCAATTTCATACAGGAATCTCTAAACCTAAAAAAGAAACACCAACTTGAAAAAAATACCCTGGAATCCTCGATACACTATAATGAATCTCCCCCCTGGGACGAAAGCCCTCTTCCTACTATAAGGGACCATATTGAAAGCATTAAAAGAAAATCTGATTACAGACCAACAGAGCTCAAGAAAATAGTGAACTGTTTTCTACATACCAATTATCCTACCAATCAGTGGATCGGAGTTTACACAGATGGCTCAACCCATAAAGCCAACACAAATGGAGGAGCTGAAATACTTATCGAATGGCCAGATGGAGGAAAACTAGAAAAATCTATTGCAACTGGAGAGCTCTCTGACAGTCATAGAGCAGAAAGGGAAGCACTAGCACTAGCTGCTACCATCCTAGCAAATCATCCAAATTCCCCACACAGTCAGATTGTCTTACTAACCGATGCAAAAACAACCCTCCAAAGCCTGCAAAACTCTGATTCCTCATATATTAATAACCTTAAAACAGCACTTATAAAGCTCAACAACATCAGCAAAAAAAACTGTAATTCAATGGATCCCAGCTCATATAGAACTAGAAGGAAATGAGAAGGCTGACACACTCGCCAAGAGTGGGAGAACTAACACACTAATAAACTCTGCACTCTATCCAGAAGAATTGAAGAAATTAATAGTAAATAAAATAAATGAGAAATGGACGAGCTCTCATCCAAATCACAAGAAAGATGACGCTTACTATAAGCTATCCCGACAAGACCAACGTCTAATCTTTCGACTCAGGACCGGACACAACAGAATGCGACAACACATGTACCGGAAGCTCAAAATTGGAACCAGTGAAATCTGCCCATGTGGAGAATCACCAGAGAATACAGACCACGTCCTCCAAAACTGCTCTCTATACCATGAGGCCCGTATAAGACATTGGCCCCAAATCACCCCACTAGAAAGGAAACTATATGGAGAGCTCCCTGATCTGGAAACCACTGCGCATTTCATCTCATGTATTGGTCTACTCATCTGAACACTCCAACATAACAATGAGAACGAAGAAGAAGAAGAAGAAAGTCCCATCAAGAAAACACGGGTATAAATTTCAAGGTATTGCTGTTCCACAAAAGAGGTGCATACAAAACCTGGCGAAGAAGTGGCGTTCAACAGGTCAGTAATAAACGCAAAGAAAAATCGTGCCCCGTCTGTGCTTACGGCTGTTGTAGCGGACATTGAGCAGATGCTGAATAGAAGCCTTAAGACATATACACTCACCGGACCTAACCACTTGTGTCTTTTATTTATGGGGCAAAGTTGAAAGGTAGAGTGTATGCAAAGAATCAAGGCACATTAGAAGAACACCATTCTCACTCAAAGTCCGCAGTATCTCAGCAGCTGAATTGCAAAGAGTGTACGCCAAAATGCAGTAGTAATAACATAATGCTATGAGGCAGCAGGAGATCTCTTTCATCCTCTCTTGTAACAGTCCAGTCTTCATTATCATTAGGAAGAATAGTAAGGCTTGTCTTCATTATCATTAGGAAGAATAGTAAGGCTTGTCTTCATTATCATTAGGAAGAATAGTAAGGCTTGTCTTCATTATCATTAGGAAGAATAGTAAGGCTTGTCTTCATTATCATTAGGAAGAATAGTAAGGCTTGTCTTCATTATCATTAGGAAGAATAGTAAGGCTTGTCTTCATTATCATTAGGAAGAATAGTCAGTGTTACGTGCGCATCTTAGTGTAAATGTGAAATGGTGCGAATGCGTGTTGAAAATAGGAAGAAACCAAAATGGAGGAATATGAACAAGAAAGTGTTTTCAGTGTTAATAAAGATTAAAGTATTTATAAACGGTGATTTGTCGTTTTCCCTGTCTAAAGAGTTTCATCTAATATGAAGACGTAACAAGTGGCGCCCAACGTAAAAGGTAAAACCCACATATCCCTCTATACACAGTGGATCTCCTGTCAACAGACAGTAGAGATAGTAAAGCCTAGATCTAGAGACAGGAGAACATTCGAGTCGATATTATTAGAAATAGACTATGGCGGACAAGGCTGAGGTAGCAGCGTTGAAGGAAGAGGGAAGGTTGTTGGAGCTGGAAGGGGCAGAACTAAGAAAATACGTACAAGAAAGGTTAATGGAGAGGGAGAGATTAGCGATGGAAAGAGAAAAAGAAAAGGAGAGATTAGCGATGGAAAGAGACAAAGAAAAGGAGAGATTAGCGATGGAAAGAGAAAAAGAAAAGGAGAGATTAGATAAGGAGGACAAAAGAGAAAGAGAAAAAGAAAAGGAGAGATTAGCGATGGAAAGAGACAAAGAAAAGGAGAGATTAGCGATGGAAAGAGAAAAAGAAAAGGAGAGATTAGATAAGGAGGACAAAAGAGAAAGAGAAAAAGAAAAGGAGAGATTAGATAAGGAGGACAAAAGAGAAAGAGAAAAGGATAAGGAGATAGTAGCAATTGAAAGGGAAAAGAAAAATGAATTAGTTGCCATTGAAAGAGAAAGATTAGCGTTTGAAAAAGAGACAGCAGAGAAAAAGTTAAAAACAAACCAAGAAAAAGAAAGTGATAAAAGAAAGAGTGACACTACAGGGAATAAACTAGCAAAATATAAAGGTGCGATATTTGAAGAAGCTAAAATGGACATAGACATTTTTTTGAAGAAATTTGAAATTGAAATGAGAGAACTGGAATACCCCGAAGACAAATGGTCATTCTTATTATCAAAGTCATTTGTAGCAGAGGTTCCATCAAAGATATGCATGAACCAGAGCAACTATAGCGTGGTGAAAGAACAATTACTGCGAACGTACGGAAAAACAGAGGCGTACTACCGTGAACAATTTGTTAACTGTGCGATCGAAACAAATGATGACCCACAGACATTCTTGGACAGAATGACCAGTAGTTTTGAAAATTGGACTGAAACCGCTAAAATAGAAAAGACATTTGATGGTCTAAAGACATTTTCTAATGATTGACAAAGCAATTTATGAGTGTCAGGAGGAATTAAAAATATTTTTGTTGGAGAGGAAACCAAAATCCATAGAAGACATAGTAAGACTGATAAGGGCCTATAAGGTGGCACATCCCGATAAGAAACTATCCAGAGGCAGTGACATAGAAGAAATAGTTGCATTTAACAGAACAAGAGATACACGAGACAACTATATCAACAACGGCAGACGATTTAGATATGATGAACAAAATAGGTTTAGAGGGCAAGGAAGGAACCAAATTGGTAGTAGACAAGGCCAGTTTTATAGTAACCGAGGTCGATACCAAAGAAATGTACAGGGACGATTCGGCGGAGTAAGAGATCGAAGAGATCAAAGCCTGTCAATGTTAACATGTGCCGGAAGCCTTGAGTATTTTGAGACCTTCGTGAGAAACAAAATAGCAAGGACGATACGAGATTCAGGCAGTACAATAGTGGGTGTTAATAAGAAATTAGTAGAAGAACAAGACTATACCGGCAAAACCAGAAATTGTGTGATGTTTGATGGGAAGACGGTACAATTACCAGTTGCTAGAATTAAAATTGATACACCATATTTTACTGGAATTGTGGATGCATGTGTAATAGACCATGCTCATATTGATTTGATTATTGGAAATATTCCAGGTATAAAGAATTGCAATGAAAAGGATATGGGAAATTGGAAGAAGTGTTTCGGAATGAGTATAACTCGATCCAAATGTAAGGACCTGGATGCAGGAGATCTGGAAAATTTATTTCAGTTACCAGATAAGAACGAAAAAGAAGAAGGATTATTAGAAAACGCAGAAACATTAGAACTTAATAATGTAGTATTCAACAAGGAAAGGTTTATTACAGAACAAAAAAAATGACCCAGAGACGCGTCAGTTGGCCCAGAAAGGAGGTAGAGGAGGAAAATTTTATATAGAAAGAGGAATTTTGGTAAGAGAAATTGAGTCACAAGGAAGCAAAATTATACAGGTTGTTGTACCAGCTGAATTTAGAAATGTCATATTGAAGAATGGGCATGATGAAGCATATGCAGGCCACATGGGAATTCACAAAACGAAACAAAGAATATTTAGGGACTTTTATTGGCCATCTATTAGTAAAGACATAAAAAATTATGTGTTGTCGTGCAAAGTTTGTCAAATGAAAGGCACTAAAAAAATCAGAGCTCCATTACAAAAGGTAGATATACCAGAAAGGCCATTTAGGAAGATTGCGATTGATTTGATTGGACCCATGCCGGTGATATCAAATAGGGGTCATCGATATATTCTAACTGTGATAGACGTGTGCTCAAGATGGCCAGAAGCTATTCCACTAAAAAGAATTGAAGCCAGTGATATAGTTCAAGCGTTATATACATTATTTACACGGTTTGGATTTCCTGAAGAGGTACTGTCAGATAGGGGCACTACAGTTCCACTGTCAACTAACGACAACATTTTTGAAAATGTTTGGAATTCGGCAAAGGTTTACAGCCCCGTACCACCCGCAGAGCAACGGTATTTGTGAACGTTTTAACTGTACGTTAAAGAAGGCGTTATCGAAAGTAGCAGATGACAATCCCAAAGAATGGGATGTGGCCTTACCCTCAATTCTTTTTGCGTACAGAGAGAGCCGTAACGAAACCACGGGGTTTTCGCCATTTCAGATGATTTATGGAGGAAATCCTAGAGGCCCAATGGCAATTCTAAAAGAACTAATACTCCCACAAGAACATGTTGGAAATAAAGAAAGTTACGATATAGTGACAGAAACCAGAAATAAAGTAATAAAGGCTTGCGAAGAAGCGAGTAAACATGTGCTTGACAAAAATGAACTAACACAGTCTAGGGTGAATGAACACAGGAAATTGACCAAACTAGAAGTAGGTCAAGATGTTTTAGTATTACTAAAGGATAAGGAGAATGTACTATTCACGAAATGGTTGGGTCCTTATAAGGTAACAAGGAAAATTAGTGATGTGGATTATGAAATTAAAATTGATTCAAGGCTGAAAATATTTCATGTGGATATGCTAAAAGAATTTAGGTCGCAACAAAAAAGTGAAAAAAGCAGTAAAGAAGACCCATTGGTCATAGGTGCATCCGTAAGTGTAGACTCTGAGACAGAGGAAAGATTGGGACACATAGAAACAATTTCAACTGATGTCAGTCAAACATGGAAAGATGTGGAAGTGACGGGAATCTCGTCGGACAGAACTAAGGAAGTAACAACATTATTAGAAGATTTTAAGAATATTTTTACAGATTTACCAGGAAGAACGAATATCATAGAACATGATATCAAATTAACAGGTAGAGTTCCAAATAAACTACCACAATATGCTGTACCATTGCATCATAGAGAAGCGTTACAGAAAGAAATAGATGAACTACTTAAATTGGGAGTGATAGAGCCATCTAATTCGTCATGTGCTGCACCAGTTGTGCTGGTTAAAAAAAAAATGTGGCAACATTAGACTGTGTGTGGATTACCGTCAACTAAATAAAGTTACAGAATTTGACCCATTCCCAATGCCACAGGCGGAGGAAATGTTTACTAAATTGAAAAAAGCGAAAATTTTCACTACGTTGGACCTTTCTAGAGGATACTGGCAAGTACCTCTAAAGGCAGAGGCTAAACCACTATCCGCATTTAAGACACCGTTCGGCGTCTATCAGTGGAATGTGATGAGTTTTGGCTTGGTAAATGCCCCAGCCACTTTTAACAGGATGATGGCAAAGATACTGGGCCACAGAAGAGACACAATTTGCTATTTAGATGACATCTGCATCTTTAGTGAGGATTGGAACGAACACTTACAGAGTCTAGGAGAGATATTTGCTATTATCAAGAAAAACAATTTGACATTAAAACCAACAAAAATAAAAATTGGACTTAGTGAAATTCCTTTTTTGGGATACAAGATAAAAAATGAATCAATTACACCACTGGAAGAAACAGTTAAAAAAATAATGGATATTAGTATACCAAAAACAAAAAAACAAATTAGAAGTCTTTTAGGTCTTTGCAATTTTTATAGAAAATTTGTTCCAAATTTTGCAGAAATGATTGAACCTCTTACAAATCTTACAAAGAAAGGGAAATCTAACACTATAGTTTGGTCTGAACAATGTCAAAGATCGCTAGACAAGATTAAGAGGGTGTTTTCTGAAAAAACCAATATTAAAATTGCCCGATAGTACTAGAGAATTTATTTTGGCAACGGATGCTTCATCCATAGCTATAGGGGGCTGTTTGATGCAAGAGTATAGTGGAATTGCACATCCTGTTTTTTATGTAAGCAGGAAACTAACCCTTGCAGAGTTAAACTATGCAACTATTGAAAAAGAGGGGCTGGCAATAGTGTGGTGCATAACAAAGCTAAGTTTTTATCTGATGGGGGCTAAATTTCAATTATGGACTGATCATGCTCCGTTGGCATTCATTAATTTAAATAAATGTGGTAATAATAGAATTGCTAGGTGGGCATTACAACTGATGGACTATAAATTTGAGATCAAGACAATACCAGGGAAAGAAAATGTTGTGGCAGATACATTATCACGCTGTACTTAAAGGTTGTGGAGATTGTGTAGAGTATATCATGACTATTGACATTCTGTTAAGAATTAAGCTATTTTATTGTGTACATTGGTAAATTCTGGCACGGAGTGTAGTAGATATTCAATAGAGAATTGTTCAATTGTGGGTGTACACAACAATGATTTGTGAGCAGATATAGATTTGGATTGAATTATAGGCGGGGAGTGGTATAAACGAAATCTGCATGATTCCATAGAGATATGTATAGATATATATGTGTCAATTTTTCATAATAACAATTAGTATTGTGATGGTTACTGTCACAACTGGGGAATATAAATGTTATATGTTAATCTAATGTTAGAAGTGTATTATTATTAATATGTGTATGATTTTGGTTTGTATTACATTATGGTTCCCTATGTTACAGAGAATTTAGATTATTTTTTTAAACTTGGAATAGGCTGATAAGATATGTGGTGATTTGTATTTTGGACGTTCGATGTACATCAAACTTGTCAAACAGGGGGGGTGTTACGTGCGCATCTTAGTGTAAATGTGAAATGGTGCGAATGCGTGTTGAAAATAGGAAGAAACCAAAATGGAGGAATATGAACAAGAAAGTGTTTTCAGTGTTAATAAAGATTAAAGTATTTATAAACGGTGATTTGTCGTTTTCCCTGTCTAAAGAGTTTCATCTAATATGAAGACGTAACAGTCAGGCTTGTCTTCATTATCATTAGGAAGAATAGTAAGGCTTGTCTTCATTATCATTAGGAAGAATAGTAAGGCTTGTCTTCATTATCATTAGGAAGAATAGTCAGGCTTGTCTTCATTATCATTAGGAAGAATAGTAAGGCTTGTCTTCATTATCATTAGGAAGAATAGTAAGGCTTGTCTTCATTATCATTAGGAAGAATAGTAAGGCTTGTCTTCATTATCATTAGGAAGAATAGTAAGGCTTGTCTTCATTATCATTAGGAAGAATAGTAAGGCTTGTCTTCATTATCATTAGGAAGAATAGTAAGGCTTGTCTTCATTATCATTAGGAAGAATAGTAAGGCTTGTCTTCATTATCATTAGGAAGAATAGTAAGGCTTGTCTTCATTATCATTAGGAAGAATAGTAAGGCTTGTCTTCATTATCATTAGGAAGAATAGTAAGGCTTGTCTTCATTATCATTAGGAAGAATAGTAAGGCTTGTCTTCATTATCATTAGGAAGAATAGTAAGGCTTGTCTTCATTATCATTAGGAAGAATAGTAAGGCTTGTCTTCATTATCATTAGGAAGAATAGTAAGGCTTGTCTTCATTATCATTAGGAAGAATAGTAAGGCTTGTCTTCATTATCATTAGGAAGAATAGTCAGGCTTGTCTTCATTATCATTAGGAAGAATAGTAAGGCTTGTCTTCATTATCATTAGGAAGAATAGTAAGGCTTGTCTTCATTATCATTAGGAAGAATAGTAAGGCTTGTCTTCATTATCATTAGGAAGAATAGTAAGGCTTGTCTTCATTATCATTAGGAAGAATAGTAAGGCTTGTCTTCATTATCATTAGGAAGAATAGTAAGGCTTGTCTTCATTATCATTAGGAAGAATAGTAAGGCTTGTCTTCATTATCATTAGGAAGAATAGTAAGGCTTGTCTTCATTATCATTAGGAAGAATAGTAAGGCTTGTCTTCATTATCATTAGGAAGAATAGTACGGATTGTCTTCATTATCATTAGGAAGAATAGTAAGGCTTGTCTTCATTATCATTAGGAAGAATAGTAAGGCTTGTCTTCATTATCATTAGGAAGAATAGTAAGGCTTGTCTTCATTATCATTAGGAAGAATAGTAAGGCTTGTCTTCATTATCATTAGGAAGAATAGTAAGGCTTGTCTTCATTATCATTAGGAAGAATAGTACGGATTGTCTTCATTATCATTAGGAAGAATAGTAAGGCTTGTCTTCATTATCATTAGGAAGAATAGTACGGATTGTCTTCATTATCATTAGGAAGAATAGTAAGGCTTGTCTTCATTATCATTAGGAAGAATAGTAAGGCTTGTCTTCATTATCATTAGGAAGAATAGTACGGATTGTCTTCCAGTCGGAAGATTAGCCAGGAGTGCAGTATTTCAATTGACTACGCAGTTCCAGCTCCAACCTACATATTTTGTCACACACAACGCAGACAGGAATCCTTTGCCTTGTTTTCAGTGTTTGATTATCGGTTAAAAGATAATTGAAGATTGTAACGTGTACCATATTCTTTTTTTTAAATTTCCACATGCAATCATTTGTTTTATTTTTTTAAATCTCTACTCTCTGTGTGTGTGTGTGTGTGTGTGTGTGTGATAGACACACACTTTCTCTTACTCGCTCTTTTTTCTATGTCTCTCTGAAAGACGCACGCACTTTCTCTCTCTCCTTCTCCTTCTCTCTCTCTCTCTCTCACACACACACACACACGCTTCGTTCTGTCATCATTTATTCTGTTACAAGTTTGTTAGTTTGTAAAATGTTTTATATGTTTTGGATATTCCTTCAGAGTTGAAGATAGTTTACTTCCTAGTCCAAACCTCCCGCAGGACGACGGGGGATTGGATCGGGCAGGATTTGAACCCTCGTCCATCGATAAATCCGAACGACAGTCCAGCGCGCCAACCGCACGATCATTACAATCCTTACAATTATTGTTCTTTTAGTCTTAAGCTTCACAAAGAAGAAACAGAGAGCACTAACGATGTTTGAATGTTGTTTCTCTGACTAGCAAGGCAACTCGCACTTTTAGGTTATCGATAAATAAATGGCGAAAAGACAAAATAGAATGAGACATGTCATTGCTATTTATAGTCATGCTTTGTTATTGTCTAAAGCTGTGGGCATGTTTATGTATACAGGACAAGGGGGGTGAGTTAGTATGTCAATCAAATAGTGAAACGTGTTTCTGTGAATGTGTGTGTTTGTGTATGTGTGATACTCGTGTATTGGGTTATATTAGTTATATTCATTTCATAATATTCTGTGTAGTGAACTTTCATATAATACTTCAGTGAATTTTAATAAGGTCTGCGTAGTGGATTTTTTTTTTTTTTTTTTTAGTTAATTTTTATATGTTCTTTGTAGCGATTGTTACATCCTAGCCCAAACCTTCCGCAGAAGAGGGGGGAGGGATGATGACGGCTGGTAGGGTTCAAACCCCGACCATCGAGACGATAGTCCAGAGAGCATACTACACGACGTGACAGCCATTTTTGTATATTTTCTGTGTATTAAATTGGTATGCGCTACGTGCAGTATTTTTTTAAATGTGTTTCTGTGCCGCGGACTGACACAAGTTCCGTGAAACAACCTTTTGATTTATTTTGTGATATTAATCCGCTTTATGCGCTCTAAAAAAAAAGTCGTTGGTGACCTGATTTGTATTTAATTATTATAGGGGGACTATGGACTTCTCAAAGAATTTAAAAATTTCGTGTCGAGGCCATATGATCCTAGATTTTAAAAAAATGATTCGCAATTATACATTACCATTTATCTAAGTTTAATTCATTTTGGTTCATTTCTTTTAATAATAATAAAAATAATCATCTTTATTATCCAAAACCTTGTGCGAGTTCTGTTTAGTCGCTTTTTCAAAAGAAACTATTGTCTTTTTTTTTTTTAGTGTCAAAGTTTGCGACACCCCAAATCTTGTTGAAATCCAACCTTTCAATAAGAACTTTGTTGATATTTTATACAATCTGAACAGGGCCAGAACACGTAACTCTATTTATAGCCTGAAGAAGAAGTACAAATATCTTTAATTAACATTAGACATACAAAAAAAGTAAAAGTTTCCCTTTCAGACCTTGTGGTCTATGAGGCATGTTATCAGTTTATGTGGCCAGCACGATGACCAACCGCCTTTACTTTTCCCCAACTAATGTCAGGTACACATTTGAGCTGGGCGGGACCCAGAGGCGCCCAAAGAACCCGAAATTGTAAATCCCAGTCTTCAACAGGATTTGAACCCAGGACCTTCGGTTCGGAAGCCAAGCTCAGCCATCGCGCCTCGTTTAACATTAGACATAAGTTGCTTTTATTTTTATATTTTAGCAAATCGCTTTCGTATATTTAGAAATCTGAGTATACAATGTATATGTAAGAAGTGGTGTATGTAAGCAATGTGTATGTAAGCAATATATATGTAAGCAATGCATATGTAAGCAATGCATATGTAAGCAATGTATATGTAAGCAATGTATATGTAAGCAATGTATATGTAAGCAATGCATATGTAAACAATGCATATGTAAGCAATGTATATGTAAGCAATGTATATGCAAGCATTGTATATGTAAGCAATGTATATGTAAGCAATGTATATGTAGCAATGTATATGTAAGCAATGTGTATGTAAGCAATATATATGTAAGCAATGTATATGTAAGCAATGTATATGTAAGCAATGTATATGTAAGCAATGTATATGTAAGCAATGTATATGTAAGCAATGTATATGTAAGCAATGTATACATTTCAACTTAAAGTATTAATTATTTTTTTACGTCTATAGGATGATGATCTGACATCAAGCAATTAAGACAAAAAGACAAAGTACACAATGACTCGCTATACTCCAGTCCATTACCTACTTCTTGGACTGAGTGGACTCCTCATGTTTAGCCTTTTCGTTGCCTTGGTGTACCTTGTCTTTAGAGAGAAGCAGAAGGGCAAGCTTGCTCGGAAGCAATATTTACGGGTAAGTCATGAAAATCTATCCTATTTCAAGTAAATAGATTTTGACTGCACATCGTGTCTTACTATATCCTTTGTCTTGTCTTATAAAATACTGACATTAATTGCAAAAGGTGATTACGTCCTACGTGTGTCCCTATATCAATCTAGTCATGCATGTTTATCAATTACTTAAACTCTACCAAGTCATTGGTTTTCCTGCTTATTTTAGGCTTTACTTCAAATGAACTCGATTTTTACCCTCTCTCTGAGAGAGTGTTATGACCAAGTCTTAACAAAGTTTGATAAACGCTATTCCTCATTTCATATGCTAGGACAAATTTGTACAAATGCTCCTTCTTCCCTAGTGCTATTAGAGCATGGAATGGGTTCCCTAAGCTAGCCAGGAAAACCAGTAATTGGCAGAATTTAAGTCATGGGTGAATATGCATGACTGAATGCATGAATGCCAAGTCACTGTTTTTTCTGGCTAGCTCAGGCAACCCATTCCATGTTCTAATAGCACTAGGGAAGAAGTAGTATTTGTACAAATTTGTCCTAGCATATGGTACGAAGGATATACTTTCGTCTTTCTGAGTATTTTGTAGGTTGTTTTTTTTTGTATTTGAAGATTGTGGTTCAGTGTTTAATGCATAATTGCTAATTTACTTTTCAGTTCAAAAGCTTAAATAAAAATCCACTTATTAAAAATAAAACTAATATCTAAAAGCATACCATATTTAGAAGAAAGACACAGAGTACTTGTAGATTGAAACTAATTTTCCTTCTTTACAAAAATATTTAATATGCATATTTTTGTTTTTAAAAAAAGTATATTTTTAAGTTCATGGTTGGTAAAGCCCTTGAATGACGTACTGTCGTAAATCCTTAGCTTCATTTATATATTTCAAGCACGCTACAAGTGGACACTTCTTAAACACGACGGTGTTGTCATCTATAAGACTTAAAGTATTGTCACTTAAATACGAAAAAAATGTTTTAAAAATTTTTTAAGTTCCTGACCAGTCAATTTTTTTTTCTTCTTTTGTTGAGGCCCCTCTCTTGAGTCTCCGTCGCAGTATCTCCTACTGCCCTACCTTAAGTCCGGCCCTGCAGACAGAGTGGGTTGATATCGGCTCTGTAAAAGAATTGTTCTGCCAGCACAGCTACTTCTTCATGCAAACTATAGCTTACATCTATGTATATTTTTCATGAAAAAGATTTTTATATAATTAGTCTCTCGTGCTAAAGAGTTCAAAGCTATTTTTAATTTCAAATTCATTGCTTACGAAGCTCTTTAGGAGTTTATCCAGAAGTCAAGGTCGGTGAGTTAACCACGTGACGCTGTCGTTTTTCTTTGGCTATAGAAATAAAAGATAAAAATATGCAAATGGGAGGGGTTGTATTTAGATTGGCAAATGTGCTGGCTGACGAGTTCGAATCCCACAGTAGATTTATTTTCACCTTTAAGATGTCATTATAATAAGTCCTAATCCAGCTAAAATAAGTGGGCCACTACTTAACGATGTTTAGTAAATATTGTTTGCCGAATGGTTCCCCTAACACTATTGACAAGATTAGCGACACTAACTGATTGTCGTCAACAGTACGTCTTTGTTCCCATGATACGCTCTATTTCAACAAGAAATGTTTGTTAAAAAATTGGTACTTGAAAATGTTTTTTCTCTTCCTTTATTATTTTTACATTTTATCCTCTTGTTTCACACTGTAAACGTCTATCCAATGTTTCAGACCTTCTCCTTGTATTTCAGAGTTTGTTACAGAAAAGGAGGAAAGCCATTAGTGGACGTCCCAGGGAACCAGAGATCTCTTTCTCCGATGAAAGCACGACAGAATGGCGGAACACGTCCCCACCGCTTACACCCCGCCATGACACCGAGACACGGTCCTCTGGCCTCGAGGACGTCACTGACACCAGATGACATTACCGTCTTGACTGCGTCTCTGGCCATACGGCTGTTGCTCAACGTAGATGTCTACAACTGGTGGACTGTGCTCTACGTCGATAAGAGATTTGTGCCTTTTTTTTTTCATCGAGTCCGTAATAGGATATATGCCTACATTCTTCGTAGCCAATCTCTTAACATTGTGAACTAACAGTTAAACCCAATTTATCAATTTACGGATTAGTATTGCTTCTCAAACTATGACACACTGACACAGTTGATCAGTTTATTCTATGCTTACCGGTGACAATGTTAAAAGTTAATTCCAGGATTGGATCCATAATCATATTTTTCTTTAATTATGTTTTTTGATGGTTACTTGTATTTTATAAATGAGAACCACCGTATTTGTAAATATGTAGAGGAAAGGGGTCAATCTAACTATTTATTTATGTCCCAGCTTTATAACAATAAATATCCCGATACTGCAAATGCATAATGATTAGAGACTTAGTTATTGACATCAAAATAGGAAAATGTCTCAAATAGTACCAGTATGTAGGAGAATAAGTACCAACTGTATGTATACTTTGGTTGTGTTTAAAATGTGTAGTATGAGTGGGTAGGCCAAGTATAATAATGCCTCGGTTACTTGCAGCAGTGTTGGTATGGTCATCCAAGATATGGAAAGGCTTTTCTTTCGATTGTATTACTCTCTTTATAAAATGATCCGTACATTTTGAAACTCTAACTGCAGTCATCCAGCCAGCGTCATTGCATACTGCTATTGCTCCTGGAGAGGCAACATCTAAAAGTTAATCTTTAAGGCGTTTCACAATTGGCACAAAATATTGTTGTAGTGAAAATACTTTTTTCTGCACTGGTTAACTTCCTCACATGATGCCTGCCCTGCCCGCTCCCATCCCCCGTCGTCCTGCGGGAGGTTTGGACTAGGAAGTAAACTATCTTCAACTCTGAAGGAACATCCGAAATATGTAAAACATTTTACAAACATTTTATGCCTTCCTGGCATGCTTGCCTTTTTTTTTTTTTGCTGTTTCTTCTGCACAGTTGAGATCGCCTTCTTATCAGCATTGAAGATCCTAAGAAATTCAAAGTGTTTTTATGTCATGATACTAAAAAAAAAAAAGTGCTAAATGCTGCCTCAGACCTTGAAGGTCTGAAACAGCATTTAGCACTTTCAGTACTACGTGCAAGAAATGTTGCTTCAGGTTATCGTAAACTCAAATTGTGACATTTCTTAAAATCTGTAAACTATGAGGTAAGGCCATTTATCACTGTTATCTGGTACGCAAGGCATGTAATTTCTGGTGGTGCAAACAGCATTCCTGCCAGCTGACTGATGTTAACGACTGGTTCATGCTCAAGCTCCACTGGAAAAACTATCATTCTACCTCCTTGAACTTTTTCATCTGTCTTTCTAGAGTTGGTTTACAAATGCCATAAAGTGTTACACTTTATTTATTTCACATTTATTCCCCAGTGCCTCTTAGGCTTTTAACTTATCATCCTGGAACCAAATTACATCTCTGCCCCAGGAAAAAAATTTGAATGAATGTAAATGCTGATTGAAGTGATTGACATAGTCTATATATAATATAAAAATGTATTTAGCGTTAGGAGCCAATTTATATATATATATATACTGATCTAGGTTATGTTTAGTCCAGATACTAAATCTACTTGTAATTTACTATTATAGTTTAGATCTTTAGATTTACTCATAAGTTTCTAGATCTAGAGCTTAAAAAATAAGGCGTAGGTACCAGATCTAGGTTAACTCGGCTAAATAGTACCGTTTGTCGGGTTAGTACTACCGGTACTTTAACCCTTGTGTCTATGGTACTATTTACCCAAATGAAACACACGCACATAACGGGACATTTCGTTAATTTGTTGCAAAAAAGAGTTGTACAAAACATTATTTCTAAGAGGAAAAATTGGTTAACAATGCAATAGCTAATGGAACGTGATAGGTTGCATCATTACATAATTAGACTATTTCAAACATGAGCAAAATGTACACTCAACAACGAATAAAAGAATGTAGACTTACTGCCTTAGTTTCATTGGACATAACGTCATTACATACAGGAACGGTTAATACAGGCTTCACAAATTATTATGGAGTGTGTGTATGTTTGCAAGATTTAAAAAAAAAGCCTTGTCATTAGCGATCTTAGGTAGGACAGACGACTCCAAAACGCCTGACTGAAAATACGTGTTATTGTAGTGAGTTCGATTTTGTTTAGAATACCATTTTTTATTATTACTTTAGTCTACTATATTCATTGCATTTCATCTCAAGTTGAATTTGTTTACAGTGTAATGAAAGTTCTATTTAATTCTGTGTTGTCTTGCCATCGTTTTCTTTGTCGGCCTCTTCTTCTTTTTACTTGGTACTGTTCCATGAAGGAAGGTTTTTGCGAGCCCTGAGGACTTTGCTATATGGCCATAGAGTTTTAGTTTACGTTTTTTGATAGTAGTTAGGTCATCGTGATCGCTGAACTAATCTTGTCTCTAATCTCTTCGTTTGTGATGCTCTCTTTGTATGTGATCAAGACTTAGAAACATAAGACTGTAGCGTAGACCATAATACTGGAACTTCTAAGACATATAGTATTGATATTGTGTATAAATCTTCTTTTAAGATATAAAATGTTTGTCTCTGATGCCTGATCATCACTAATTCTCCCTCTTCCCATAGACGATAAAATGCGAAACTTTAACCTATCATTATATAACAAAGCCATAACAACTAGGACATGTTCAGGATCCATCCCAGTGGCAACTACAGCCCATGGAGGCCCCTGGCCTGCTTTAGCACATCTCTCCATTCTGATCTATCCTGGGCTTTACGTCTCCATGCCCGGACTTTCAGATGTTGTAGATCTGCCTCTATGTCATCAAGTCAGCGTGTTCTTGGTCTGCCTTTGCATCGAAATTGCAGCGGTTAAATATACCAATATTTTTTATTCGCAATTTAGACCTAATGTTTGTTAAAGCCATTGTTAAAGCCCGACATTTAAATGTCTAAAACATAGACTTATATATAAGTCTATGGTCTAAAATTATTTTTTCCTTTTTTTAAGCACTTATTAACATTATCTTAGTGCGAAGCTTTCGTTTCATTTTTTTTCTACAAAGATCTAGATCTAGGTGTAAATCTTATTAGCGGCCCCTGAAAGGGGAATAGATAGTTTACAAAAATAATGTTTACTTTTTTAAAAAGAGAACAAATCTATTCAGTATATATACAAGTGGAACAAAATTTAAAGCAAAGATTAATAAGTAGTTTTTTTTTTTATATTATTGAACTGCGGCCTCGTTGCATGGAAAACATAACTAAAGGAATTTTTTTTTTACGAATTGATTCATTAATTCTTGAGGCTATGAACAAGAGATTTACCATTTACAAAACAATTGCATCAATTAAATAATCATTATATCACATCCAACTTCACTTTCACATATCCCTTGGTCTGCTGGACCGTTGAGGTCAACCTTCTTTCTTCATTCTTCTGTCATTTGTCTTTGATAGAATTTCATTCTGATATTCTTTCTGAAAATATTGAAACCTGCCTTTTTACCTGCCTGGGTGGACCTCTTTGGGGGCCGATTTTGAGTTTCCACACAAACTGTCTTTGTAACCTTGTTTTCTTATAGATCTAGATCTGAGTGGATGAGAGAGATTGGGCCTACCCTTAGATCAGTCTGATTATCAAATGTGTTTTTACAAAGAAAATGAAACATCTGTATGAAAGCGTGTGTGTGGAGACATTTACTACAGTTTGAAATGTAAATACTGTAGTTAATGATAATGTGAAGAACAGATTAGAATGACTAGATGTAGATCTACAAATAGGCCTCTATCATAATTCAAAAATTAAAATTCCTAACATTGTCATATTTGAGTCGAGTGCTGGAATATCCCCTGAAGGTGTGTTCAGTATTTAACATGTTTCATACATCGTGGTAGACTATGCCAGTTTTTTATAAATCTGTGTGTCAAAACCATAGACTATATATATACAGGACTACCAACTGTGCGCACCACGCCTATATTCTTCAATTAAATAAGTCCCGTACACCGAGGCGTCCTTGGTTGCAGTGTAGTGTTAGAAGAATGACTTCCGGTGAATTAGTTTACTATATAAAGAAACCATCACTAAAGATAAACACTACGTTCAAAATATTTCTTAGTCATACTTTTGGTAACAGTGCGATAGACATAGCCAGATTTTTATAACAACAAAATCTGATTTACCAACTTAAAAAAAGAGCATTTACATAGTGTTCTATCTTATCTTATATAATACAGACGTTACTTCAAAAAAGAAGATGATTACGTCCTTCGCGTCATGCATTTAGTCATGCATATTAACCAATGACTTAAATTATGCCAAGTCACTGGTTTTTCTGGCTAGCTCAGGCAACCCATTCCATGCTCTAATAGCACTAGGGAAGAAGGAGTATTTGTACAAATTTGTCCTAGCATATGGGACGAGGAATGTGCCTTTATTTTTGTGTCTTTCAGAGTATTTTATTAGATTTTGTTTTTGTATTTGAAGATTATGGTTCAGTGTTTTATGTATAATTGCTACTTTACTTTTGAGTCTTCTGTCCTGAAGGCTTCCTAAATTTAGTGATTTTACTAATGGTGTTACTCTAGTCAAATGTGAATATTCGTTTGTTATGAATCTCACTGCTCTATTTTGTGTTTGTTCCAGTTTCTTAATGTTTTCTTGAGTTGAGGGGTCCCAAACGGTGGATGCATATTCTATTATTCTAACTAGTTTATATATATATAATTAAAAAAAAACATTAAGCCATTTTTTTCCAAAAACAAATTATAGTAGTGTGTATGGTCGTGTGGTGGGTTTGGCACAGAACAAACTAAATGCCATGATGAAGGCAACTCGTAGGACGATTCCAAACTGTTTATTATACATTAAAGACCTGCAGCCATACGTAAACACATGGTGTAGAACCAGGCACAAACAGGGAGTGGAGACGACGTAGGTCCAGTAACATACGGACACTACAGTGACAAAAGATACCGGTAGAATGGACAGGGCCCACGTTGTCTGCCTTTTTATGCGCGGACACAAGGTGCCATCTAGGGGGAAGGGTCACGTGGATATCGGGGTGGCCGATGTTTCCTGAAAAGGCATCCACTCCACTACAGTCGTATATGTAGATATAGTTTATAGCCATAGGTCACTAAGTCTGGGTCAAAGTTTACATGTTTACTACGTGTACAATTAATTTTTCTTGAAGTAGAAACAATGATTCTAGAATTCTATTAGGTGAAGAAAAATTTGAAACAATCAATTTTTTTTAATGGCTTTTAGAACACTTGGATGTTATTTAGGATTTAATTAGTTTAAAAAATTAATAACTTGCAGAGCTGAAAGTCTTATGCATATTTTTCAATTAGTCATAAATACACGATTGCTTGTAATTTTTAATGGCTTTATTCTCCATTATTATATATATATAATGCATACTGCATGCTATCTTTATAAAAACTACAAATAAATTTTAAAAAATAGGTATAGAATCTAGATGTAAATAAAAGTTGGTAAAGATGTCAGTGTGTAGGCTCAGGGACTCACTATTGTAATTTTTTTTTTAGACTGACTCACTCACAGACTTAACTTCTATGACCCATTATGGCCTATAGGCTACCTAAGTAATAAATGACACTCTCAAACCTTATTGACTCTTTCATTAATCGCTTATTTAACTAATATTAATAGTATACAATGTAAAAAGAAATTGTCAAATGCGATGAAAAGAGAAATATATTATCCAAGCTGGCATTATCATTCAAACATTGTGAATGTCATAAAATAAGTTTATACCGGAAGTACCTCGTCTCACATTTTGGAGTTGAACAAAACTTATGCTTAGTTACCCTTAGTGTTGGCAGTCCTGTATATATATAGTCTATGGTCAAAACTAAAGATCACTGATAAAGCTTGTGTTTGGTTATTAATTAAAGTGAACAAAATCGAGCAGATAGAAAGACAGAATGAAAGAACGGGAGAGACATCCCGATGAGACAGAGAGCGAAAAAGAGAGGGGGGGGGGAGATGGCAAGATAAAGAAAATAATAGAGCACAGGAGACACACAGAAGGTATGAATGAGAAGAGAGAGAGACGCACACACAGAGCGAGATAGAAAGAGTAGGCGATTAAGATAGAGATACATCAAGTTCAAAGAGACCCGAATGAAGACAGAGCAAGAGACAGATGGGGAAGAGAGAGAACGAGATTTAATAGAAATAAAAATGGAGGCAACAAGTGGCACACACACATTAAAAGTTTTTAAAACTGCTTTAATGTCCAAAATGTTTTAGCATGAGTATTGCTTTTATCTCCTTCTATAGAGAGTGCATCAAATTGTACAATAGCGTCATTGTATTATGCAAGGCGTGTGCAAACAGCTCTGAGCTCGTGGTAGTTTCACCCTGCCAAGAAGATACGTTAAAAACAATCTTTGTATTGGCCACGAAGTACCCGACGCCGTAACCATCAGAAGATATGGGTAGCACAGTGGCGCAACTCGTGCAGCCGACTCCCAAGCATTCCGTGAACACGTCAATGCTTTCAAAGTGATACTTCACAAGCTCGTCTTCGAAAAATGCTGACTGTTTCATCATATTGTCCTCAGCGATCACCTTCAATGCGGCAAGGTGATTTTCGAATCCATGGCCGGAGCAATTCTCTCTCAGAAGTTGCCTATGCTTCTTCTCCGCTTTCCAGAAACTCTCGCGCTTCAGCGCGTTTGTGCTCTCCGGACTAGACATGTCTTTGCACCAGTTGAGAATCTCTTCAGTAGAAGTACGCATAAGCTCGAATCGGCCATGATAGAAGCGCTTCAAACTGACATTGGCGCAGACCGAAGGGAACCGACCATACATATTATAAAAAGTATAGTGAATTACCATTTGAGCAAAGGCATCAACGTTGACGCCTTTTTCTTGAAATAAATTTCGTTCATATTCATCAAAACTGCATACCGCTGTCAAGACAGAAGCAGCCAGATCAGAAAAGGCAACCTCGGCTTTTTCAATATACTGCTCGGTGTAGCTGTTAAGTGTAAACTCCAGCCTCCGTGGTGTATTTGAGGAGTGAAGATAAGGGAAACCTGGAGAGACATCCTTCTCACTATCTAAATTATCAGTGATGCTGGTCGCGCAGCTCACCCTTGACCTTATCTGGCTAAGCAGCACGTCCAAAGAGCTAGATCCCCGAGATCGAGTAGATGCCAGAGTTGTTCTGCTGACAGCCATCACCACACCTTCATCCCACCTGTCCACATTCTCCAGTATCCTCATGTGAATGTAATGCAGCAAGATTGCCACCACGTTCCCATCGAGTAGTGAATTGTTGACATTGACAGTGACAAGCCCGTTACCTGAAATGTAAAAGTTTAAATTCTTATCGTACCAGCGGTTGTAGCCGTCGCCAAACATCGCTTCGTGGGGGAGACGATTGTGGTCGTTGATACTTAGTGTGTCCAAGCTTAGTACAAATAAGGCAGTCTCTATTTCTCTCAAACTTGCAGCGTTGCTCACACTGCAAGATATTAAACCTTCTCTGACTTGTGACCATTCATCCCTGTCTAAAGAGGTGAGTATGCAAACTCCGTGGCTTTCTGTATTAATATCGCCCTCGTCTACAGATTTTACTATTTCCTTTAAGAAACGTTTGATAGTCTTGTTCGACACAGGTAAATATATAGTGTCAATCACATCCATTGTAAAAATAAAACCACGGTAGATGACAATAATATGTTTTGGGGTTTCTTCTTTCTCCGCCAGAGTGTGAAAAAATGTGAATATCGCATCTGAAGGCGTCCCCGGTATTCTAACAGAGGAGAATAGCTTTCGAAACTCATGCATACAAATTTTTCGGCCACTGTTATCAGCGATGGGTGCAAGACTTTCGTGTCTTAAAATCAACCAAAAATCTACAGCAGACTCCACTAGAATGGTTGCTCGTTCTAATTGACTATCTTTGTTTTCAGGCCAAAGATCGTACATGAAAGGACATACGATGCCTCTGTTCAGAACAGGTGCGGCTAGTCTTGAATAAAGACGTGAATAGTTTGGCAAAACTTGTCGAATCCAGTTTCTATCAGACGATGTTGCTTTAAGTATCAGTTTTTGGCAAGTTGAGCCTTCATTTAGTGCAAATTCTTCGGCAAGCCTTCGGACACGTTTCAATGAACCAGCATCAGTAAAAGGTCGCATCGATTGCAGCAATCTTTGCAGTGAATGGCCCATTAAAGGAACTGGTAAATCTGGAAGCTGTGTCTGGTGAGTGAAAGTTTTAACGCTACTGCTTTTATAGAGCTCAGCAGAGCGACACTTGTAGTCGAGCCAAGGCCAAGGCCAAAGAGTGTCCATAAAGTATGAGGAACTCGTTGAAATACTGGCTTGTTTAGACACACCCCTTTGAACTCTGATTTCGTCTGGCACCTGAAATCTTCCAAAGACAGGCATAGCAACATGCTTGAGATTTCCCTTAAAAGAGACGTTAATATCAGTAGAAACGCTTAACTCGCTTTTAGTAACTGAAACAGCTTCGGAAACGTCATAATCCTTGAAGTCTTCGTCTGAATTACCGCCAAAGAAAAAGTCATAAACCGATACGTTGTCCTTGTTCTTTCGATCAAGCTCATACTTGACAGCTTCGCTGGTGATCATCGACTTCATCAATTGAGACTTGTCTTGGTCACCTTTGAGCATAGCCACTCGTTCTTTGGATGCCTCCTCATCATCGTCCAGTTTAAAAATGACCTTTTTGCCCACAGCAACGTCGAGGTTGCTGACTATAGAAAGTCGCGGCAAAAGGCTGCTGCGATTCGTTTCTTCCGAAAATTTTCGATTCTTGGAAAAAGTATTTATTGAGGCGTTGTAGTCGTTTCCAGACAATAGTTTTTGGTTTAAAGGCACTCCGGTGGTCCATCTCGTGCTTAGCCTTCTCTGATATTTCGACGGAAAACTTGTACTGGTCATGGTGAGGTAAAAGATGCTTGTAAAGAATATAAACAATACGACGAAACATATATATATATATATATATATATATATATATATATAATATATATATATATATATATATATATATATATATATATATATATATATATATATATATATATATATATATATATATATATATATATATATATAAGTATTATAGTATAAGTATATATTAAGTATAATCCAGTTCACAGGACCACTTCATGACTTAACGTTCCGTGGCTAACCGCCAACACAATTTTCTGGCAATTTCTTGCAATCAAAGCTGAGGAATTCATTCTCATTGGATCTAGAGAGCACTACTAAATGTGCAAGTCAAATTAATTCGAATAAAGGAGGCAGCACTGGTCAATAGCCTACTATTACACGCGAACATTCGAGAAACATATAACACATGTAGGTTAATTGTGGCTATGATCGCCGTAAGATCATCTTCCTTCAAGTAAGACGTCTAGCCGAAGATTTTTTTATTTTGGTCTACAAGAATTTCGTTGGAGGAGACGTTTTGAAAAACGTTTTAAGGCAATATTGTTGCAGACGTCTGTAGTGAAACAATTCAAAGGTTTCTACTTATTGGATGAAACGACGTCTTTTGCTAAAATTTTTATTGGTAATAATGACTTTTTTGCTTGATTTAGTATTTTAAAAAGAATTTATAACTAAAATTAAAATAATTTCCTTTTTTGTCCCTTGAAAAATTAATTCCCTGGGGTCAGACCTTCGCGCCTCCTTGTCAGGGAGCTTCTCGGTTTGAGGAACGCTGTTGAACGTAATCCACATTTGCATACGAACAGTCAGCAGTAAGCAATACAAACACTTATGTGAACGAGGTTAATGAACGAACAATCTCTCGCATCCGGGGCGGCCATCCTCACCTCGCTACGCTACTGAATAGCTTAATTTTGATTTAACAATGATTTAGCATAGGCCTACTAGGCGTTGCAAATATAGATTCTAGATTTTTACCTATTTAAAAATATTTAAATTAATCAAATTAGACTCTTTGTCTCTTTAGACTTACATCTAAATTTAGGCCTACTTCTGTATTATTTATAGACCTCTAGTTTTATTATAGATCTAGATCTAGTGATCTAAAATATAAATCCTACTCAGATCTTATATATACATAAAAGAAGTTGATCTAGATTCTAGATCTATTTCCTGTTTGCTCTTTAAAAAGTGAAATATGGAAAAAAAATGAATATAACAAATTATTGCTGGCTTAAAAAAAAAGTTTTTTTTTTTCTTAACCAGTCAAAAATGATCGATAAATGATTGATAGCCTAGGCCCAGAGTGCCCCAGAGACATAGATATGTAGGCCTAAGCCCCTGAAAGTCTAGATTTTTTAAAACTTTTATCCGATTTGTAAATCTGGTTAAAGTTGGAAAGAGAAATTCAAGTCATTTCAAGATGTTATTGAGCTATAAAAAACTGTGACAATAATGGCCATGTCTTTGATTCCGAAGATTAAGAATGAGTACAGTGTTTGTCATGACTATGCAAACCATGTTGCTACCTGCAAATTTTTCCAAAAGTGATGCAGACAAAGCCGTTATCCGCCGGTGGTCAGATTATTTGCAGACGATTGCATAATATATAGAACAATAAAAACAAAACAAGACACAGATATTTTACAAAGAGAATTAGATGAATTACAGAAATGGGAATCAAATTGGAGCATGTCTTTCCACCCAGAAAAATGTCAGTTGTTAAGAGTAACAAAAAAACTAAAACAAATTAATTCCACTTATCTTATTCATGGCAAACCAGTAACACAGACTAAAAACTCAAAATACCTAGGTGTTATAATAAATGAAAAACTGTCATGGAATCCACATATTGATGAAACTATAAAAAAATCCAACAAAGCATTAGGGTTTATTAAAAGAAATTTCTATAAATCAAATAAGAACATAAAACTAAAATGTTATTTAACCTTGGTTAGGCCAATAATAGAATATGCATCCACCGTGTGGGACCCCTCAACTCAAGAAAACATTAAGAAACTGGAACAAACACAAAATAGAGCAGTGAGATTCATAACAAACGAATATTCACATTTGACTAGGGTAACACCATTAGTAAAATCACTAAATTTAGAAAGCCTTCAGGACAGAAGACTCAAAAGTAAAGTAGCAATTATACATAAAACACTGAACCATAATCTTCAAATACAAAAACAAAATTTAATAAAATACTCTGAAAGACACAAAAACAAAGGCACATTCCTCGTCCCATATGCTAGGACAAATTTGTACAAATACTCCTTCTTCCCTAGTGCTATTAGAGCATGGAATGGGTTGCCTGAGCTAGCCAGAAAAACCAGTGACTTGGCAGAATTTAAGTCATTGGTTAATATGCATGACTAAATGCATGACGTGTAGGACGTAATCATCTTCTTTTTTGAAGTAACGTCTGTATTATATAAGATAAGAAGGTGGTCTATTAAAGTTTTCTTTTCCTCGTGCCCCGGTCTTCGGCAAGTAGGCTACGTTTTTTGGGGCCTCAAGTGTCCAGTGAAATTTTTGGGAGTTCTCCAATGGTTTCTTTCAGAGGCCTTCTTCTGCCAGCTACTGTCTTCTTTGCCAGTTAGGGCCAAATGACGCCTGGTTTGATCTGTAAAACGCTTCTGTAGGAAGCCCCCCCCCCCTCCCCTTTTAAGCCAAAAAAAAAAAAAAAAGATTGCATCCGGCACACTTATACCAAAACCTCATCCAAAAACAATTTCTTTCCCTTGTTAAATTACCAATAGTTAATTAACTAGTTGGTGAATTTTTAAACATTGATTCGTTTGTTTTCACGTAACCAAAAAGTATCGGTTGACATTGCCTGTTAAATGTTCACCTCGGGTTAAGCGGTAATAAGACACGTGAAACTCCTGATATAGAAACAGGAAGTAGAATGACTAAAATTGACTATTAGTTCAGTCAGTCAGTCAAGCGGTATCCTTTGGACAAGGCAGTCAAGTAGTATCTTTTGGTCCGGGACGGACGGTAGAGACTTAGAAGTCGAATAGTAACTTTGAGTTAAGTAGTATCTTTTGGGCAGTTGAAGCCAGTGGTCTTTTTGAGACATGTATTTCTAGTAGTTATTATTTTGTATAATTCACTAGCGGACCCAGAACTTTAGAGTGGGGGGGGCGATTTTTTTCCAAACCCTAGCCCTAACGCCCAGTAAGCCCTAACCCTATGCCTATGCATAAACGTGCGTACAGCATACAGGCCTATACATATATAATTATATATTTATCAGTTAAATCTCCC